>CM021104.1:539247104-539847104 GCA_007115665.2 Sequoiadendron giganteum | reverse complement strand
AAAAGAAAATTAAAAAAATTAAAAATTGATTATTTAAACCATTGAGATGAGCTGAGAAATAAGGTAAGTTGTGATGTTATGTGAACCACACCAAAATATCTTAATGAGAATGGTTAGATCACATAATTACTACATTACTCTTGAATGAAACCTTGGGTTAAAGATAACCCAATTGGGACAAGAAGTTCACTCAATAAAAAGAGAGACCTTATGAAGCTGCACTAAAACCTGTTAAGTTGGATTATGTATTGGATTACTCTTTAACACCTATAAGTAGGAATTAAACTTGAATGAGTTGTGAATTGGATCTTGAATATAGCCATATAAGTGGAGAAATATATAAACTATCAAACTAGTCAACAATTAAGGATTTCATCCTAAGAATTGGAAGGGAATAGTGGGTATAAAGATTTTCCCATGCGATTGAATGTCACTAGAATTAATGAAACTCTATAAGGATAAAATCTTAGGAGGGGTGTATTGTAAGTTAAAGGAAGTTGTATTATTGATAAAACTTTACTTTAAGTAGCTCTTATATTAAAAGAGAAACACTTTCAAAAGGAAGAATCTATTGTCATGACAAAACATCATAGAATTTTCACTTAACAAGAAATGCTGAAAATCTTATGGAGAATAACATCAGAATTGTTATTTTGCTCAAATGAAATATGGAAGTTGAGACTCTCTTATAATTATGAAATGTATTGAGTAGAATGTTTATGCTTGATGATTAGATATGCAATTAAATTTTTTATTATGTAGAGATCCACGTGATAGGAAGAGGAATAATACTCAAATTAGTACCAGATTAAATCAAGGAAATTAGATTGAGTTAAAACATGAATTGCATCTTTGCAAATAATCCAAGGACAAAAGAAAATCCACAGTATGGATTTCCTAAGATAAACGGAAATTATCTTAACAAAACCTATAACTATTTACATAAAGATTAATAATTGTGTAAGATCAAATTAGGTTATCACTTAGTCAAAGGATAGACTATTGTTGGATATAAAAGAACCTATGTATCCAAAAATTGGAAGATTCGAGAATGGAATGAGGAAAATAATGTCAGGGTTAGGACATTAGATTGACAAGAGGAATTGTCAGATAAGGATCCACTATTATCTGGAAGAAGATAGAATAAGAAGCTGCATGGAATGTAACAGGATAATGTCTAGTATGCCGAGAAATAAAGACTTGAAATCATCATTGGTAGGACATGTAACTCACTTGAGATTCTAGAAGGAAAATGGTAAAATACAGGATAAATTGATCTATCTTTGATTAGTAGAATTAACATAATTTTCTAGTGGATGGACTCATCAAAGAAACCAACAGGTTTTAGAAACTTGACTTATAGGATTTTGATCCTAAATAATATATTGTGGGTAAGAAGTTGCTTAGTAAATGTGAAAAGTTATTTCAGTTTAGCAAATAATGATAGGGTTGTGTATACCAAAATCTTACCATGAGACGGTCATTTGAATAAATGTGCAATATATTATTTTAATCAGATAAGTAAAATGGTGGACTAAATCTTGAATGATTTGTAAAATTCTAAAATTGATGTTTGACCTATTATATGGAAAGAAAGGAAACTCTATTAAAGCTGAAAAAGGCTTGGATATAATCATAGAATTGATAAAGTATTAAAAAGGAAAATAATAGATAGAAGTGATCGATTAGACTTAAACTGATAACAAAGCTTAAGTGTGGAGTAGTATAAAATTTGATAAGTGTCTAGGAGCAAGGTCATGCTCGAGATAGACAAGAAATTAAGGGAAAGTACTTTATGGTAAGGATAATGAATATGTAAGTGGCAGATGGACTCAGGTTATGAGTTTTCTAGTAGTGTAAGTACAAAGGAACAAGATTGGACCCACGATGTAGTGTACAATACATCAACATTCCTCTTCCATTTGGGTTATACTAAGGATAAATGCATGGACCAGTGAATTTTGATTACTAAGTGTAGTTATTATTATATATTGGATGTATAGATAGAATAAAGCTCTATGGGAGAGTATGTGTGAAGCATATGAGGTTTCCCTATGTGATAGTAAGGACACTTGAATCAAGGTCTAGAAAAGACAAGATTAATGTATAGAATAAATGTTTTGTAAATCTTACGTATTTTGGGGAATCATCAAAGTTGGCTTTGAGATTTGTGGGACCCTTTGATGTAATGGAAGTCATGAATCCAGTCACTTATAGACTAGTGTTATCAGATGGTACAGTGGGACTAATATACTGAGGATAGTACTACATGGGAGGATTCTGAGACAATTGACTGTCATTTTCCTCATTTGTTTTCATAGATTAGCATTTGTTTTATGCGGAGATACTTGATACTCTAGTTTTTGATTTACATGTTGTGAACTTTGATAGCATGGATGCTACTATTATTTTTGTATGCTTATGTTTGAGAACTATGTTGTTAGTTACTATTTCATTATGATTGAGATACTATGTTTTACCTATTGAGATACTATGTTTACTAATTAAGATAGTATGTTTTATTAATGGTGATGTTATGCTTATTGGATGGTTAATAAGACATCGAGATGATGTCTCTTCCAAGAGGGGAAGGATGTCACATATAGATTTTATTGATTAATTAAATGCAAGTAGTAATCATGATATTGTTATCTAAATTAAACTTAAATGATTATTTAAATGAAAGTTAAATTGAAATTCAAATCGAAGTGAAATTGAAATTGAAATGCAATTACAATGATTCAAAATGTATTTTTTTTTTATTTGGGGTTTTTCATTACTGATGAAAAATTGAGTGCAAGTGAACGCAGGATCAGGTGAACATGATTGAAGGCAAGAACAATGATCAGGTAGAGTTGTTTTAGCCATTAGATGTTTATGAGTATGATGGAATCACACACACTCACTTAGTTGATATTTTAATGCATTTTGTGATTATTGTGTTTGCAAATTTAAAAACATAATTTTATTGATTTCTCCAGAATGCGGAAAATATGTTTTGCTTTAAATGATGATTTTATTAAATTGTGAGAAAATGGATCTTATTTAAATAACTGAATTATATATGTCAATATTTTAACATTGTTTGAATATATTGATGCTTGCATTTTAAAATGTAATGAAATAGACTTTTATTGTGAAATTAAACAATATATGATAAAAATTGTGTTTTATAAATTTAATTGTTTTCAATTGAAAATATGAAAGAGGAAAAGATTTAAATTTATAAATTAAGCAAAGATCTTACGTGGAGGTTTTTAAAACAAATTGAAAAAGAAATAGAAAAACAAATCACATCAATTGGAAATTGAATTCAAAACTTCAGTTAAATTGATTGAAGAAAAATATCTTCAATCAATTGGGAGCAATCAAAATATAGAACTTGGAGTTTTAAAAGTTTGATCTAGAGATCAACCTTAGATTGTGGATCTGATTTCTTGATAACTCCATCAATGCATGAGGAAATAGGGAGTCAAAAAAAGAGAATTTTTTGAATTTGCAAGTGCATGGAAATCCGTTTTTTGAACAGAGGCAAAAAATAGAGAGTATATTTTTATGTTTTATTGGCTTTATCTGCTAGGACAGGAGGCATAGCCAGAGGAGGAAATGAATTGGGTGATATTCATATGATGATTTTATTGTATTAGCATACACCAAGGAGAATCATTTTTTACCAATTTCCTTCAAACCCATGCAACCAATGCAAGGAGGAAGGAAAACCTAATTATAATTTTTGTTTACGCTGATAATATTCTCCTCATTTCCATTAGGTGTGGCCAAATTAGGGAGATTATTTTGTCCTATGTTTATAGTGATACAATGCATCTTCATTATCTCCATGCACAGCCAAGGAGTCTCCTCATTCACCCACATGCTTGGGAGAAGAAGGATAGGTGAGGAGTCAGCCAGTATGAAGAGAACTGTGCAGACAGGAGGGGAGAGAGAGTTCAGTGATTTTATTTAAACCTCTTCATACCTTCTACTCCCCCACGTGGCGAGAGGACAGGGACGGTGCAATTTATAATTAAGCCTCCCTATTCACCATGCGTATGAAAGGGAGGTGAAACACATGAGGCAGAAGGAAGAAGAGGTGTGGCAAAAAAGGGAGCAACAGGGAGAGAGTGAGGATAGGTGCATATGAAATAAGGAGAGGTGAGTGGAAGATAAGCCACAAGGAGACAAGCCAGGGTGCACTCAGGAAAGTAAGAGGATAGGAGGTAGGGAAGAAGAAAGGGAGCTGGGGTATGAAATCCAAATAAAAATAAAATAAAATACAAAGAGAAGTGTGGAGGGCGCAAGTGGAAGGAAGAGAAATTCAAAACAGGGTTAAGAATTTGACAGACCAAAGAAGATTCATAGAGAGACTAAGAATCTTCAAAATTTAACAGAGGAAATTCACAAATCATTTCCAGAATTTTCGAGGTAGGATCTTGAAATTCTTAAACAAAAACATGATTAGATTAAATTGAATGAAATATTTATTTTATTTTGTAGATTTTCAAAGCTATTTAAAACTATTTCCATTACTACGAATTATGTTTGAATTCTTAAATATCACACTGGGATTTCTTTTTAATTCTAGAAAACTACTGAATTTGGAAGCAACAAACTTTTAGGAAGGAATTTAATTTGAAAGCATTGAAAAGCAGACAAACGGATTTAGGAAGAGATTCAAAACTGGAAAACATCATTTACATCTAGATTTTAAAAGATCTTAAACAAAAAATGATTGTTTTATTCTGATTTAAACACACTTTAAGATTGTTCCAAACATAAAATATTTTGATAGAAAATATCCTTTATATTTTAAACGAAATTTCAAGATAGAAGTTAAAGTTAGCAAAAATTGGAAATAAAACTCAAAACAGTCAAAACAGAAACAAAAACGAGTTATTTTAATTATGTTTGAAAAGGTAAATTATTTACTTTCTGAAAGTTTGGAAAACATAAAATAAACCATTTAAATTAAAATACGTTTTATTTAGAGGCAAAAATGAACTTGAACAGTATTAAATAGATGAGTAAAAGAACAAAAGAACATGTGCTCTTTTATGACTATTTTTATATGTACTTAATTTGCATATTGGAGATACACCTTTTTTTTATTATTATTTAATTTACTCGATTTAAATATTAATTTAATGTCATTTGTGGATTTAAATGATGAAAAGAACAACTTCCAAACTTTTTTCGCTTCAAACAAGATTTGTGTTTTACTATTTTTTGAAAGATTGTATTTGACTGAATGGAACCATTCATGCTTGGTAAATGAATGTGTATGTCATGTTTTGGAAAGTTACCTTCTGGGACGGGTGCCGAATATGGGTTATTAGAGAGTGTAGTTTTTCTTTTCCAAAACTGCTTTATTTGTCGTGCATGTAATTTTACTTGGCCAAGTAACTTAAGGACCATTGAAACAGATGGAATTATTGAACTCTCTACCATATCTTAGCATCAAACTTTCTTATTTCTTAAATGAATTAGAAAAATGAAAACTCTTGTGGTTTTACTAGTTATACTAGGGATGCATGAGATTCCATCTTGCTTGTTGACTGCTTTTAGCTAAGTGATTCATGTAGGGTCGGGTATTTTTTGAATGACTAAGGAATTCCAGGGAAGCGTAAGCTTCGAGGTTGGGTAGAAAAAGTGCTTGATCCTTGTTCTCATCTTCATTATTGAAGATAAGCTATGGATTGAAGATAAAAGGATGTTTTCTTCATTTATGTATTATCTATTTCTTGAATTATGTAATGTAGAGCTAAAGGCAACATAATGCCTAAGTCTCAAATTTGTAAATTTATGTTACAAATACTTTTCTATTATTTTCAATGTTGTGTAAGATGACACGTGTTTATAAATGTAATCTTTGGATTATACGAAGTCTATTGAATGAAGTGTTGACTTATTTTTGAATATAAATGAAGTTATTTAAAGTATTATCGATTCTCCAAATTTAAGAGTGTCATACTTTACAACCTGTCTATTACATGGCCCCTAGGCGATCTTTTCCACCATGAGAAATGCACCCTAGTATGATGAATTATTATCTTATTTCAAGACCTAGTCAATCCAATTCCTACCAATCAAGATGGAATGGGGGTTGGAAACAACCCCATACCCTCAATGGATGCCACAGTATCCATATACTTCACAACCATGGCAACAAGCATGGATGCCACAACTGCCACAACCATCAACATATCAACTACAAACATTCCAATTTCCACCACCTTCTATGGTTAATCCATACCATCAGTCACAACAACTTCTTCCAGGTTTTCCATCTTCAACTGCTCAACCCATAAACCCAATCAATCATCCACCACAACCACCAAGACCTTCATCTATGCCAACCCAACCATATCCCAACCTGAATAATAAGGTGACTCATCCAATGCATAACAATGAGACAATAGGTTACTCCACTTATCCAATAAAAACATTAGACATAGATGGAGTCCAGTTGAGTTTAGGCAAGGCTCTTTTGGGGCCCACTATTATGGAAATTAATGAAGAATCAAAACCAGAACCAACTAAGGAACCTCCTTTTCATAAAACATTTCAACCTGAACCAATACAAAGGGAGGATTCTCAATCTCAGTTTGATTTTTTTAATGAATTACACAATGTTAACATCAAAATTCCTTTGTTGCAGGGCATCAAGGATATTCCTGTCTACACAAAAACAATTCGTGAACTTTGTACCCAGAAGCAGAAAAAGAAGCAAGATCCAAAAACTATTCAAGTCATCAGACATTTGGCAAATCTTATGTTTGGAAATATAACCATTCCAAAATATTTTGATCGAGGGAGTCTGGTCATTAAGGTAACGATTGGTAAATTAAGTATTCCTAATAATCTTGTGAATTTGGGTGTTGCAATTAATGTAATGACAAATGAAACAAAGGAAAAATTATCATTGGAAGGAATTAGGCCTACTCCTATAGTTCTTCAAATGGAAAATAGATCTCTGGTTAAGCCTGCAGGAGTAATTGAGGATGTAATTATTTCTATTGATTCATGGGAATATTTGACTAACTTTGTGATTTTGTAGCCAAAGATTAAGCTGGGGGGATACCCCCTAACTTTGGGATGACCTTGGTTAGTATCTGCAAATGCCTTTATTAATTTCCGATCAGGGAACATGGTCATTTCTAATGGCAAGTACAAGAAATATTTGACTCTATACCCGCCAACACAACCTTTATTGGAAACAAAGGACCCAGTTTGGATTGATAGTGACTTGGATGAGACATTGCCAATTCTAACAATTGATAAAGGCCTAGATATGGAGGAACCTACTGAGGATAATGTTCTTGTTAATTTTCTTCTTAATAGGTATACATCTGATGAAATTTTTGAAAACATGGTCCTTCATTCAAGTTTAAATACTCAATGTCCTTTTGGGAATTTTCTATTGGTTGGCATTTCACAATCTATCCAACATTTTATCACATATCATCAATTTCTACCTCATAATTGCTTGTACAGTTCATTCTTCTTTTATGATAGGCCACCTATTTTGTAAGCCTTATCCATTAACTCACCCATACAATCTGAAGCTATGGAAACTTTTCCTAATCATACACTCAACATTAATCCACAATTAATCCCTGAACAAATCCAAGACCTTATTGCCATGCTTAGAAAAAAAAAAGATGCATTTGCTTGGGAATACCAAGATATGTGTGGCATTCATCCTGATACCTATACCCATCATATCTACATTGAAGAAGGAAGTCATCAAATTAGGCAACCACAACGTCAACTTAATCCTACTTTGTGTGAAATAGTTAAGGAGGAATTACAAAAACTATTAAATGTTGGGTTTATATATCTTATTTTGGATAGTCAATGGGTTTCTCCTTTAGTTGTGGTTCGTAAGAAAAATGGTAAATGGAGAATTTGTGTGGATTATAGAGCATTGAATAAATATACTAGGTAAGATCATTTTCCATTACCATTTATTGATCAAGTGTTGAATACTCTTGTAGTTAAGAAATTATTTTCTTTTCTAGATGGATTCAGTGGTTACAATCATATTCAGATCGTAGTGGAAGATCAAGATAAAACTACTTTTACTTGTCCTTGAGGGACTTTTTCTTATAGAGTCTTTCCATTTGGTTTATGTAATGCTCCTGCTACTTTTCAACAGGTAGTGTTAAGCATTTTCGTAGATCTTTTCAATGACTTTGTGGAGGTATATATGGATGATTTTACTATTCATGGTCATACTTATGAGGAGGCCAAGGAAAATTTAGAAAAAGTACTTAGGCGTTGTATAGATACTAATTTATCATTAAGTCGTGAAAAATGCCATATGCTTATGATTGAAGGAATTGTGCTTGGCCATTACATCTCCTCTAAAGGTATACAAGTGGATCCTAAAAAGATCTAAATTATCTAAGACTTTCCCACACCTTCTAGTTAGAAAGATGTTCAAAGTTTTCTTGGTCATGTAGGGTATTACTAGAGATTTATTCAAAATTTTAGTAAAATTGCTTCTCCTTTGTTTGCTTTGCTTGCTAAAGATGTTACTTTCTCCTAGACACCTGAGTGTAACAAATCCTTTGAGGCAATCAAAACAAAGCTTGTAACCACACTAGTTTTACGAGGTCCAAATTGGGAGTTGTTGTTTTATATTCATACAGATGCTTCAGATTTCTTGATGGGAGCTATTCTTGGACAAAAAGAGGATAATATCTTATACTCTATTTACTACATCAGCAAGAATTTCACAGGAGCTAAGGTAAATTACATGGTAACTAAAAAATAATTCTTAGTTTTTGTATATGAAATTAATAAATTTTGGCATTATATTACTATTTATAAAGTGTTTGTCCACACAGATCATTCATCAATTCATTTTTTAATGAATAAACCTATGGTAACTAGTAGAGTCATTAGATGGTTGCTTTTACTCTAGGAATTTGATATAACTATACTTGATAAGCCTAGTCGAGAAAACATGGTTGTAGACTTTTTGTCCAAGTTACAACACTCAAAAACTAAACCCTCTCCAGCAATGATGCATTTCTAGATGAACACCTCTTTGCCATATCCACAAAGAGCCCATGGTTTGCTAACATTGCAACTATCTAGTCACATGTAGGTTTCCACCACACTTCTCTTCGTGAGAACGGTGCAAGCTGGTTGGACTTAGTGGATAGTATGCCTGGATCAATGGAGTACTCTTCCACATTGGCATCAATAATATCATGTGACGTTGTGTATCTGAAGATGATGTCTTTGATATACTTCATGCATGTCATACAGAGCCATGTGGGCGACACTTTACTGCTCAAAAAACTTCACATAAGATTCTCACTGTAGGTTACTATTGGCCTACAATCCACAAGGATTGTAGATGCTATGTTCATCATTGTGATAAGTGTCAATGCATGGGTCGACCTGCACAATCAGATCAGATGCGTTTGCACCCTCAGTTGTCTATTGAGCCATTTGAAAAATGGGGCCTTGATATTTTTGGCCCAATCAATCCATCCTCATGAAACAAGGAATATATCCTTGTATGCACCGATTATGTAACCAAATGGGTCGAAGTGGTAGCTCTCAAGCATGCCATAGATGCAAAGGTAGCAGATTTCTTGTATTCTGAGATTTTTACAAGGTTTTTTGTACCCCGAGAAATAACCACAGATCAAGGACCACAATTCATATCTGAGCTCATTTCTAACTTGGTTCGTGAATATGAGATTCTCCATCACAAATCTTCACCCTATCACCCTCAGGCCAATGGACAAGTCAAAGTCACCAAGAGAGATCAAAAATATTCTTACCAAGACAATTTCACTTCATAGGCATGATTGGGCTACATGGCTTCCCGAAGCTATGTGGGCCTATCAAACAACGTGGAAGACCACTATTGGTCTATCCCCTTATGAATTTGTCTATGGTAAGAAGGCAATCCTTCCCATTGAGTTTGAGGTAAAAACTCTTCGCATTGCACTTCAATTGGGTATGAGTCTTTCTGATGCACAAAAGGCACACATTGATCAACTATATTCCTTAGAAGTGTTGCGCTAGGAAGCACTCTTTCACTCTGAGGTTGTTCAGAAACAACATGCCTTGTGGCACGAATGTCACATTTGCCAATGATCATTTCAACCTGGTTTTTGGGCGCTTTTATATGTCTCCTACTTTTAGGAATTCAAAGGGAAGTTTCACACACAATGGCTAGGACCCTACGAGATCCAGACAGTATATGACAATGGTGTTGTTCATCTTTGTATGGTGGACTCTGAACAAAGAACTCTCCTTGTTAATGGCCACTGCCTTAAACTTTATAAGAAGCCTCTTTCAAAGGAAGCATTTTTTCTCGTGATGGCACATGAACTTACTGTTGTTCCTTTTGACCTCCTTTAGGATTGATCACATATATATAAAAAAAAAAAACAATAAAAGATCTAGCATTGAAAACACTTTTTGGGCATTGTTGGCCAATTAGTGTTCAAAAACTAGAATCCAGTGAGCATTATCCATTCAATAAACCTAATAGTGAAAACCAATTTTTCAACACTACCAGGCAGTAATTGATTGAAAACTAGGCAACTAGAGGTCTATTATCGTTAAAATAAGTATTAAAAAAAAACAAAATAAACAAAATAAAAAGAAGCAAAAACTACACTCTTGTCCTTTTCTCTGCCAGGATCATTTCGTCCATTTTTCTTGTCTTTTCCATGCCTCTCATGTCCACTTTTACCATGTTTTTTGTGGCTTTCAGCCAACACCCATTTTCTAATCAGCAATATCTTCTTGGTGACAAGAACTCTCCTTTCTAGCTTGGGTTCCTATCGTTTATTTTCCAGGAGACGGTATTCACTTTGTGCTTTTGGTCACTGATTTTTACAGGTGTTCACCAGTTCCTTTCCCCATGTTGCTTTGTTGTCTATTGATCCTATGACTGCTCTTCCTAGTTGTCATGTTGTCATCATCTTCTCTCATCCATTCTAAAATCCCCATCTATTGTACCTTGTTCTATCTTTTCATTATTTCCATTTCATTGTCCCTTTCACGCGATCTACTCTCGGCGGCTATCATCAGTCCAGTACAATTTCCTGCTTGTCACATCGATCTTCTTTCCAGTCATGTCTTCGCAGATTTCCAATCTTCAATATTATTTCGGAGCATGCGATGTACCTTTTGGCGATTGTGGTAATCGGTAATGGATTTCTCTCTCTTTCTTTCTTTGTTTTATTTAATATTATGTGTTTCATTTTGTCAAGTGATGCTTTGCCCCATGGATAGTTTAACCAATCAGTTGAGGGGAAGGGTTGTCCATATCATCATTTCTTTTGAGGGTTATCATCGCCATTATTTTTGCATTAACCTCTCATTTACTATACTTGTCATCATCTCACAACCAAATATTCATTCCTAAATCTAACTGTTAACACCATCTCTTTGAAAAATTTATTGTCTCAATTTATGGTATCGAGTTACAGTGAGTTCCTATGAACATGGCAAGAGGTCACCATCTGCGGCATGAGCCCATCACCATGAAAATTTTGGAAACACATGTTGAGGCGTATGCAGAGTTTTAGAAGGCTCATTGGGATACTTACTTCAAATGGCTATGAGGGTTTGATTGGAGGGTGCCGCTAGAATTTGCCCATAATTTTTGCAGCCAAAAGGCTACTATTCATGAGATTGATATCACAGTTACAAAGGAAACCATTGCGGAAGTTTCTAGACTTTTGTTGAGTGGAGAACAGTATTTTCTAAAGAAATCTAAGGAGTCCATGGAGTTACAACCGACACAGAAGAAACTTTTGTAGAGAGGAGAATCTATAGAAATGGTTTCTAGGCAGGGTACCAACCTACAATCTTTACCAGGGTATTGGAGGGAAGTTTCCAGGTACATAATTAAATATATTACTTGTGAAGGGAGATTTTATTATGTTTTTGCTCAACATTTCAAATTAATGTTGCTTTTATGACAAGGGTTGTTGATTAATATCCCATACTTTCTGTATCGAGCCTTGTAACGAATGTCTAAAATAGTTAGAAGCAAAAAACCCCATTGTCTCTCTCACCATGGCTTAATTAAACTTTTGGTAGTCCAAGAATTAAAGTTGTTGAATCCTCCTAGTGATTGGGATTCATTTTTCCATTCTTAGGATAGTGAGGATACTGGACCCTCTAAGGAAGAGGAATCTTCCGCAGAGGGTTCCTCTAAAGAGAAATATTTGGATGGGGAGTCTAGTGGTGATAAAACACCTAAGAAATCCAGTGACAAGAAATATAAGGGAATCCTTGGTGATTCTTCCGTACAAACCCCAAGACCTAGAAAAATAGCAACTAGAAGTGCCACAAAGAGAGATGCCTCAAAATCCAAGAAGTCAAAACCCTCACTTTTTAGTGAGGAAAGCTATGAGAAAAATAAATCCTTGGAGCTGACACCCACTATTAAATCTAGTGACAGGAAGGGGAAACAAAATTTAGATGCTTTGACTAAGTTAGATAACTTGGCCCAAGTAGTTGGTAATGTGTTGGTGTCTGAGGAAATAGAGGTTTTATTTAAAGTCCCAGGGAAGCGGGGAAAATTTCACAGAGAAATGAGTAGGGTAAAATATTAGAGGGAAAAAGAATAGGAATCTAGACAACAAGTCGATGAATCTCTAGAAGATTCACCCAGTATTGACTTGGAGAATGAGCCAGCTGAAATTCAGCTAGAACAAACAAAAGATACTAGGGTTGTGACATTGTCAGGAATAAACCAGGAACATGAAGTTAAAAAAGAGGTAGCCCCAAAAAATGAAGAAAAGGTTCTGGAGGAACCAATGGATAGTATTGATAATAACCCTTAGACACAAGTTTTGGTAGAAGACATTGTCCATGAAGAGCAAGATGTACCATCTTTTGTTGACCCATAGGAAGAAGAAAAGATGGATGAAATGATTGAGAATGTGAATGTGAGTTTTCAAACTAGAAGTCTTGAAGATGAAGAAGAATTTGAGAAAGAAGTTCCTCCTTTAAGTATGACAGAATATGAATTACAGGATTTGAAAGAGGAATTGACCAAAGTACATATAGAAAACCAAACTTTGCATGGTTTTCTCGAAGAAGCTTATTCTACTATCAGTTCTCAAGTGAAGTAAATAGGAGAACTCAGGGCTGAACTTGATAGAATAATAGCTTCATAGATGTCTATCCAAGAAAATGAACATAAGGTTCAAGCAATGCGGCAACAGTAGATTGATGAATTCAAGGGCACTTTGTAGAAACTCACAACTCTACCAGGTTTGTAACCTTTGCATAGGGACATGCAAAATGTCCAGCTGAGGGGAAATGATGAGTATAGAATAAGTCCACTATTTTTACCTTATACTTTCCTTTTTCATTTGTGTCCCTATCTGTATTCCTATCGCCATTTGCTGAAGGAACCTTAATATTTAATAAAATAGGGAAAATAAATTGGGATTAATAAATTACTGAAAATCATGATAAATCTGATTGTTTTGTGTCCAAATGGTAGGAGATAGTTCAAAAGGGAGTTGAAGGCTATTACAAATGGGAGGACCTCAGGGAATTGATGTAGTGAAATTGGCAAGATTTTGTTAAGACTTGTTATTTTAGTTAAGTTGTTTTGATTTAGTGTTAAAAGTGGTTTACGACCTTTTATCAATTTTAGACTCTTGTTTGTGAGTGGCCAATAGGCTGAACGAACAAGAAAACATATATGTTGTTTATAGTATGATATATATATATATATATATATATATATATATATATATATATATATATGTATGCATGATGGAAACAAGGGACTATAATATAGTTAAAAAAAATCAGACTTGTGTAATAAGAAGATCAACGTTTTATTTTGTCTCTATAATTCTGTTGAATGAGAACTAGCATGGAATAGCTTCATGTTTGTGAGCTCCATCATTCAATAACCAGCAAAGGTAGGGCCCACTTCCTCAGTTTTTGGTGATCTCAGTGTTAGATTTATATGCATGGTAATGTGTGTTTTACAGTTATCTGATTGATTATCATTTATGTATTGTTCATTTTCTGCATCTGTGTAATTCATTTCCACAAGCATGCTAGTTTATATTAATTCCTCTTGTTATGATATTTATTGATTCATTCAACATCTATTGGCATGTATGTTTCATCAAATTTTCTATTACCGATGTTGAGAACAATTTGGTACTATAGGACAAAATTATAAAGAGCTAAACATGGAATAATTAGATAATCTATTTCACAATTAGTACCTTTGATTCTGTTTATATTATATTCTTTATTCTACTTCGTAGAGTTTCAATTATGCTTTGTTGTATGTCAATAATCTATTTTTGTTGTAGAATTATTTCTTTAGGGTTCCTGTCACATTTGTGACAGGAAGTCTGCCAATTGGATTTTTTTTAAAATACAGGTTACCTTAGTTTGCATTCATCAACCCTTGGTTTATTAATTGCAACTTTTTGACATATTGCCACAACATGGTTCAAAAAGCCTACGTTCCCGGATTGACACTTTAGGGAAAACTGAGGAAACCACTTCCAAGAGTTTAAATCAAACCTATCTTAAAAATGAATTAAGACCATGGTTTAGTCCAATCAATTCCTACCTCTCATTATTGAATGATATTTCGAAGGTTTTTTTCTCTTTGATTCAAAATTCCTGCTTGGTCTAGAATCTTTTCATCATTTGGTGTTTATTCTTGTCAAAATATGCACTTAGTTTTGCTGCTCAAATCAAG
Source organism: Sequoiadendron giganteum (assembly GCA_007115665.2). Lineage (NCBI taxonomy): Eukaryota > Viridiplantae > Streptophyta > Pinopsida > Cupressales > Cupressaceae > Sequoiadendron > Sequoiadendron giganteum. Next base: position 539,832,373 of record CM021104.1, on the reverse strand, counting down.
AATGGTGAAAATGATTTATTGGTCAGGAGTAGTGCATTGTTTACAGTTACACTTCATTTTCTCTATTGAGTATTCAAAAAGAATTGATTATTTTAAGTACTCTATGAAGATATTAGTTTCGTTACAAATCTTGCAGTGATAGTCAAGAGTATTTTTGTTCTTTCAAAAATCTTTGAAACTGAAAATGATTTTATTGCTGCATACGTTATTATATTTTTTGTATCAGATGGTATTTTTTGGTGCAGATTTCTTTGTGGTAAGAGTTCAGAGTACAAACCTACAAATGACACTTTGTCTCTTTTTGGAAAAAACCTCCCTTTCATAGCCCCTTTAAGGGTTTTAGATTCATTTTCTTAATATAATCATTCTTGCACATTCTGTTAGTTGGAATATTTTTCTAGTGGATACTTCTCTGATTCTCAAATCATACCTGGTAGATATTGGTCAAAAATTTTGTATTTTTGAACATACCTAGCAAAAAAATTCGAGAAAATTTTGTCATATTGTATTTACCTCTTTTTATGGATAATACAAAAACATTTTGATTGTAATGACCGAAAGATGAGAGAGATTGAATATAGCATATTTTTGTATGGTCTATTCTGATAGACATGTTTTACTCTAAGATTGTAAATCTGAAACAAAAGAACAACACAAGCAGTCTTAAGATGTGATTATGTCTAGAATTTTGAAGGTTCAATTGAGAACCTTGAGGATTGTAGGGATAGTCAGTTGAGAGGCTCTTGTGAGAAAAAAGAGAAATAGAGAGACCCTCTATGTTATTGTAATTATGTAAACTGAAAAGGGGTTGGTGCTCCTTGAAATTGGTGTTTCAAAATAAGGGGTTGGTGCTCCTTGAGATTGGTGTCTCTAAATGAGAGGTTGGTTCTCCTTGATTTGGTGCTCAAAAATTAGCCTATAAGGCATTGTAAGCAGTGGTTTTTGAAATTAAGACAATAAGGCAGTTTAGGAGTTGTTTTTCTACCCTAGGAGGGTTTTCCACTTGGAAAATTTTGTCTTATGGTCTCAATGGATTCAATGTGATAATTCTTCATGACTATGATTTTTTTGTGAGTAGTTGTTCTTATTAGTTTGAGCTTGGTTGAATGTTAGTCCCTTCAGTCCCTTCATCACTACAAATTTTCATATCAAAATGTTTTTCATAATGTTTTATCATTGTTAAGGATTTAGATTCAAAAGAAAACTTAAATGTATTCATTTGTTTCAGAGCTCAAGAATTGTTTTTTTGAACTAAAGCCCTTTGTTGTTTCATTTTTATCATATGTCATTCCATTGAATAGTTGGTTCTAAGTTTGCATTGAAATCTTGGTAATCTTAAAGTGTTTAAACAATGTCATTCATCTCTTTTGCAATGGCAAGATAACTCTCACAAGGATTTTTGGAGATAAGTTGTCAAAACGAACAATGCTAATGGTGTCATAAATTCTCTCAATACAATTAGTCAGCCCTGTTGTCAATAGAAATGATATCAGGTTTAAAATTATTGATTAAAGTTTAAAAATATTTAGACATTGATTCACCCCCCCTCTCAGTGTTTGTCCACACTCCCACAGTAATCACTCCTAACTTCCCTCTGAGATACTCAAAAGTATCTTTATGAAAAGGATTAGTAAATATGTCTACAATCTATTCCTTAGTAGGCACATACTCCAGTATGACTTCCTTATCACTCACCTTATCTCTCAAAAAGTGGTACCTGATAGATATATGCTTGGTATTTGAATGCAGCACCGGATTCTTATAAATAATTATAGCACTTGAGTTATCACAAAATATGGAAATGGGTTCATCATACAAAACTTTGATATCTTTCAACATTTGTTACATCCATAATACTTGAGTATAATTGTTAGTAGCAATAGTGTATTCTGCCTCTCTAGTAGACAAGGAAACAACATTCTTCTTTTTGCTTAACCATGAAATCAACTTCTTTCCCAAGAAGAATGTGCCACCACTAGTAATTTTCCTATCATTCACATCTCCTACCCAATTAGCATCAGTAAAGGCACTTAAAGTAAGATCAACTATTCCCTTCAAGTATTTGAAAATTCTCTTCACAACAGTCACATGAGATTCCTTAGGATTGGCTTGAAATATAGCAACAATGCATACAACATTCATGATATCAGGTCTAGGTTGAGTTAAATACAACAATCCACCAACCATTAATCTGTATCTAGTCTGATTTTCCTTTGAAGAATCATCATCTTGTGTCAACTTACATTTGGTCACCATGGGTGTACCAACTAGCTTTGAATCTTCCATACCAAACTTCTTTAGTAGTTATCTCACATACTTGGATTGAGATATGAAGATCCCTTTATCCACCTGAGTGATTTGCAATCCCAAAATTAATTTCAACTCTCTAATCATTGACATCTCCAACTCATTCTACATCTCATTAGAAAACTTCATGCATAAACCATCATCTCCTCCAAAATGATATCATCAACAATGACTTCCACAAACAAATCTTTATCATCATAAATCTTGAAATATAGATTACTATCAGTAGTCCCTTTGTTAAATCCAAGCTTTAGCAAGTATTTATCCAATCTAGTATACCAAGCTCTAGGGGCTTCCTTGAGTCCATATAATGATTTCTTCAACCAAATTACCTGTTGACACGAGGGAACACTCCTAGACTTGTAGGTTGCCTAAAGCTTGGAGTGAACCTCTAGAGTGGGCTAGTTTCCCCAGTGAAACACCTAATCTACTAGACCTTCAAGGAAAGAGGTAAAAGGAAAAACTAAACAATAGAGATCCTAAAACTAAGGTGATTCACCAGTAATAAGAAGATTCTGATAACTTTTTACTCACAACAATAAGTCTAAAGCTTTGATTCTCACAATATCACCCTAAACACATACTTCAAAAGTGATTTGCATAGAAGTTAATTAAGCATAACACATAATGCAACCTGAAACATGTGAACCTTTGCAAAAAAAAACCTACAGTGACAAGACATAAGGAGGGTTCTACATTCAAATCACAACTAACATCACATTGTGACTATAAATTTGAAACAAGTAGGTGAGAAAAGAAAATTTGCTGCTTTATTGAAATGAAGGAATTACAATTCTCAGAATCTGAGTACAAAGCTAGTCTACAAAACTCTTTCAGTGATTAGGAGAGCAAGAGACTATCAATCTAAACTAAGAAAAAATAAAATTTTCTCCAACTTATAGCCTTCAAGTGTCACAATAGTGAAAAAAGCTAAAAACCAACTTCACTGCATCTCTGAATAGCAACCTTTTTTCATTTTTGAGCTCCAAGAAAAAGTTTGAAAAATAGTGTCATAAACCGCTCCAAACAACATCAAAAATATGGAAAGTTTCCACCACCATAAGGTCGATCCAGAAAATCCTCAAAATCTGGGGCAAACAACTGGAAACTAAAAATGAAAACATCATTTTTCCTTCCTTTATCCAAATTTTCCCAAGTGGAACTTGAATAAAAAAAAAAACATCAATGAAGACTAGAATACTGCTTTTAAAATAATAATTAATTAAACAATTTATAAGAATAATTCTTAATTAATGTTTTACAATTTGTAGTTCCAAAATAGAAAGCAATATTTCATTCAATTTGATGCCATCTTGTCTTCAATTACTCTGATCTTTTGCAATTTGAAATCAAATATTATAATTTTTACAATTTGAGTAAAGATTTCATATTTTACAAAAAATATAATATTTAAATAAAAAACCTATATACTTGATTTTTCTATAAAAAATCATAAAAGTTAAACATGGATATATGAATTTATTAGATTTTCTTTAAAAATCAAAAGAAAACTAGGGGAATAATTTCAACCTAGATATCATGTGACTTTATTAAAAATAAAAAGGGAAGGAAAAATGCTAGGCATGGACCTAAGGCATGACCACTCATAAGGCAAGGCATATTTGACTTAAAGGCATTTGATCTAAAATGTGATAAAAATCCCTAAGTTGAATTAGGGAAAGGTAAGAAACCCTAAGAACAAAACAGTCAAGCTCCTAAACTTTAGCATTTCATTTTTCTTGGCCGACTTTGAAAGAGGAAAATCTCTACTCGAGCCACCATGGGAGATAGGGTTTTAACCTCAAATTTTCACCATTTGAGTTGCATCATGCCAAATTTATATTGAACCTTCTTCTCCATTTCGATGGTGAGCTACTTGCTATCATTTTGATGCATTTTTTTACTCCATTTCGAAGGCTTTGAGGCCCTTTTGGATGTGGCTATCATGATGAATTTTGATACATTTTGTTTTCTTTCTCTCTAGATGATATATTGCATTGTTTGGCCACCATGAGGAACTTTTTTTTGATCTTTTTGACCAAGCTTGGCCGTGGGCTATGACTGGTTCTCTTCATTTGAAGCCATGGATAAGCTTCATTCTCTTCACATGATGCATTTCCCTCTTAAATAAAAGCTCATCTTGAGCTTTTCTCATAAAAATAATGGGAAATTTGTGGGTAAAATCTGAGTTTCTCTTGTATAGGCTTTCTTTATTTCTCCATTTCTACAAAATTAAGTTATTATGGGCTCGACCCATGATTTAGAAACCAATGACATTTTAAAATATAGAAGATTAGAGGAAGAATATGAAATTGTTTTCTATTTTTGAGAGTTTGCAAACCCTCCATGGCCATGACCATTCACTAGTTTGCTTGCATTTTTTGAGGTCCTTGACACTTTCTCAAGCTCGAGCTTCCATTTTCCTTTGTATTTGAGCTCTAACATCAAAACCCCAAGTGGGTTCGATCTTTTGTGAAGAAAAAATGCCTCTCTAGGCGGTGACCATGAGAGTGCCAACTAGGGTTTTGATTCATTTTAAATTTCTCATATATTCTTTGAAAATGCATAATTCTTTTATTTTCCTAAGTTGCACCTCTCGTATTGAGCTCAAAACATGTTTATTTACCTCTTTATTTTTGTTTCAAACACAATAACCTAAATGAGTATCACCATTTTTGAAATAAATTCACTCTTAGGCAGCGACCATGAGAGTTCAGTTGGGTCCATTGGGAAATCATGTATGAGATCGCATTACCATTATCTTTGCATTTTGAAGCTTTACAATGTAAACTGATGTGGATTTCCTCTTAGAAGTTCAAAACTAGGCAGTATTACATTTGTCTCCATTTTGGAACCCTAGCTTGCTCGATATTGGCTCACTATGTTAAAAGGTAGCCATGATTTCATTTTTCAAGTTCAAATACATACTGTTGTATCTTTACTTGCTTGTTATTATCCATTATATGAATTTGAATGCCTCAAAAATGCACTTCTAGTTCCACATTCATCATAGCTTCATGTGACAATGCAATGAGATAGTTTTTATTTATCTGTACTTTTCATGCATTTTTATATCTCTCAGGAAGCAAATGTTGATGAATCTATTCTTTGCATTGAAGGTTTTTGAAATATGAACACCTGATGATGATGCTTTAAAGATTATCAAATTGCTTCAATTGCTATTGTTGATCTCTAAACAAGGCATTATTTATTCCTATTCACTATCACTCCATGATGATTGACTCCTTATGATGATCCACTTGAGAAATTGATCATTTGTGATCCTCAACTCATTGCAATTTTAGACTTGATTTTCCTAAATGGTCAATTGTGTGAGTTCCTATGACACTTGTGATGAACTCCTTCAAATGCATATCTCTTTTGAGAAACATTGAATTATTTCCTTTCTCAACCCCTCTATGGAATGTTAAGGGGCATCATATCGAGATCAACCCTTGTGGGAGCCCGTTTTACACCACATGCTTTAAAATATTCAAAACAGATCAGCAACATGGCTTTTCCTATACCTGCACAAGAAACAAACAGTGTTAGATTAAAACAATAAATTCAAAGTTTCTTATGATGTTTCCTCCTTGGTGTTCTCTTGCACACTTCTTTTCTATGCTCCATTAATTCAATGCATCATAAACAATGTTCTACATTATTGTTGATGGATCATGTAGGAGGGTTCATAGTCTGAGCTCTAACAAAACTTTATAATCACTTACAGGTTCACTTGGAGCACGGAAGCAAGGAAGGATGCATAGCTTTGAAGGAAATTTGAAGGCACAACCAGGCAATGACGATTATGTTCTCTCTTACATTCTCTTCTCCTTTTATCTTTAGTAGTGTAGTGTACTCCTTACGATTCATTGTCTTAGCTATTCCTATGGCTTGTGTGGGACACTTTATTCTTCTTTTCATCCCAATGAATATAAAATAACATTTTTTACAATTCTTGTTCAATTTTGTATCTCTTTTGCAACAAATGTATGAAGCATTGTGTAATGAATAATTTAATACAAAATGAAATCACTTTTCTTTTATAATTCATGCAATATTCGATGCTACAAATGATAAATGGAAAATTGGACACATTTCAATTTAACAACTAAACACTCAAATATATGCAATGGTTAAAGAAATTGCAGAAATAAACTAAAACTCTTCACCTTAGAATGAACTTGAATTAACCAACTCTATCAATTTGAGTTGTGGTGAAAAATTGATAACACTCTTGGCGACCTCTACAATATGCTTTCCTACTAAGAATAAGGCTAGTTGCCTTATGAAGATTCATGGGGAATGGAGTCAATTATACCCTTCTCATACTCAAGATATTTGAGAAACTAAAACTGCACTCCTCCAAACAGCAACACCAAACAAAAACAAACCAAACCAAAAGTAAATGACTAAGCCCTGATGGCTAGAAAATAATGTGTTGCAACACTTAGGGAAAATGAAACCATTGAAAAGAAAAGTGCTCCAAGCACTTATTATAAACAACTATTCTACTATAATATAGGGGTAGAACTTCAAACCTCAGAAACAATGTTTTAAATGGATCCCATTGACTAGAATCAGAAGCACCTCTCCACTTAGCTTTGAGAGCTGAATTGAATTATGCTCTTTTCATTCTGTTATTACATATGACCCATCCCAATTTGCATCAAATTTGGAGTGCCTCTCGATTTTACTCTTGTATTCATCCCATTTGAGTACAAAGTCTCTAAAAACAAACTCTCTGAATTTTCCTCTTTCATCAAAAGAGCTCTTCATTTGAGCTTGATGAGTTTCAAGCTTCTTCCATGCTTCCTTTCTAGCCTCTTCCAATTCCATTAGTTGTGTGAGTCTAACTTCCATGGGTTGTTCTTCTAGCAGCTCAAGCTATTTGATAGAATTCAAAGTTGGTAGCTCAATGGAGATTGGTAACTTGGATTCCTTGCCATAAGTAAGAACATATAGAGAGAAAATAGTATCCCTCTTGGCGGTTATTCTATTAGCCCAAAGGGCTAATTTTAAGTTTTTGTGTCATGTTCTTTGATTGTCCTCGATGGCCTTCTTGATGATCCTGATTAGGTTCTTATTGGTATATTTTGCTTGTCCATTACCCTATGGGTAATAGTTAGATGAAGTACTCAAAAAGATATTATTTCTCACAAACTACTCAGAAATATTTAGACCAATAAAAGCTAAAGTATTATCAGAAATAGTGGAATCTAGAACACAGAATTTGGACACTAAGTCTTGATAAAAATTCAAAATAGAAGCTTCATTCACTTCTTTCAGAGCAATAGCCTTAGTCCATTTAGTAAAATAGTCTTTGGTGGTTAAAAGAAACTTGTCACTAATTCTTGAGGGTGGATTAATCAACCCAATAATATCAAGCCCCAATTTAGCAAAGGGTTGTTCAACTCGAATATGATTTAAAGGCAGAGCTACAAGTCTTTTCTTACCTACAAATAATGAACATTTTTCACATTTCTTCACCCACATGAATGCATCCTTGAATATGTCTAGATAGTAATAACCAACCCTCATTATTTTTAGGGGTTTTGTTCTTGTTGCAAAGTGGCCTCCCAAAGGCCCATTGTGGAATTCCTCTAGAAACTTATCTATTTGGCTATGTTCAATGCACCTCAGTAACACACCTTGGAAGTCTCTCCTAAATAACACACCATCAATATTGGCATAGGGAATGGCCTACAATCTGCAATACCTCCTCTTTGCTTTGTCCAAGCCTTTAGGGCATTCTTCGGTCTACAAATAGTGAATCATTTGTTGTACCCAACTTGTACTAGGACTTGATACAATAGTTTTCTCTTTATTACTCAATACTATGTAAATGTTTCCATCATATTCAAGGATGTTTTCTATTCTTTCAGCAAGATGCTCACACAAACCTTTACCTCTAACTAGCTTAGTAACTTGAATTTCAACATCAAATTCCATTACTCTTGTTACCCATCCAACTCTCTTATCATTCATATCTTTACTCAACAAGAAATCTTTCACAGTAGGTTCTGATGGGAATTTCATTTTAAGTGATGAGACCTGAGGTCTTAGGGTTTTGAAGTTACCCATCGTAACTTTGAATTATTGACTTTTGTAAACCCTCTTGTTATGTTCCAGTAGCGACTTATTATGAGGGGCAACTAGTTACTTAAGTGAGGCTTTATTCCTCTTGGGTCATGCTTTACCAGCCCCATTTCACCTGATTCGCCGGTCTTTTTGCCAAGATGGCTTATGTTCTATACTGCCAGGAGTTTCAGTGTGGGTCCCACTTGGATGTTTTACCTCAAGTCTATTGAATCGTCTGATCACTATTTTGGATCTAGGCTGCTTCTTGCCGACCTCGTAGGTTTTCCTGCTGGCCTCACCAAAGTGGTGCATGGTTCGTGAAATATCGCCATCTGGCGTAAATGGATGTGTGGGTTTTCTTCCCAAGGTGTTGGCAGTGATGTGTGACCATCTTTTCATCGGCAATGGTCATGAATAATAGGCTTAATTATGATTTCTCACACACCTCGCACGAGCGGAGTAAATATTCTGAAGGGTGTTGTGAGGTTTGTGAGGACGTGACATGTGGCTTTTCTTCTTCTACCAATAGGCTTGTGTGGGTCCCACTGTGTCATTTGGATCTACTATTTTTGAGGGTTTTGATTGGATGTGTTTTCCCAGGTGTCGAGGTGGATTGTCAATATCCATTGACTTGATCTCAACCCTCAATTTCGCCAAGTGTGTTTCGAATCGGCAGTTCAATTTCAATGAGGAGGTGCATGACTTGTTTGCGTGGCATATATTGCCTAGTTGTTGCTCATGTCATTAATGGCACGGGCTTTCCTTCTCTAGAGGATCTCCACCTGATTGACTCTAGCGTGCGAACAGTTCCATCCTACTGAGAGTATTCATGGTTATCTCAGTCACTAATTGATTGAGTGCTTGAATTGATTTCAAGCAATTATACCTTGCATGTTGGGGCTATTCTATAAATGCTGACTAAGTTGTGTGCAATTAACATTGCATCTTTTAATGTCTATGTGTAGGAAGGTTTCTTCTCCTGTGTATTGCAGAGCTCTATTTCTTTTATGGATAAATCAATTAAATGCGGGAGTGTAAGGCTGGGATCCCAAGGGTTGTTAGTCATGATGGAGCCTATTACACCCATATCACCCAAGGGTGCTACAAGAAATACTAAAAAAGAAGCCAATGCATAGTTCCTCCCCAGTGATCATTTCGAATTCACATGAATCTGATACCGACTCGGACTACAGGTGTTACTTGGCCACTTTAATTGAACATATGGGAGTAAACGAGGAAGCCATGGCAGTTGAACTGATAACTGCATTGGCACCAGGTCTAGTTGTTAGGGGTCAAGTTCGCAAAGCTGGTCGTGAAGAGGAGGTTTTGTCACTATCTCAGGCGCAGACTCGAAGCGGTCACCTATATCAGGGCCATGTTTTCTCTTGATGATGACTAGTGGTGGGTTAGTTGGACGTGTTTTCCCCTGCCTTTTTCTCCTGTGGACATGGATGTGCGCATGCTTTGCATGAAATTTTTTTCTCTGACTAGTTACTGTGTAACCATTTTTGATTCCTTCGATCATACACGATGTTATCGAATGATAAGGAATGTGAATTTGAATTTCATTTTGAGTTGAAATTCAATTTTGTATTGACAATGTAGCCTAATGCTTGTTGCTCTCCTAATATAAAAAGGAGATTGTGCAGTCAGTTTTTTTTTGGTCCAGTGCTTTGGAGTCTATACATATAGTTTTAAGGTTGAAGTGTCATAAATATTTTGTTTAGGGAATCATCCCAAGTAGGGATTCGTATACAGTTAGCATGCTATGCTTTGTTTTAATTACTGATATCGAAATAAATCTATAAAATTATGATGGTTAACTCTCCTATGTGTGTGCCATGGATTGTGAATGGAGTTATCAAGGGTTTCTCTTTTCAAGTTTCAACAATTAATTGAAAGTGTAGCTAGTTTTCTTGCTTTAACTTAAGGAGTTAATCAAATCCTTGAAAATTCAACTACATGTTCATGGTTGTATATGCTTAGGATTCTTGAAGAAGTATCTCATGATAGTAATGCTATATAGAGATAAGTTCACAATATCATAATTATACTTTGTACGACTCTGTTGCCCGGTGGATGAGACACTGAACAATGTTTATGGCCTTCTCTTTGGTATATGATTGTAAGCTCTAAGTATGATAACTCAAATACTAAACATAAATGCATATTAATACTTTGGCTTCTCTCAGGAGGTATTTTCTTATTGTTAGTGGGACAATTCTATTGCTCTTTGATGCCAGTAATTATTCTTTGGTCCGCTAATGCCAAGAATGGTGACTATCCCTTTGAGTGTGTAGGGATTGTCATCTGTATGCAAAAGGTGTTCTGATCAGTTATATGGCTTTCTTATGAACACATGTAAGTTTACCCACCTTGGTCCTACAGAGCCAAAAGTGTAGGGGAGAATCAGTTCCTAACTGACTCTCGTTAGTTGGCCACTAGTTGTTGCAATCATCCTTGATAGGGGTTGGCTACCTCTTAGAGAATTGCAATTGCTATGTGGGAAAAAATTCCAACAGAATGGCGACTCCGCTGGGGAGGAACCTAGAAGTTCTAGTTGCAGACGGTGCTGTTATAGAGTCATATTAAATGATATGTTGTTCCGAATTTACACAGTGAATGTTTTCAAACTAAGCGAAAGGAGGTAGTTCAAATTAACCCTGATAAATCTAATGATCTATGGTTTCTTATAAGCAAAGGATTCAGGAGTTCTAGAGTTATTCATTGAAGGATTATTTTATTTGGGAGAACTTGTGAGAAATTTAAAGAAAAATAAGAGTGAGAGAAGGACGATTAAGGAACCATAGAGGTCGGAAGTGCTTATCCAGAGTCTGTTGTCAAAAAAAATAAAGATAAGTATTAGAATTCCACAGAAATAGATTATGATTGTGGAAGATATTGCTAATGTTATGGTGCAGCTCTGTAATGGGTAATGAAACCCATAATCTAACAAAACCTAGAAAATAGGTTGTCAAAGGCTTTGAAATACTATCCTCTGAAAGGAGGTGGCGACTCTATCTGAAGAACCAGTGAATAAATGAAGAAATAGTCCCAGATTTGTGCTATTTACAGTATGGAAAAGAGGTTGATACATGCTGCAAACAACTACTAGGTATTTCACCAAAACTAAAATAGTTCACTACTTCTAATGATAATGGGTGTTTTGATTAAGGATAAAATGGTTCCAAATTTATATGTTAAGCATATACAAGGGAACAATGATTGGTTTTACCATACCTCTAGTAATAAAATATGTAAAGGATTTATGAAACACATTTGTATTGCATAAAATCTTGGAAAGCAAGGAATACTTTTGTCAGTCATTAATAAACTCCTAGTTGAGCTAACAAGTGATCTGCCTAATAATTGTATGCTAGTGAGTAGTCTCTCGTGTGTAAGGTCAAATATAAATATGTTAGAAGAGAAAGTTGTATTAAGTCCTTTGGGGAGTTTTGTAACTCAAAGGTATATGCCTTTTATGTTTAGTAATATCAGTAATTACCCTAATTCAATTCCTAAGAAAATTAGGAAGTATTTACCTCAATATACAGGACATGTTACAGAATTGGCTTCAAAGCATTTACAACATTTTGTAGATATAATGGGTGATTACGAATGATCATGAGGATGTTGTCATGAAACTATTTGTGCAATCCTTAAAAGGTGATGCTAGGGACTGGTTTTCCTATCTACCTGCCTCTTCTGTTAACTCATGGAATCAGTTGGTGATTGTTTTATGGAACAATTCGGCGAAAGAGTCAATCCTAACACATTGAGAAAAGGATTTATGGGAATTCACATACAAGAGGAGGAATTAGTCATGCATTTTAATCTCAGGTTTTCAAGAGCTTTAAGGGAAATCCCTAAAGAAATAAGACCAAATGAGGCTGAAAGCTTGGTAGTGTATCTAGGTGCTTTCAACAAAAGGATGATTTTTTTATTAAGGGATAAAGAACCTACTACTCTGCCTCAAGCATACCAGCTAGCTATGGAAATTGAAAATAATATGAAATTCTCAATGATGAAGAGGTGTCTGGCTAAAAGTATTGATTACCCTAGCCTAACCAATGCTAGTAGAATGTCAGAGCCGGCTATTCAAAAAATTGATGATAAAATTCTTGCTAGGATTGTTATAAGTCTGGGAATGCAGTTTGATGATAATGAGATCCAAGTTGAAACCCAGTTCGATTTGAGTGAAGATGATCAATTTTCTTGTGTATAAGAACTGTATGATATGAAAAAGCAAGAGAAGGAATCATCATATGAGTTTTTTTTTTAGATTTATGAGAATCTTAATACAAATTCCTATAGATCAAAGGCCTAATGATTATGAGTGCATTGATTTGTTTTGTGAACTATATGAATCGGGACTGAGTTCCTTACCAGAGGAATTGAAACCTGCTAATTTGGCTCAAGTGATTCAATGGATAGAGATTGAAGCATCGGCCAGGAATGCATCTACACAAAATAAAGGTGGTGCTCATTCATTAGGATGTTTGCATAGGTAATGACAAAAATGAGAGGCAAAATGATGTAGGATTGTATGAGACACCTATTGTGTTTCCTAATCCTAATTGTGATTCACATATCACTGAAATTCTGTTGCAAGTTAGTGATTATGATTTTAAAGGTAATGTTTGTAGTACTGAGAATGCAACAGAAATGTTATTTTTACCAGAGTTTTGTGGGGATGAAGAGCCCCATGTTTGTTCCCAAATGAAAGAAAAATTGTCAAATAATGTATATCTGGAGTGTACCTCAGATATATTAGCATTGGAATAGGGAAGTTGTATAAATGTTGAACAATCCAAGGATATTGATACCTATGATCAGAAGATTACAATTGGAGGTAGCCAGTATTGTGATGAATACATTAGCCTTATGGTCTTTCCTAACTATCTATGTAAAGTGGAGATGGAGGTGCTACTGCCCTCAGGTATTGATGTAGTCACTAAGGGGTTTTTAGAGTGTGCTGAATTATTCACTTATGTATCAACATATTCAACAAATAGTGCTAAGTACAATGAAGCCAATATGTATTGCTCTATATTTTCTGATCAAAGTGAAGTTGATGCTTTTAAACCTATCTTTGAGGGTTTTTATATTGAGATGAAGGAAGAGGTTCAAGAAAGGATGTGTATGGAGCGGTCGGAGATGAATGTGTTTGTGCATTCCATGAAGAATGATGTAGCCAATATTGCTAACTTCTATAATGCCCTGGTGTACTCCCAAATGACTAATTTCATGGAATGGCAACTAAACTCAAATAGGAAATGCTAGGAGAAAATTTCCTCGAGCTATGTATCATCTGGGTTGGTTAATGGAAATAAGGGTACTTTGCATACTATTCTATATGATAACTTTCAGTTTAATGTGCAACTTGATGATACTGGAATGGATGAGGTTATACACCAAGTAAGTTATGAACACTTCCATTTCCTAATACAGTTACGCAAGCATCCTATGAAATATGACCAGGAGCAGGATGAGATAAAGTATTATTAGGGTCATATGTTGCTCTTAAAATGGTGGGGCAAAGCATTGGTTAGACCAGTACAGGGGTAGAGAGTGGATAGCCACCATTGCATTCTTAAATGTGTTGGCTATCCCATGCACTTGGAAACATCAAATGGTGAATGTTGCAAGCTTTTTTTCTGTCAGGAAATGAAAAGTTTTGTTTTTGACAGAGGTAAACCTTGATTTCTCTTGTTTGGTAGCCTGGGGTTACCATGTTTGCATACACAAGTCCAATTGATAGAACAAGGCAATGTCTATGTTGGAAGGCTTGTGCAATTCGGTAATCTGGTATGTGAAACCAGAGGTTCTGGATTCTTTCTATGCCCATAGGGGCCATACATACCCAGTCGGAGCCACTGATGGGAATTTCATTTTAAGTGATGAGAGTTGAGGTCTTAGGGTTTTGAAGTTACCCATCGTAACTTTGAATTATCAACTTTTGTAAACCCTCTTGTTATGTTCCAGCAGTGACTTATTACGGGGGGCAACCGGTTACTTAAGTGAGGCTTTATTCCTCTCGAGTTGTGCTTTACCGGCCCCGTTTCACCTGATTCACCGATATTTTTACCAAGACGACTTATGTTCTATACCGCCAAGAGTTTCAGTGTGGGTCCCACTTGGATGTTTTACCTGAAGTTTGTTGAACCATCTAATCACTGGTTTGGATTTGGGCCACTTCTCGCTGACCTCACAGGTTTTCCTATTGGCATCACCAAAGTGGTGTGAGGTTCGTGACATATTGCCATCTAGCATAAACGGATGTGTGGGTTTTCTTCCTGAGGTGTTGGCGGTGATGTGTGACCGTCTTTTCACTGAAAATGGTCATTAATAATAGGCTTAATTATGGTTTCTTGCACACCTCACATGAGCAGAGTAAATATTATGAAGGGTATTGCGAGGTCTATGAGGATGTGACATGTGGCTTTTCTTCTTCTACCAATAGGGCTTTGTGGGTCCCACAGTGTCGTTCGGATCTATTGTTTTTGAGGGTTTTGATTAGATGTGTTTTCCAAGGCATCGAGGTGGATTGCCAGTATCCATTGACTTGATCTCAACCCTCCATTTTGTCAAGTGTGTTCTGAATCAGCCATTCAATTTCAATGAGGAGGTGTGTGACTTGTCTACATGGCATATATTGCCTAGTTGTTGCTTGTGTCATTAATGGCACGTGCTTTCCTTCTCTAGAGGATATCCACTTGATTCTCTCTGGTGTGCAAACAGTGCCATCCTACTAAGAGTATTCATGGTTATCTCGGTCACTAATTGTTCAAGTGCTTGAATTGCTTTCAAGCAATTGTACCCTGCATGCTAGGGCCATTCTATAAATGTTGACTAAGCTGTGTGCAATTAACATTGCATCTTTTTATGTCTATGTGCAGGAAGGTTTATTCTCATGTGTATTACAAAGCTCTGTTTCTTTTATGGATAAATCAATTAAATGTAGGAGTGCAAGGCTAGGATCCCAAGGGTTTCCAGTCATCATGGAGCCTATTACACCCATATCACCCAGGGGTGCTACAAGAAATACTAAAAAGAAGCCAATGCACAGTTCATCCCTAGTGATCATTTCAGATTCACATGAATCTGATATCGACTCAGACTATAGGTGTTACGTGGCCACTTTAACTGAACTCATGGGAGTAAACGAGGAAGCCATGGCAGTTGAACCAATAACTGCATTGGTACTGGGTCTGGTTGTTAGGGGTCGTGCTGGCAAAGCTGGTTGTGAAGAGGAGGTTATGTCACTGTCTCAGGCATAGACTCGAAGCAGTCACCTATACCGGGGCCGTGTTTTCTCTTGATGATGACTAGTGGTGGGTTAGTTGGACGTGTTTGCTCCTTCCCTTTTCTCCTGTGGACATGGATGTGCGCATGCTTTGCACAAAATATTGTTCTCCGATTGGTTACTATGTAACCATTTTTTATTCCTTCGATCATACACGATGTTATCGAATGATAAGGAATGTGAATTTGAATTTCATTTTGAGTTGAAATTCAATTTTGTATTGACAATGTAGCCTAATGCTTGTTACTCTCCTGATATAAAAAGGATATTTCACGGGTCATTGTGCAGTCAATTTTTTTTTGGTCCAGTGCTTTGGAGTCTGTATAGATAGTTTTAAGGTTGAAGTGTCATAAATATTCTATTCAGGGAATCATCCTGAGTAGGGATTCATATACAGTTAGCATGCTATGCTTTGTTCTAATTACTGATATCGAAAGAAATCTATAAAATTAAGATGGTTTACTCTCCTGTTTGTCCCATGGATTGTGAATGGAGTCATCAAGGGTTTCTCTTTTCAAGTTTCAACAATTCATTGAAAGTGTAGTTAGTTTTCTTGCTTTAACTTAAGGAGTTAATCAAATGCTTGAAGAGTCAACTACATGTTCATGGTTGTATATGCTCAGGATTCTTGAAGAAGTACTATTTTAATGTATTGAAGTATCTCATGATAGTAATGCTATATAAAGATAAGTTCACAATATTAGAATTATACTTTGTACGACTCCATTGCCCGGTGGATGAGGCACTGAACAATGTTTATGGCCTTCTCTTTGGTATATGACTGTAAACTCTAAGTATGATAACCCAAATATTGAACATAAACGCATATTAGAACTTCTGCTTCCCTCGGGAGGTATTTTCTTATTGTTAGTGGGACAATTCCATTGCTCTTCAGTGCCGGTAATTATTCTTTGGTTCGCTAATGCCAAGAATGGTGACTATCCCCTTGAGTGTGTAGGGATTGTGATCTGTATGCAGAAGGTGTTCTGATTAGTTATATGGCTTTCTTATGAACACATGTAGGTTTACCCACCTTGGTCCTACAGAGCTAAAAGTGTAGGGGAGAATCAGTTCCTAATTGACTGTCATTAGTTGGCCACTAGTTGTTGCAATCATCCTTGATAGGGGTTGGCTACCTCTAAGAGAACTGCAATCACTATGTGGGAAAAAATGCCAACAGGGTGAGCAAATAGCAAATGAATTTTATTATTGGATAGCATATTCTTGAACTTTTTAAGTCTTCTAACTACTACAAACACATGTTTTCCACAAAAGAATATTTTATCTCATAGTCGTGCAGCACTTGACTGAAAAAAGCTATGGGCTGCTCCATTCCTTCGTCATTTTGCTGGCATAACATGGTAGAAATAGTATCAATACCTCCAAAAGTATATAAGATAAAATTCTTATTGTAATTTGGATTAATGAGGGTTGGGGTAGTTGAAAGGGCTTCCTTTATCTGCTCAAATCTCCTCTTACCCTCCTTGGTCCAATTGAAAGGTACATTCTTTTTTAGCATTGTTGTGAGGGGTTGTAATAAGGATGCAATATTTGGTATAAACCTCCTCACAAAATTAATTTTGCCAAGGAAGCTCTACAAATGCTTTTTATGTGTAGGCAAACGTAACTCCAGAATGGTTGAAACTCACTTTGGGTCAATAGAAATCCCATGTTTAGAGACAACATGTCGTAGAAGCTTACCTTCATGGATGGAGAATATGCATTCCTTCAGATTCAGAGAAACTTTGAACTCTCTGCATCTTTTCAAGATCTGTCTCAAATGCTCAAGGTTTTCACTAGCATTTTTAGAAAATAATGTCATGTCATCTAAATACACAAGAACAATCTTATTCATAAGGCCATGAAAATCCATTCCATTTCCCTTTGGAATGTCACCCCTATGTTAGATAAGCCAAAATGAATCTTCTTATAAGGCATAGTGCCCCATTTAGTTGTGAATGATGTTGTGTATTGATCCTCTTCCCTAACCAAAATCTAATTATAGCTAGAATACCCATAAAGGAAAGAGAATCTATCAGAACCTGACACAACTTGTAGAATTCACTTCATTGAAGGGAGCAAGTAGTGATCCTTAAGGGAATCCTTGTTCAAATATCTAAATTCAACACACAACCTAATTTCTCCATTTTTCTTTCTAACTAGGACCAAGTTGGAGACCCAAGAAGTGTGCATAATAGGGAAGATTATGTTGCTCTCAATCAGCTTATTTAATTCAGATTTCATTAAATGTTCAAGCTTAGAATTTAGGGGTCTTTGTTTTTGTCTCATAGGTTTTGCATTAGTCTCTAACTCTATATTGTGCTGAGCTAGTTCGGGATCAAAACCTCTTAAATCTTTATATTCCCAAGAAAAATTATCATTGAACTCCTAACATAACACAACAAAATCTTTATTCTCTTCCTTAGTACATACCTTTCCCAACTTGAGAATTTTACCTTTGAATATTTTTATGGCTTCATAATGCTCTTGTTTGACAGTCATGTTGCACTTGTCTTTTCTTACTTGATAATCAGAGTTGAAAACTGACTCTAATGTCACTAAACCATTTGTCAACTTATTTGATTTTAGTTATACAATCTAACTTCCATATTGTTGTTGCTACTTCAGCTAGTTTTCATCTTCAAATTCAACTTCTGCTATCAAGATGCTCACAATTTGTTTGTCACTATCAAAGACCTACCAACTCACATTATTATCTAGTACTGAAGGTCTAACAACAATTTTCACATATTTTTGTGTTTCCAAATTATGCACCTCATTTGGAATATCAAATTGAGCACCTAAAACAACAAGTCTATCTGCATGTTTGTTTTGGGTTCTAGGGACACAAAGCAAATTGAATGCATCAAAATCCTCTATTAGGTACCATACCCGATGTTTATATTTCTTAAGTACATCATTTTTCACAACATTTAAATTTTTGACTTGATTCACAACTAATTTAGAGTCACCATAAAATCATAAACCTTTAATACCTCTTTTTTGAGCCCATTTGAGGCCATGGATGAGGATCTCATATTCAACTACGTTGTTTGCACAGTTGAAAGTGAATTCAAGGCTGAATAATATTTTTTCCCATTAGGTGATACTAGCATTGCTCCTCCACCAGCCCTTGGCCTACATTTTGAACCATCGAAATACAACTCCCAAGGCTATTTTTCTTGGTGTTCAGGCTACTCTTGGTCTTTGACCAAAATAGGAATTACTACATTGGGTTCATGAATCATGTAGATGCCTAACCTAACTTCATTAGTGTGTTTGAAAGGATCAAGATCATGATTTTTGGCTGCCCATTCATCCAGGTTAACCTCCTCATTGGGTGTGTTGGGGTCTAAGGTCATGGTTTGATCTTTCTGTTCACTAGTGAAACATAGGTTGGAATTTATAGAGTTGGGAATGTATGGCTCAATGTGGTCTTTGGCCAAATGTTTGGACTTGATAGTCACTTTGGTACCATATCAAGTTCATAAAAATAAGTGGGACCAATCAGCTGATAAGAAACCGCCTAGTTTGGTGGTAAAGTTTCTAGAGAGGAAAAGTGCAAAATGGGGAGGTAATTCAATCACATGACCATCTTAGGGCACACCAAATTTGGGACAAGTGTGTAATGTGAGAGCCAAATTTTTAATGATTCTTGTTGTTTGAACAGTAGAGCCATCCAATTGCATGACTCCCTTTGACACGGGTTCATAAACCAAACCTAACTTATTTGCTAAAATTTTAGGCATCATTAATTTACTAGCTCTCGAGTCTATCATATAGTTATGGACAAGTTTATCCCCGATATTAAGTCTTAGATAGAATGGTGGAGGTTTTACTTCTTGATTCTGTTGTCCACCTTTTACCTCTGATCTATTAGCAAGTATAATTCTTCTCTTTTATACATTAACAACATTTGAAGATGAAATTTCAGATAAGGAATTTTATAATAAATCTTTCTGGCCCGGGATATGTAGTGCATACATAATAGATAAGCTAACTATATCTTTCTTTAAGTGCTCAACTACATTGAAGGACACAATATTTACCTTATGTTTTCTTGAGGATGAAACAATATCACTTACTTTTTGTTGTTCTCTTTGTAGAATATACATCTTTGGTTGAGCTTGTTGTTGCGCATTTGTAGCTTGTTGTTCTCTCTATAGAAAATGCATATTTGGTTGTGCTACTGGGATAGTTTGAGATGAAGTAGCATGATTTTGGTCTCTTGCAACTTGTTGTTGTGAATTTACAGCTTGTTGTTCTGCTTCAACTGCCCTTCTCTTTGACCTTGTATTCGTTGCAATGGGTGAAACTTGCTCATTCTAGCCTTGGAAATGGTTAACTCCAAAATATTCAACACTTTTCCAATTTACTAAGGCAATCTCAGAACTGCCTTGCTACTCCGCATTTTCACTTGGAAAAATTCTTGGGCCAACATAACTATTTTGCACTGTGAGATCCTGGTTCTCCATCCTACTCATGCATGTAGCCTGATTGTGTGGTTGATCGCATAGGTAGCACAAATCTTGTTCTTGAGCCAAATTATTATGTGGTATGAGTTCCCTTGATGGACCAACAATATTGTGGTTGTATGGTTGGAAGGGTTTAGCATTAAAGTTCCTTCTTTAGCCTTGGGATTCATTGTGAAATGGTGGTCTTCTGCTAATTCTATTGGTGTGGGGCTTGGTAAGGTATTTGTTCCTAGCTGACTTGTTTCTTGAGGCTCACAAACTCATTGCTAAAGGTCTTACCTAAAGATTGTAACATATTCTTTATTTCTTGAATTTCTCTATTCTGGTCAGGGATGGTAATTTCCCGAGTGGCAGCCTAGTAACCTATTGCTATTATTGGTAGTATAGAAGTTATAGGAGGCGTATTCACAAGTGGCTAAATCTCAAGAAAGATGGGCATGGGTGGTCTTGGGGAAATCTTCCCGGCTTGAATGAGACAATTCTCCACCCTTATTGCGATATCATAGGAATTTTGCAATGTGAAACCCCCATGGACTATATCATAAGTAATATTTTAGTATTCAGGGAATTTAGGAAGAAAAGGAAGGCATGTTTAGGTGATGGATTAACTATCAGAGGAATCCTATCCCACATCCTCTAGAACTGATATTTAAAATCATTCATATGTTCATGCAAATCCTGCTTAGTGGTGCTCAACTGATCTAGTAATGAAAGGTGGTCTAACTTATCCATTAACTACCTATGTAGGCCATCACCAAGATGGTCCCATGAAGCTATGGAATTGGTTGGAAGCCCTCTGAACCACTGAAGGGATTTTTGTTTTAACGAGGCAACCAACAATCTTAAAGCCACATTCTCCTTTGTTACATTATGCACCTAACATAGAGTAGCCACATCACAGGATATGCTCGATTGGAGTAGTTTGGTCTTCTCTAGTGAAATAAGGCTATCCCTTTAGAGAAGAAGCTGAGATGTCATCATGTCTTGCTAACAACAATGGGTTGCTCCCGTTAAATGGTGTGAAGGAAAATTGTCTCGCCATAGGTGGTGCTTCAGATATTGGAGTCGGGTTCCTCCTTACAAAAATAAGGGGACTGAGCTTTGGAGGTGTGGACTTCGCTCTTCTTGTTGAATAAAAGTTCCTCATTGGTGTTATACCTCTCCTTCCTGGTGGGGAGAGCTACAAATATTCAAATGGAATTGGACTAGATCTGGTTTGGATCCTTCTCATAAGCTAATAACACTAAATATTTAGTGTAACTAGGAATTAGGAGTCACCAAGTATTTTTTTAAAACCTCTATAGGTAGAAAAATACTATTGCATATACTAGACAACATCTTATAATCTAAAAAAATCTAAGACGAGACTCTAGAGTCCCACCGGGCATGCCAAAACCTGTTGTCAACAAAGTATGCATGCAAATACTAAGCTATCAACTTAACTACCTATTGAAACATAGGAATACTCTTAGGCTTGTAGGTTGCCTAAAGCTTGGAGTGAACCTCTAGAGTGGGCTAGTTCCCCCAGTGAAACACCTAATCTACTAGACCTTCAAGGAAAGAGGTAGAAGAAAAAACTAAAAATAGAGATCCTAATACTAAGGTGATTCACCAGTGATAAGAATATTTTGAAAAAATTTTACTCACAACAATAACTCTAAAGCTCTTATTCTCGCAATCCCACCCTAAACACATACTTCAAAAGTGAGTTGCACAGAAGTTAATTAAGCATAAAACAAAATGCAACTTGAAACATGTGAACCCTTGCAAACAAAACCTACAGTGAGAAGACATAAGGAGGATTCTACATTCGAACCACAACTAACATCAAATTGTGACTGCAAATTTGAAACAAGTAGGTGAGAAAAGAAAACTTGCTGCTTTATTGAAATGAAGGAATTACAATTCTTAGAATTTGAGTACAAAGCCAATCTACAAAAATCTCTAAGTAATTAGGAGAGAAAGAGAATATTGATCTGAACTAAGAAAAATCAAAATTTTCTCCAACTTATAGCCTTCAAGTGTCACTATAGTCAAAAAAGCTAAAAATCAACTTCGATGCATCTCTAAATAGCAACCCTTTTTCATTTTCGAGCTCAAGGAAAAATCCTGAAAAATAGTGTCATAAACTACTCCAAACAACATCAAAAAGATGGAAAGTTTCCACCACCAAAAGGTCGATCCAAAAAATCCTCAAAATCTGGTGCAAACAGCTAGAAACTGAAAATGGAAACATTAGTTTACCTTCCTTTGTCCAAATTTTCCTAACTGGAACTTGAATCAAAATAGAAACATCAATGAAGACTAGAATACTGCTTTTAAAATAATAATTAAATAAGTAATTTATAAGAATATTGCTTAATTAATGTTTTACAATTTGCAACTTTCCAAAATAGAAAGCTCTACTTCATTCGATTTGATGTCAGCTTGTCTTCAATTACTCTGATGTTTTGCAATTCAAAATCAAATATTCTAATTTTTGCAATTTGAGAAAAGATTTAATATTCTGCAAAAAATAATATTTAATTAAAACAACTATATACTTAATTTTTCTATAAAAAATCATAAAAATTAAATATGGATATATGAATTTATTAGATTTTATTTAAAAATCAAAAGAAAACTAGGGGAAGAATGTTGACCTAGATATCATGTGACTTTATAAAAAATCAAAAGGGAAGGAAAATGCTAGGCATGGACCTAAGGCATGACCACTCATAAGGCAAGGAATTTTTGACTTAAAGGCATTTGATTTAAAATGTGGTAAAAATCCCTCAGTCGAATTAGGGCAAGCAAAGAAACCCTAAGAACAAAACAACCGAGCTCCTAAACTTTAGCATTTCATTTTGCTTGGCCAACTTTAAAAGATGAAAATCTCTGCTCGAGCCGCCATGGGAGCCAGGGTTTTGAACACAAATCTTCACCATTCGAGCTACATCATGTCAATGTTTTGTTGAATCTTTTTATTCATTTCAATGGTGAGCTATTTGCTATCATTTTGATGCATCTTTTTATTCCATTTCGAAGGATTTGAGGCCTCTTGGGCACAACTATCATCATGAATTCTGATGCATTTTGTTTGCTTTCTCTCTGGATGATATATTGCATTGTTTGGTCACCATGAGGAACTTTTGTTTGAGCTTTTTGAGCAAGCTTGGTTGTGGGCTATGACTGGTTCTCTTCATTTTAAGCCATGGGTAAGCTTCATTCTCTTCACATTATGCATTTCCCTCTTAAATAAAAGCTTGTCTTGGGCTTTTCTCATAAAAAATAATGGTAAATTTGTGGGTAAAATTTGATTTTCTCTTGTATAGGCCGCGGCCATGCTTTGTTTATTTCTCCATTTCTGCAATAATAAGTTATTTTGGGCTTGACCCATGATGTAGAAACCAATGATATTTGAAAAGATAGAAGATTAGAGGAAGAATATGCAATTGTTTTTTGTTTTTGAGATTTTGTAGACCCTCCATGGCTGCAACCATTCACCAACTTGCTTGCATTTTTTGAGGGTCTTTGACACTTTCTCGAGCTTGAGCTTCCATTTTCCTTTATGTTTGAGCTTCAACATCAATTCCCCAAGTGGGTTCAAGCTTTTTTGAAGAAATAATTCCTCTCTAGGCCACGGCCATGAGAGTGCCAACTAGGGTTTCGATGCATTTTACATTTCTCATATATTCTCTGAAAATGCAAAATTATTCTTTATTTTCCTGAGTTGCACCTATAGTAATGAGATTGAAACATATTTGTTTACCTCTTAATTTGTGTTTAGAACACAATAACCTAAATAGGTATCACCATTTGTGAAATAAATTCACTCTTAGGCCACATCCATGAGAGTTCAGTTGGGTCCATTGGGCTCGCATTACCATTATCTCTGCATTTTGAAGTTTTACAATTTAAACCCATGTGGGTTTCCTCTTAAAAGTT
The DNA here is from genome assembly GCA_007115665.2 of Sequoiadendron giganteum. Classification (NCBI taxonomy): domain Eukaryota; kingdom Viridiplantae; phylum Streptophyta; class Pinopsida; order Cupressales; family Cupressaceae; genus Sequoiadendron; species Sequoiadendron giganteum. The sequence goes on along the minus strand of CM021104.1, from coordinate 539,808,277 downwards.
CAAAACTCAGCACTATTGCATTTATCTCCATTTTGAAGCCCTAGCTTGCTTGATATTGGCTCATTGTGTTGAAAGGCATCCATGATTTCATTTTTCAATTTCAAATACATACTATTGTACATTTACTTGCTTGTTGTTATCCATTCTATGCATTTGAGTGCCTAAAAAATGCACTTCTAATTCCATCTTCATCATAGCTTCATGTGATAATGCAATGAGATAGTGTTTATGTATCTGTACTCTTCATGCATTTTTACCTCTCTCAGGTAGAAAATGTTGATTAAACTATTCTCTGCATTAAAGAATTTTGAAATATGTACACCTGATGATGATGCTTTAAAGCTTCTCAAATTTATTCAGTTGCTATTGTTAATTTGTAAACAAGGCATTATGTATGGTTGTTCAGTATCACTCCATGATGATGCACTCCTTATGATGATCCACTTGAGCAATTGATCATTTGTGATCCTCAACTCATTGTATTTTCAGACTTGATTGTCCTGAATGGTCAATTGCTTAAGTTCTTATGACACTTGTGATGTACTCCTTCAAATGCATATCTCTTTTGAGCAATACTGAATTGTTTCCTTTCTCAACCCCTCTATGGAATTTTAAGGGGTAGCATGCTGAGCTCAACCCTTCTAGGATCCCATTTTACACCGCATGCTTTAAAATATTCAAAACAGATCAGCAACATGGCTTTTCCTATACCTGCACAAGAAACAAACAGTGTTAGATTAAAACAATAAATTCAAAGTTTCTTATGATGTTTTCTCTTTGGTATTCTCTTGCACACTTTTTTTCTATGCTCCATTAATTCAATGCATCATAAGTAGTGTTCTATATTATTTTTTATGGATCATGTAGGAGGGTTCATAGTTTGAGCTCTAACAAAACTTTATAATCATGTACAAGTTCACTTGGAGCATTGAAGCAAGGAAGGATGCACAACTCTGAAGGCAATGACCATTATGTTCTCTCTTACATTCTCTTCTCATTTTATCTTCAGTAGTGTAGTGTACTCCTTATGATTTATTGTCTCATCTATTCACATGGCTTTTGTGGGACACTTTATTTTTCTTTTCATCCCAATGAATACAAAACAACTTTTTGTGCAATTTTTGTTTAACTATGTATTTCTCTTTTGCAACAAATGTATGAAGAATTGTGTAATGAACAACTTAATATAGAATGAAAGCACTTTTATTGTATAATTCATGTAATATTAGATGTTGAAAATGATAAATGGAAAACTGAAACACATTGCACTTAAACAACTAAACAGTCAAATATATGAAATGGTTAAAGAAATTGCAGAAATAAACTGAAACTCTTCACCTTAAAATGAACCTAAATTAATTAGCTCTATCAATTTGAGATGTGGTTAAAAATTGATAACACTTACCTTGATCCTATCTGGTTCCATTACTACCCCTTCATCTGAAATAACATGTCCCAAATAGTGCACCTTGGTATTGTAAAAAGTGAATTTCGACATCTTCCCAAAAAGCTTATGATCCCTCAAACGCTACAACACTATCCTTAGATGTTTGTCATCCTCTTCCTCTGATTTGGAGTATATCAAGATATCATCTAGGAAAACTAATACAAAGTCATCCAGGAAGTCTTAGAAGATGTTCTTCATCAAATTCATAAAAGGTTTTGGGGTATTGGTTAGCCCAAATGGTAACACTGTGAACTCATAATGCTTGTATTTAGTCCTGAATGCAGTTTTGGAAATGTCTTCATCTTTTATCCTTAGCTGATGGTATCCTAATCTCAGATCGATCTTCAAGAACAACTTACCCCTTTCATTTGATCAAAAAATTCATCTATTCTAGGGAGCGAATATTTATTTTTGATGGTAGCCTTGTTTAGCATTCTATAATCAATACACAAACTTAAGGTCATTTTTTTCTTCTTTACAAATATGACAGGTGCTCCCCATAGAGACACACTTGGCCTTATAAATACTTGGTTAAGAAAATCTTGAAACTAGGCCTTCAACTCATATAATTCAATAGTGTTCATCCTATATAGTGCCTTAGACAAAGGCTTAGTTCCAGGTAGTAATTAAATTGAGAAATAAAATTCTCATTTAGGTGGTAACACAGTCAGTTCATCAGGAAATACATCTTGGAAATCCCTCATAATGGGATGGTCATTAGCTAATGACTCTAAGTTATCAAGGTCCCTAACCTTTATTGCATAAATAGTGCACCCTTTTCTACTAGCCTTCTTCGGCTACACAGAAGAGATCTACCTGAGTTCTAAGGGCCTTTTTAAACCATGAATCTCAACACGGATACCATGATCATCTAAGCATTTCACTATTTTCTCTTCACAATCTACTATGGAATTATGCTCAGTAAGACAATTTATTCCCAAAATTGTGTCATATGACCCTAAGGGTGCTACATACAAGTTGACTTGCATCTCAAAGCTAGGAAGTTCAAGTTCACTACAGGTAAGATATTGCTCCAATATTATCTCTACTCGATTTCCATATTGGACCTTCCATGAATTAGCCATGTATCCTAGCTTAACAGATAATTTGGAAATAACATATGGATCTAAAAAAAACTCAATGGATTTGATATCAATTAAGATATATATAGGGCATCTGAAATTCTTACCCGCGAACTGGATTGGCATGGCCTAGAAATCAGCTTGGTGATTATCAACCATTGCATGAATGTGATATTGGTTCCTATTTTTCTGATCATTCACCCTCTAAGGACACACACTAGCATAGCACTCACCACCACATGTGTAACAGCCTCTGTAGGGTGCTTTGGGTCTATCTGAAGCATCTCTCCTATTATTGTTGTTATTATTGTTATAATTGGCCCTCTTGTTGTTGTTTTGATTCCCATCATTGTGGCCTTGAGAATTGTTTTCCCTCTTGAGATTCCTGATCTGTCAGTTATTGTTGTTTCCTTGATTATTCTGATTCTAATTACTACTATTTTGGTTGTTTCCTTGAGATTTCTTGTTACCATACTTAGCATCTCTATTCTTTTTGTAATTTGAAACCTGTTGTAACTTGTGTTCCTACTTGATCACTTTTTCAAAAGCCTCATCCATGTTGGAAGGGTTATGAATGTCTACATCAACTCAAATTTGAGGCTTGAGCCCCACGATAAATTTATGAATCTAGAACCTCTCATCAAGCTGGTACTGGGGTACATACTTGAGCAAGTGGGGAATTTTTTCCCAATACTAAGTTACTTCCATTCCCCCTTGAGTTGTATTCTAGAATTCAGTGATCTTGTCAAAATACAAATGTGGTAGCCACCTTTTCTTGAAAAACTATATAAATTGATCCCAAATTACCTTGTCAGGCAACATTCGCTTCTCAAACTTTTCGTTATCCCACTAGGGGGAAGCCTCACTGGTGAGTTGATATCATCCACATATGACCTTATTCTCATTGGAAAAATTATGCAGGGAAAACTCATTCTCCATCTCTATCTCCCATGCCTTTGCCCCATCCCGATTGTCTTGCCATCATTTTTTTGTGGGGTGACCTTCCTAAGGTCCCTACCCAACTCTTCAGCCACTTTCTCCTCCTTACTTGGGTTTCCTTTGGTCTCAAGGTTTGCTTCATTTGTTTCATTTCCCTTACCCTCATTTCCCCCTGAGTTCAGCCCTAATTGGCTTGTTCAAATTTCCTATTCTAGACTATCCATCCTGGTCCCTTGTTGATTTAGTAGGGCTAGGATCTGATCCAATCTATCATTCAGATCACCATGGGATCCTCCTCCATACTGGTAAGTAATTCTAGTCTCAATCTGGATTACTCTGAAAATATAGAATTTAAGCGTAATTAGGCATAGGTCCTAGAATTTAACCTAGACACTCAGATACCAAATGTAAAGTGCAAAAAAATCACATACTAAATATTGTACTCCAAAAAGCAAAGCATATTCCAAATAAGAAAAGTGATACATATATTAAATAAAATATCTATAAATTCTCTAAGGCAAGTTCAATAATGAAGTACAAATATCGTACACCAATAGGCTGTTATATTACATCTGTTCCAGTGTTACAAGAATAATTTTTACATCAATACATTTATGAAGATGATTATACATTTACAGATTGGCTAAGCAATCGATACAAGTATAATACAAAGAAGTATATACATATAGTAAAATAATCTCTATCCTCAATCGCCATGACTTTGATGGTCTTCTGCAAGCCGAGGCCAAGAGTGAGGTTAAGGCACTTTTCTACCCAACCATGAAGTACTAAAATTCCTTTGGTTTCTTCCTAACACAAAGAAAGCATCGACCCTACACAAAGAGCCTAGCAACCTAGAACGGTATAAGCATGAGGGAATCTCTCGATATGTGCCTAATGCTTGTACGCAATTCCTAAACTAGAATAACATAATATTTACATACAGGATGTGGCAGAGACATATAATATAAAATCTAGACTTTTCAAACCATCTATTTCACTAGTACAATAGCTTGGCCAAGCAACAATTAATAAAATGGTAAGTTAGAAAAAGTAAATTACCATCTCTGGGAGCCCACATTCGGCATCCTTTCCTAGAAGTAATTCCATAGAAAGAATAAATATAACATTGTATCTCATAAATTTGTTATAATATCAAGCATTCACCAATCATTAAATTCTTTTGAAAACAATTTTTTACTACAAGATCGTTATTTGGTTTGCATAAGAAAATAATCCATAGGAAAATAGGTTTTATATCCAATTTTAACTGAAATAAATGATTTAATATATATAATCTTCATGTACACTCTCTAAATCAGATTTATATTTATATCTTCCAAACATAGCACTTTCTAAAATAGATGTAAGTATGTTCTTTTTAGAAAATAAATATTACTTATATATATATATATATATTATATATATTCAGATAAATGAATTTACAAACAGTAATTATCCCAGACCAAAAGAGAATTTTATACAGCATCTTATAACTATCAAATACACAACAGTGTATACATACACACACACACATATATATATAAATATATATATATATATTTATAAATAAAACAGTCACTTCCCATGGTTGTTGTGGTATACATTTTAACTATGTTTCATACAAAAAGCTTCCATCCAATAAACATAAACAATATAGCGATTACCATTTGAAATGATTTTGATTCATTATATGGTATTATTTTATCCATTATAGAAAAATATACATAATAGTATTATATGCTACAGTATAATATATATATATATATATATATATATATATATATATATATTATGCAATATTGGTAAATACATTGATCTAGTAAGTCATTTAAAATGAGATTTGTTATTTTGTTCAATATACTAAGTTATACAACAATAAACATATGTATATATAATATAATATATATATAAGGAATAAGAAAATACAGTCTTGTACAACCATGATTCTAACTTTCATTCAAAAAATAAAACATTTAAACACCAAACACATTATTGCAATTGATATAAACAATTGGGTCTCAACAATAGAATTTAATCTTTCACACAAACAAACAGAGATGGATCCATTTATTCACACAAACTGAAATTATATACAATGGAAAATGAATATAAACATGGTAAAACACTATCCTATTTTATTCTCTTTTTTTCTCCTCTCCTTCCACTATTCTTCTTCTAATTTGTCCAATTTTCCTAACTCTATTGTTCTTGTTTTTGGCTTTCCATTTGCAGATTGAAATTTGAGAAATATGAATCTAATGTTGTGAATGAATCTTCTAGTGTTGAAAGAATCAGAGATTATTATCTTTTATTATTTTCTTTCTCTTTTTCCCATCTTTGTTTTTTTTGTTTTTTTTTTTTTAAATTTAACTGATTTTCTTCCATTTTTCTAATTTTCTAATGTTTTCTATCTCACTGATTTTTTTTAAAAATATTTCTTTCTTTTCTAAGATTTGTTTTGGATTTATCCAATAAAACTATTTTTTTAATAGAAAAAATTATTTATTTGCCATGCATCACAATTATCCTCAAAAAAATTAATAGTAATAATTCTTCAAATAAAATCAAGAATTAAAATAAATAAAAACTATTTCTTTTATTTTCTATGTGCATTTCATTTACCACCAATTAATTAAATAACTAGTTATAAAGTAAGAAACAATATAAAATGATTAGCTAAATGAAATTCTAAATGAAACTATATGTTTATTAAGTGTCTATGTGTGTGAGAGAGAGACCATTCCATCTTAACCTTGCCAGGTAGCTAGCCTCCTCTACCTTAACCACATCCTTGGTCTTCGACAATCTACAACTCATGAAAAATTAGGCACCCATTAATAGATTAGTGTCCAAAAATAAATCGAAGCAATATAATTTATCATTCCAAAATAACATTCTCTATATTGCATTATTTCAAAATAAAATAATATTCATTGCATTTCATCTTTTCTAAAATAAAATAAACATTTACTTATTTCATCTTTCAAAATAACATATTATTTATTATTTATTCTACCACACATAATTATCTATATTTCAGTTCCACATAAAGTAAATGCAAGCAACATCAAAGTCTGAGATGTGACAATGAGTGAAGGAAAGAAAATATATAAATAAGAAATGAGCAAGAATAAATTATATTCTACTCAAGATAATGCAAAGCTTACAATGATCTTGATAGTTAAGATTATAAAGGGAACCCATTGATTATATAGTCCAAGGGGAGAGATAGAATGTAATATAATATTGTGAAAAGTGTTGTCATCCTATAAGGTGTGAAAAATCAAGGTCATTAAAGCCCAACAACCTTATCCCTATGTAAACTTAATCTATTGTAAAGAGGGCCTAAATAGATAGCTAGCTAGGAAACAAACTAGTTATATAAAGTACCCTTTTCATACTAACACCCCCATTAAGTTAAAATTAGGGAGAAGTAGACAATGCAAAGATGAAAATATGAGTCCTAGCTATTATTCTTGATGAGGTACCCATATATAATAACCTCTCAACTAGAAGAGGAGAAAACATAGTAGGGGAAAACTCCCCCATGAGAGGCTGAATGAAGGTCTAAGTGACTCCCCTACAAGACATTTCTTTCACACACAAGAGAGACTAAAAATGAACACACTTTATATTAGTGAAGGGTTTGGTGAATATATCTACAACCTAATCTTTTGTAGGAAAGTAGTGTAAATCAGTGACTTGATCCTGAATTAGGTCATAGAGAAAATGCATATGGATCTTGATGTGTTTGGTTTTTTCAAGATGGATCAAGTTATTTGAGATTTGAATGACACTCTACTTGTCACAATAGATGATTGATGGCTTCTGAAAAGTGATGGCATGTTCAGTGAGGGTATTCTAAAGCCAAATAGCCTTAGTGGTGACATTAAAAACCCCCCAATACTCAGCATCAGTTGAAGAACTTAGAGAAATGGCATGTTGATTTTTTCTCTTCCAACAAATAGGACTAGAACCATAATGAAAATTGTAGCAAGATGTGGACTTGTGATCATCAATATCACTAGTGCAAACAAAATCTATGTATATAAGTCTGAACTTGTTCCTACTACATAGTGAATCCCATACCTATAAGTGTCATGGATATAGTGCAAGATGTGTTTGTAATTTTTTTAATGAAGCTCGTGGGTCTCATCAGGAAGCACAAAATAATTCCAACTCCAAAGGAAATTTCTAGATTATGATTAAAGGAGATGAGGCTACCACTGAGTTAATGATACAAAGTGGCATCAATTACTGGTGTAAAATTTTTTACCTTAATTTTAACCCTAGACAAAAATAGGATTCAATGCAAGATTAGAATTAGCTACATAAAAAGACAAAAGATCAAGAGAATACTTGGGTTGTGCAAGAGAGATCCTAGAAGAGGTATGATTGATCTTTTTCTTGAGAAATTAATGCAAGATACCCAAGTCAATCATGAAAAATCTATTGTGTAAAGTAGTATTGACACTTCCAATCATGGATGAAGTGTTCCCATTGACAATCAAGTCTTCAACATAGAGAGTAAAGAAGAGAAGAGCATCCTCCTATTGCAATATGTAGAAATTTGGATCTGAGTGGCATTTGGAGAACCCAATTATGAGAAGTAAGGAGTTAATTTTTGCATACCAAGATCGTGGAGCTTGTTTGAAGCCATAGAGAGACTTCCTTAATTTGTATACCAATAAATATTATTGAATGAATCATTTTGTTTGCTCCATGTAGATCTCTTCATGTAAATACTCATTAAGAAATGTACTATTCACATCCATTTGATGTACAACCCAACCATGAAGTATAAAAATAGCAAGTATTAATCAAATGGAATTCATTTTGGTGACATGGACAAAGGTCTAAGTGTATTCAATACTTGGTACTTGAGAGAAACCTTTAGCAATAAGTAATTCTTTATATTTTTCAACTGAGCCATCCTCTACGAATTTGGTTTGATAGATCCACTTGCATTGAACCAATTTTCTTCTCTTAGGAAGTGGAACAAGATACCATGTTTGGTTCTGCATTAAAGAGTTACACTCTTCCTCCGATGTAGAATTGTGCTCAGCAATACTAGGTGCTTCATGAAATGATTGTGGATATGTAAAAATGTGGAATGTCTTGATTTTATGACCAAGTCATTTGAGTATTTTAAGGATCCCCAACAAGAGTTCCTACATGCTCAAGTGTTTGGAAAGCCTAATGATGCATGGTAGGTGGTGGAGGAGGAGATTCTTAAATCTGTAAATAGGAAGATGAAATATCATGAGAAATTCAATGAGTAGAGGAAGCTTGAGAAAAATATTCTAGGTCATGGTCATCTAAATCCACTGTCAAGGAAGGAAGAGTGGAGGATGAGCTAGGAGACCTTTCCTTAAAATTCACACTACACTCAATGGAGAGCTCATGTGTTTCAGGATCCATTGGATAATATATTTTGACACCATCAGGATAACCAACAAAGATACAAGGTCAACTTTGAGGTTCCAAGGCCTTATGCTTCTCCAAAAGAATGTGTGCCCATGTTGGAGAGACAAAAAATATTGTGTTACACAAAACATTTCATGCCATACTAAGCTTCAAAGGGAGAGATTCCCTTTAATTCTTTATCTAGAACTCTATTTTGGATGTGAGTAGAATAAATGATAGCTTCTACCTAATATGTAGGTGCAAGAGAGCATGCATGTATCATGTAGTCAATCATCTCTTTTAGGGACCTATTTTTCTCTCAACTACACCATTTTCTTGTTATGTGTAGGCAATAATATGTTGAAGATCAATCCCTCCAAAAGTTCAAAATCATTCAAAGTGATCATTCACATATTCTCTACCATTATCTATGCAAAGAATTTTGACACACTTCCCATAGTTTTTCTCAGCACGAGCCTTAAACTCTTGAAATCTATCAAAGGCTTCTCCTTTGTGTCAAATAAAGTAGACTTTTGTATATATAGAATAGTCATCAATGAATGTGAGAAAAAAAATGGGCATTACTAAAAGAAAAGGATGGAAAAGGGCCCGCCAAGTCACTATGAACCAACTCAAGGACTTCTAAAGCCCTCTAAGCCTTCCCTTTGTCAGACATGTCCTTAGGATGTTTTCCCAAGGCACAACTTGAACAAAACCATCTTAAGGAATACTTTCTACCATATCCTATTTGTTGATTTGTTGAAGAGAGCGGTAGTTAAGATGGCCAAACCATTCATGTCATAGTTTCTCATATAATTTGAACGTGTGAGCATGTAGTGAAATGTGTATTAGGTCAAAAGTGTGAGAAAGAATATAAGTGGGACTCATGATCATCCTTACCAACTAAAAAGAGTGAATTATCCTCAAGATTCTTGATACTTATAGAATTTGGAGTGAGTAAATTTTCTACCATTCTAAGTGATTTTGTACATGGAGAGAAGATTCATTGATAGATTATGCACACATGGGACATCTTTAAATGTACCATTTCCAACATGAATTGAGCCCTTCCCAATTAAATCCAATGGAGAGTTGTCCTTGATGATAATGTGGGGTATAGAAAAAGGCTCGAACAAAGAAAAGTTCTCTTTAATGAACCCATGTGATGTGATGCACCTAAGTAAAAAATCCATTGCTATGAAGAATCAACAATAGCAATAAGTGTATCTGATTTCTGTTTACCTAATTTGGAAGGAGTGGAGGATTGTTTTTGAAAATTTAAGCATCATTTATAGGGCACGTAGCCTTCACAACGAGCCACTAGGGCCAAAAAGGAACAAGATTAAACAACAAAGATAAATGAAACAAAAATTAGAAACAACCCACAGGCAGCACAGTGACCGTAGAGAGACAATCGACAGACAGGAACAGGGAGCAGCTAACTAGTTTTGTCCCAGTTATTTATCAGGAGGTCCACTGCCTCATCACCCATCCACTCTTTGTTCTCTTGGTTGTTGTTTCCCTCCAGCTCCTCTTTTATAGCATTAGAAAGAGTCCTTGTGATGAAGTGGCCCAACTTCATGGTGAAGCAGGTCAACCCTCAGAACCTTTTGTCAAGAGTGTCCATTCTCTTCACCACATCACAATGCTCCTCCCTGATATCCATAGTCCCTTGAACCTCTCTAGGCTCTTCAACCAGGGGATGCAGAGAGTGAGAGGCAGATCCATCAATAGGATTCTTGTTGTCTTCCAGAGTAAACTGGGGCCCCTCCACATTTTCTTCCTCCTCATCTTCAGTTTCTTCTTCCTTGTACCCTTTGTTGTCAGACTACTCCTCCTCCAAGTCTTCAATAATCAACCTCTTTTTGTTGTTCTTAGCCAGCCTCCCATATCTCCTTCTAGAATTTTCCCCATCAGTCATCTCAATGGTCCCCACAACTATATCACCTATGGAGTCTTTCCTTATAGCATTCTTTCCCTTTCCATCCTTAGCTGTTGGGGATAACATGCCTTTCTCCTTTCCTTTTTTTGCAGTGGTGGCCTTTTAGGCCAAGTCTTCCTGAGTGGATTTTAGTTCACAGAGACCTTCCACCACACTGGCATGGGCCTTACCCAGACCACCCTTAATTTTCTTGGTGGTTATCTTGGCTTTGGGATTCCCCACAATGCTCGAATTGGATTTTCAAGGAGGGATTTTAGACTCAGTCGGGGAAATATTCATAGTTGACAAGGGTTCAATGTTCTCAATGCAGATAGCTATGATAGCTTTAGGAAGATATAGAGCTAGATGAAAGTGATATAGTCTTAGAATAATCCCCTTATGGAGTGGGAGCGGCGAGAGATCACTGGGGTTACGGTTGGCCGACTCTTTGCATTTTTCGACCGAGTTTTCCAAGTCCGTTAAAAGAAAAAATGGGAAACTAAGCAGCATCTTATGTCTTAAATGATTTAATAGTGGGAAGTGGTAAAAGAAATAGGTTTTAAACCTACCTTCTAAAGTGACGTACTTCATCAGAGCCATGCACACTTGATCCCATGGCTTCGAGAGAGCATCCCTCTCAAAACTCGACTGGTTCTGCACAAGGGCCTCCTCACCTGTGAAAAAAGATTTTAAGCTTTCATGATCTGGTTTCTTGGTGTGGTTGGGGTATTTTTTCCTAGAACATAGTAAACCTGTGGCTTGTGCAATGACTTACTCACTGATTTAAAATGAGATACCACTAATGGAGACCCGACGATCCTTCCACGAATTGGAAAACTGACATGATAAGTTAGGATCATGACCGACCAAGCTCTCCATAAGCAAAGCGATGTCATCCTCCGCACAAATGTGCCAGACCAAATGGTTGTTCTGAAACTCCTTGTAGTTAACAGGTTCATTCCTAACCCACTCACCACCCATATTACCAACCTGCACAAGAAACACAAGAAAATGCAAATAATACCAATTGCAGTAGCCACGAATGATAATCACATTGTGATTGTTAAGGCAAGGTATACAGTAGAGGCTAATAACACCCCCGTACAAGTCACATGTGCGGAAGGGAAATCACCACAGGGTGATTTGACAATGAATTTAATGAAGTTCTTGGGATGACTACGGCCAACAAGGCAAGAATTGGCGGACATGTAGGGAATGCACAAAAAACCATGCGGAATGACCGTATAACTAAAATTAGAAACCATCCAAAAGGAGCCAAAGGAGACCTGAGAAGGAGGCAATCTACCATCATGAATAGTCAAATCATTATAAATACTCTCACACAACCTAATGCAAGAATGAGATAAAACAAGATATCCCACAATCCCCAAGAGAATAGATCGCATGGTACAACTCCACACATTTAATGAAGTCACATCCTTCCAACTAACCTTCATCAAGCTACCAAAATTATACGTGTTACCATCTTTTAAGTTCCAACCCCGCCACTTTTCCATTACCTTAGAACCCGACCCCATCCACCATGTCCAAAGGATAGACATGTGGATCCTCCATTCCATGCCCCGTACACAAAAATCTTTTCTAGAAAACCTCCACCTATACTCCATTTCCATGTTGACACTCATCCACTAGACCCCCAAAATAATCTGGTGGAACCCCCATTCTGCTCCCTTCATCCAAATATTTAAAATCATTACAAACCATGGTTTCTTTGTTCCAGCGTGATTACGGCTTGAATTTTTGGCTGTAGCCTTTCCATTTTCCTCCAACATTTAGTGGAATCCCAGCTAGAGCCAAGATTAGCCAAGTCATTCGCCACTTGATTGCCTTCTCTAAAGATATGAGTCACCTTTTTATCCCTAAATTTTGATAAAAGGAAACTAGCATCCAACAAAATGTCCTTAGTATTCCAACCAATTAGTTTGTCTTTTTCATAGCATCTGTAATGAACTTGGAGTCTACTTCAATGTGGGTATAAGCAATTCCTAGAGAAACAACAATTTTGAGGCCCATTAGCAGCACACGAGCCTCCACCACTAATGCAGACTGAAACCCAATACCTCTAGCAAATCCCGCCACTAGAGCCCCCACAAGATCTCTAATAACTCGACCAATACTTTCCCTACCTGGGTTGCCCTTAGCAACCCTGTCAAAATTAAGTTTAAACCACCCTCTATCTGGAGGCTCCCATTTAGTATTTTTTCTACCTAATAGTTTTGAATTATCAAAGGAGTTAGCCTTTAAATCCTAGTGCCACTCCTTGGCCATTTTTATTTTGTAATCCAACAGCCCCATCTCTGAGAGTTTTCCATTAAAGAGAGAGATATTCTCCTCAATGCACCTAGCACCAATGCTAAAAACCTCCTTGTGACTCCTCTCAACATTCCTGAAAACCCTGTTATTCCTCTCTTTCCACAAACATCATCCCAAAACAAGAGGGACCTACTTCCAAATTTCACCAGGCAAAGGATGGGAATACGGGCCATACCAACCCAATATGAATGATAAAAGATCCTTGCTCATAACCAAAAGGACATTAAGTTTCTCAAAATCCAATCCCCAAACTTCGGCAGAAAAAGAGTAGGTAATAAAAGGTGATTGACAGTTTCCTCCACATTCTTGCAAAGATAACATCTATTGGGAAAACAAAAACCCCAATTCCTCAAATTGTCTTGGGTAAGAATCCTATTATGACAAGCCGTCCACCAGAAAAAATTAATTTTAGGGATCATGTGGCGATTCCAGACCTTCTTCTATGGTTCCTTAGTAGAATTTTCATTTGTCAACAATCTATAAGCTGACCACACAGAGAGATCCCCCTGTTTATTTGAAGTCCAAAAAAATTTATCCTCCCTATCATAGGATGGAAACCTGGTGCTAGAAAGAATCACCTGAAGGGACCAAGCCAGACAACAAAGGTCATGTGAATGGGGGCAACAAAGGGTAAGGTCCTTCCAAATCCTAGCTCTGGGGGGTCCAGAAACATAGTCACTAATATGGATGCCAAAGAATCTCTGGGCTGCACCCATCACAGCCCCAAAGTTAGAGCAAGCCAGAGAGGATTCAATTAGCCAAGTATCTTCCCATAACCTAATTCTAATCCCATTAATCATTTTCCACTTAATCCATTTCTTTAACAAGCCTTGTGTGCTATAAATGCTCCTCCAAACAAAAGAGCCTTGGGGGTGAGGCTCTGAAAGACAATCAATCAAGGGCCTATCCTGGAGATATTTAGAATTCATAATTTTACAGCAATCCTTAGTGTTCCTTAATTGATCCCAACCAACCTTGACCATCAGAGCCCTATTAGAGTTGACGATCATCCTAATTCCAAGCCCACCATAATTTTTGGCCTGGAAGACCCTTTCCCATTTCACCAAAGCAAAGTTTATTCTTTTCCTCAATCTCGCACCATAGGAAATTCCTTTGAATTCTTTCAAATTTATCAACAATGTACTTAGGCATCTTAAAAATGGATAGGAAGTAAGTGGGGATACCTTGGAGAGCCGCAGTGATAAGTTGGAGTTTTCCAACATGACTTAGTATAGAGCCCTTCCACCCAGCCAATTTCCTTTGAATCCTTTCCAGAATCGAGTTCCAAAAATCCATGGGGACCTCCTTAACCGTAAGGGGGAGCCCAAGGTAAACCAATGGGAGAGAATCAATAACACATCCTAGGACCGCAGTCACCCTATTTTTCAAATTAGGCATGCAGTTAAAGAAATAAATCTTTCTTTTACTGTAATTGATGCTTTGACCAGAACAAGAGGCATAGTTGTTAAGACAAGCTTTCCATTTCCTGGCTCCCACCACAGAGACCTTCCCAAATAGAAAAGTTTCATCCATAAATTTTTGCACAACAATCAGATCTAGGGAGGAAGCCACTCTAATGCCCGTAATGGAGCCCTCTTATAGTAGACCCATGAAATTCCTACTGAGCACATCAGCAATCATTATGAAAAGATACAGGGACAAAGGGTCTCCTTGTCTAAGCCCTCTACTAGTAGAGAAGAACCCAAAGGGGATCCATTAACTATAACCGAGTACTTGACAGTGTTAACACATTCCATAATGATTTTGATGACCAAATTGTTGAAACCAAACTTAGCTAAGACCTTCAGGATGAAGTCCCATAACACTTTATCATAAGCTTTGGAAATGTCAAGCTTGAGAGCCATCCCCACATTGTTACATCTATCCATTGAGTGGAGAAGTTCATGGGTTGTCAAAGTGGCATCAAGAATATGTCACCTAGGGACAAACACCTTTTGAGTGTGACTAATGATATTTTCTAGAAGAGGTTTGATACAGTTAACAAGGATCTTAGAAATGATCTTATAAAAGGTGTTACAAAGGCTAATTGGTCAGAAATCAATCATGGAAAGAGGCTCACTAATCTTGGGGATAAGAGCAATGAAAGTGTGGTTCAATTGTTTGAGGATCCTACCTAATTTGAAGAAGTCCCTGGCAGCAAGCACAAGGTCCCCACCCACAATATCCCAGAAAATCTGAAAAAAAAGCAAGAGGAAAACCATCAAGCCTCAGGACATTGAAATCCCCCATGCTAAATGTAGCCAAGCGAACTTCTTCCATAGAAACAGTCTTAAGGATCCCCAAATTATCTTCCTAAGAGATGGAGGTAGGAAGATGTTGGAGAATCGAACTATCCAAAGCCAAGCTGGCTGCCCCAGTAGGGGCTGAATAAGCCTCCTGGAAATAGTTAACTACACAAAGGCCAATTTGAGCTTGATTTGAAATCACCTCCCTAGTAGCATTGGTCAGTTTAGAAATTCAGTTCCTTTTCCTGTGCTTGATGGAAGAAACATGAAAAAAGGAGGTATTCCTATCTCCTTCCTTTAGCCATTGGACCCTAGATTTTTGCTTCCAAAAAACCTCCTCATTTTTTAGAACCCATTCCCATTCCATTCTTGTTTCCCATTCCTGGATGTGAGTCTGCTAACTGTCATCTCCCTCCTCCATTTTTTTCTGTAAAGTCCTCAACTCTCCTTCAAGCTGCTTTTTTCCTTTGAAAAACCTCCTCGAACACATTATTGTTCCATCCTTTTACCATATTTTTAATATGTTTAAGTTTAAAGAAGATCCTATACATGGGGGATCCTTGGACAAGAATATTCCACATTCAGTAATTTTATTTTTTAAATCTGGATGAGCATTCCACATTATTTCAAAGTGGAAAGGAAAGGGACCAACAGCAGGTCAAATATTTGTGGTCAGAAAAAGAGGATTGTGGTCAAAGACCGTCCTGGGCAAGGTTATTAGATTGGCATCTAAGACATTAGTCCAATGAGGAGAGCAGAGGAAGTAGTCAAGCCGGACCTAAATCAGGTTACCACTAGCCCGTTAGTTAGACCAAGTGTAATTCTGGCCCAAGAGCTCAATATCAATTAAACCCAAAGAATTCAAAAAATTAGCCAGATCAAACATTTTGTTAGAGTAATCCAGAAGGCCACCACATTTTTCTGACAGAAAAAGGGAGAGTTAAAATCTCCAACAACAAGCCAATGACCTCCCCTATTCAGATTAATTTTAGCTACCATGTTATTCCACAAAATACTTCTCACATTCCTTTGATTAGGAGCATATATATTAACTATAGACTAGGCTTCGCCAAGGTAAGTGAACAAAATGCCTACACTATTTTTATAGTGAAATATTTCAGAACCCCGAAAACAAGATGGGTTCCAAAGCACTGCCAAACCCCTCGAAGCACCCTCAACATCACTAGAGAAATATGAAGCATTAGGCCAAAAAAAATTAGCAATTTTATCAAAATTAACCATCAACATTTTGGTTTCTTGAAGAAGGCAAACATCAATCTTATGTTCCACTATATAGTCCTCCATAGCACATTGTTTGTATGAGCTATTAAGCCCATGAACATTCCATGACATAATTCTCATTTCTGACTTTTTTTTAAGGACACATCCAATGTCCTCTGCTTTCCTAGGGCAATCTCATTTTTCGTTTCTCTCGTTCTAGTGTGCCTCTTAGAAGGTCTCCCTAGCGTAGAGTCCCCTCCTACATCTTCCTTATTCTTCCTTCCTTATTTCTTAGGCATTGCCCATATCCCTTCATCCCCAACTTTCTCAAGCTTCAAACACCCCAAACTTTCAGTAGATTCGTCAATCATACCAGAGCTCTCTTCCTCTCAGATTTCACTATCCTTGATCAAGGCCCCATAGGTCCACATAGAGACAGCCTTAAATAGAGGGTCAAAACCAAAGATCCAAGAACAAGAATCCCTCCAGAGACCCCCTCGAACAGGGGATTCACAATCAAAGAGCCAGGATCCTAAGACAAAAGGATAGTCAGGGGTTTAGCAGCTGAATCTAATGAGTCACTAGGGTCAGATAGTTGAGAAGGTGGAACGATAGGGGAGGGTGGATGTGGAGGATCCTCATGTGACTGAACAACACCTGGGGGTATAAACCTAGAGTCAATCAATGGTTGCAGAATATTCTCAGATGAAGTAGTGGGATTTATCACATTGTCCTTAAACTCCCAAATGACTATAAACTTACAATCAAAAATTAGATGCCCAGCTTTGGCACACTTTTGATAGTATACCATAGAATTTTCATAAAAATTAGGTTGAATCCAACTACCAAACTTAGAGCACAGCTTCATAGAGTTTGGTAGGACTTTATCAGCACAAATATTGACATAGAATCTTGTAGAGAATGACCTGGATTTTTATTTTGTGATAGAATCCATGGAAATGAATTGACCCAATGAATCCCCAATAGCTTTGAAGATGGCTTCATCCCAATACTCCAAAGGCAAGCCCGACAGCCACACCCAAATTGGAGCTGACTTATTTAGATCTATAGTAGGGTCGAAACCAGGTTTCCACCGGCACATAGCTTGGTTGTGCTTCCCATAAATCCACATACTCGATGATAGATTAGCCACCATGTCCTCCACAACCATGAATCTAAACAAGAAAATACCAACCATCGCTCAAATCTCCACACTGCCCTTAAGGCATCATTTCACTGTAACCCATTTCCAAACCATATCCACCATTGGACGGTAAGAAATAAATCTCCCCACTACAACATTCTCCATCGAGGAGAGTATCCTATCATTGATCAAATCAGGAATGTCAAACACTGATCCAAAGTTTGATACAATCTCAGTTGTAGACGGAAACAAGCAGGAGACTTGTTTGCCATTAGATAACACATCCTTCCAAATGACAGTCAGAGAGATCTTCACCGCTGGCACAGAAGATTCGCCCAGAGTCACCAAAGTCTTTGAAAATCCTAATGGTGAAAGCACTATCCCCCCAGGGGAGGTACCCATCAGACATGGGCCCAAAAGAGAGGAGCACGGGTCAGAGGGGGAAGAGGGGGACCAATGTGGATTAATTTTTTTCTTTTTAATTTTTTTTAGCTCAACAATTTTCTTCTTGTGACAAGAATGTTCCTCATGACCAATTTTTTTGCAATAGCTATAATTTGGTATTTTATTAATTTGTTAATTCCCCTTTGAAGAGGAGGAGTTGGTGTTAAATGAACAAGACAACCAAGAGGGGGGGTGAATCATTTTTACCAAATTAAAACATCAAAACCCTCAACAATAATCTGATCCACATGCATTCATTAAACCCTTAATTTGTTATAATATTTAAACATGTAAACCAAATAACATAAATTGAAATAAGAAACACCATACAAAATAAAATACCAGATTTACATGGAAAACCCAATGAGGGAAAAACCATGGTGAGGATTAGCTCACAATATAAGTAATTACAAAATTGGTACAAGGGCTCAATGCAAGAATAAGACGCACTATCCAAAAAGGCTCATAGCTAGGGTTCACTTCCATAGAAAGAAAAATAAGATAAAAGAAAAATGTTACACATAGAAAAAATTCTCAATGCAACAGATAATCCTCCACAATAGCTCCAACACCTTCAAAGATTTGAATTATTGCAAACACCTTCAGCTCACTACACTCAGAAGTCCAACACTTCGAAGTTCACACTGCTCTACTCAAACTCACGCTCTACTCTTTAAAAAATTGCATCACTTACATCACACACATCTATCTTTTCTATCTTATCAACCCTCAACACCTAAAATCATATTTATACCATCATCAACCTTGAAAATTTTCTTCAAGGTTGGTTATACATGCTTCACACTTTGCAATTGCAAATTAGGTCGGCACTAAACATTCTCGTGCTGGATAGGAATGAAAGTGGACCAAAATAGCACTTAACTGGGACCCAAATTAAATCTCACACACCATGATATGCCTTCATTAACACTTGAGCATCTTTGAATGTAGTGTAAACACCAAGTCAACCATTATCCATGAAAACACATTAAAATTTGAATTAAACACTCCCTTTGATCAATCTAAAACTTCCAAGAAGAAAAATTCACCTCAACATGATCTAAGAACATCCTAAAAACTAACAAACTCCTTCACAACAAATCTCACCTGCAAATTATAAACATTCTATTTATCTAGACAACATTTCCAGTCACTATAATACTCTATAACTTAGAAGACCTTCTTTTGATACACCTAACCATGAATCCTCTTGACACATACAAGAGAACAACATCATCAACTCTCCTTCAGAACTGCAAGTCCTGAAAAAAATGATAGAGAAATGTGGAGAAAATACATTTCTCCCAGATACCTCTATACACAACACTGAAAAACCAGTTCACACACTGGTGAACATAAATTCCTCTGACCAATGATCTAAAAGCCAAAATTATAGATCTAGAAACTATAAACATCTCTAACCAACATATCCAAACCAAAAAATCAGATCTTCAACCCAGAAGAAATGCAACGCAAAACTAGAACACCTCTACAGCACCTTCTTTCCTTATTTTATCAATTTTCTTAGTATCCTCGAAATTTGAATTATAAATAGAAGCTTATCAAAGAAAGATCAGAGGTTAAAATCAACAACTTAACTAATGAAAACATAATGCAACTAATCAAAGAAAAAATCTCTTCTCAACCACTGTACTACTATTATCAATGATAATATAGGCTTGTTGACATCAGTGACAACACCTTCATACTTGCAACAATCTCCCCCTTTGTCATTGATGGTAATACAAGATGTGAAAAACCGTCAAATACACAATAGCTTTGAACATACTTATTTCCTTTTCTCTTGTCTCCCCCTTTCATGATTATCTCATGACTTATCTCTTTTTCACATGACTTCTTTCTCTCCCCCTTTGGCATCAATGGAAAAGGATAAGATATTTTGCATTGTTCTCCCCCTTTGACATCAATGGAAAAAGATAAGGTATTTTGTATTGTTCTCTCCCTTTGACATAGAACCAATATACTTACAACTTCTTTGAATACTCCCCGTAGGAGTACACACCAATCAACTCAACAACCTCTGCATCATGACAACATAAACTTCATACTACAATAATGACACTACCTACTCCCCTTGAGAGGTAGCCACCAACATTTGTCTAGACAAAGAATGAATCCATAGATCCAATAGACTGATGCATCTCCATATGAATCTAGTTCAAAGGAGGGGCAATAACCCCTAACTTCTCCCGAAGATACTCAAAAGTATCCTTAGGAAGAGCCTTAGTGAATATGTTAGGAATATGATCCTTTGTAGGTACATATTCAAGCTTCACTTCATTCTCCACAAATTTCTCTCTCAAAAAGTGATACCTGATTGATATATGATTTTTTCTTGAATGCATCATTAAATTCTTTGAAATTTTAATTACTCTTGTATTATCACAAAACATAGAAATAGGCTCATCATACACTACTCTAATATCCTTGAATGTATATCTCATCCATAATACTTGTATGTATCAAGATGTTGCTGCAATATACTCAGCCTCTGCAGTAGATAAAGAAAAAAAATCTCATTTCTTTCTTATCCATGCAACCAATCCACACCACCACTTGTACTTTTCTTGTCATCAACACATCCAACCGAATTTTCATCTATGTATGCACTTAATGTGAAATCAATATCCTTGGGATACCATAAGCCATAATCGAAAATACATTATAAATATCTAAATATCCTCTTTACCATAGCATCATGTGACTCTTTAGGATCTTCTTGAAATATAGACACAATACAAACTGCATGCATGATATCCAGTTTAGTAGTAGTTAGATATAATAATCCACCAACCATATATATTTACTTGCTTTGATTAGCCTTAAGTGATTCACCATCCTTGCTCAATTTTCAACCAACCACCATAGGAATACATACTAGTTTGGAGTCGTCCATTCCAAACTTCTTCAAAAATATTTTGATTTTGAAATAAAAATTCATTTATCTATCTGACTGATTTTTAGCCCAAGGAATAAATTCATCTCCCAAAACATAGACATTTCAAACTCTTTCTGCATCTATTTTGAAAATATATTACACATATCTTCATTTCCTCCAAAGATAATGTCATCCACATATACAATCACTATCAAGATTATATCTTCCTCAACTTTAAAGTAAAGATTACTATCTGTGGTATCCTTGTTGAACCATTTTTGTATCAAATATTTGTCCAATCTTGCATACCAAGCTCTGGGAGCTTGCTTTAATCCATACAATACCTTTTTCAATCTACAAACCATATAAGGTTGATCTGATAGCTGAAATCCTTTCAATTGTTCTATATAACCTTCTTACTCCAATTCTCCATTCAGGAAAGTAGACTTCACATCCATTTGATAAATTTTAAAGTCTTTATGTGCTAAAAATTCCAAAAACATTTTGATCACTTCCATTCTAGCCACTAGGGAAAAAATTTCTTCAAATTCTATTCCTTCTACTTGTGAGTAACCCTTACACACAAGCCTTGATTTATTTCTTACCACTTCTCTTTTCTCATTCAACTTGTTTCTGAATACCAACTTAGCTCCAATTATGTTCTTGTTTTTAGGTCTAGGAACCAATTCCCAAGTCTGATTTTTCTCAAATTTTTCCAACTCTTCTTCCATTTCCTTCTTCCAATATTCATATCTACATGCCTCACTATTTTTGGTTCAATTTTGGAAAGTAAACACAAATATACATCAACTTCAATAGATCTACTTCTTGTCAATACACCTTTTCTTTTGTCTCTAGTAATTTTTTTTAGAATGATTTCTTTGCACATACTTGGGGGTCTTAGGGGTCTTTTCCGGAGCTTCTTCCTCTTCATTCTGCATTTCTTTTTCCTTATCTTTTTCTTCTTCTTCTTCTTCTTCTTCTTCTTCTCTACAAATAGGTTCATCTAATGCATATCCATCTATAACAACTGAATTGTGCAAATATTCATCAACCTTGACATTTTCACTCTCAACAATCTTTCTTAGCCTTTTGTTGCAACATCTATAAGATTTTCTTTTAGTAGAATATCCAAGGAAGATACCTTCATCAAAACTTGCATCAAAATTTCCTAAGTTTTCTTCATCTCTTCTTATATAACATTTGCTTTTGAATACTATAAAGCACTTGATAGTAGGAATCCTTCCACACAACAACTCATAGGGAGTCTTTGTGTTATTACCTTTGGCTTGAACTCTATTAAGTATGTAAATAGTAGTATGAATTGCTTCCCTCCAATAGAATTTTGATAGTTTAGCTTCTTTCATCACAGTCCTTGCAACTTCTTGAACAGTTATGTTTTCCCTTTCAACAACTCCATTTTGCTGAGGAGTTCTAGGGAAAGACAAGTGCCTCTTTATTCCATGATATTTACAAAAAATGTTAAAATCATTGGAGGTGAATTCTCCAACTTTTTCAAACCTCAAACATTTGATCTTCAAATCCATTTCATTCTCAATGATAGCTTTAAATGCTTTAAATTTATCTAGAGCTTCAAATTTTCTCTGAGAAAAGTAACCTATATCATTATATAATAATCATCAATCAAAAGCATGAAATAACTATCACATTGAATACTTCTCACCCTTGTAGGACCACACCGATTTATATGTATTTATTCTAGTAGTCCAATAGTAGACTGCTCTTTTCCTTTGAAACTAATGCTTGTTTGTTTTTTGAATTGACAATCTTTGCAAACAACATTGATAGGCTTTGTAATTCTTGGTAGGTCTCTTATGGATTGAACTGAACTTACTCTAACCATATTTTCAAAATTCATGTGGCACATCCTCTGGTGCCATAACCAACTGCCATTAATTTGATTCATAAAGCAATGACTATCAACACCCTTGAGCTGATAGGTATTTTCATCTGTCCTCTTACCAACAACAATCACAGTTCCAGATCCTTTTCTAATCTCACATCTTTCATCCTTAAACACAATATTATATCCTTTGCTACACATTTTTCCAACACTCAAAATATTATTCCTTAATCCTTTAACATAGTAAACATCTTCAATATTATGCTTGCCATCAAAACTAATTGAATCTGTTCCATAAATCTTATCTCTTGAATCATCTCCAAATTTAACTAATCCTCCATCATAATTTTCAAGTTTAACAAACTTGCTTTTGTCTCTAGTTATATGATTAGAGCAACCATTGTAAACAACCCAATAGTTCTCATTCCCTATAGTATGAAAAGTAGATACCAAAGTACCTTCAATCTTATCCTTCTTTTCCAGAACACTTTCCTTCGCACAAATTTCAGAGTTAGAAGAATTAGATTGATGTTTTATAGCCAAGAACAAGAATTTATCATCTCCATAATCAAATTCATCATCAAAAATACCAACATCTTCTCTAACATAGTAACTTCTCTTAATCATATTTCCTTTGTTTTGCTTACTTTTATTGTTCACAACTCTATTTGGGCATCTTGAAGCATAGTGACCTATATTTCCATAGCTCAAACATTTGAAAGATTTATCTTTGTACTTACTAGTGCCCTATTCCATCCTTCTTGCAAATTTAGCTTCCACATCATCAATATCTTCTGCATTTGAATCTTCAATACTTTTTGATTTCCTAACCTTGAAAGCAGTTTCCACTTTTGTTCCATTTTTCCAACCATGTTTTCTCATTTCAAATGTAGTTAGTCTACCCAAAAACTAATCTCTATAGTAAGTATTAAAATTTTTAACTTCCTCAATAGTAGATACCTTTTAATTCTAAGAATAAGGAAGAGATCTGAGATCTTTAGTTACCACTCTAGGTTCTTTGAGCCACATACCAAGACCTCTCATCTCACTTACTAGCTCATCAACCCTTTGCATATAAATTGTAACTCTTTCATCTTTAGAAATTCGTAGGGTCTCAAATTATGCCTTTAGATTCTACAACTTCGCTTGTTTAACCTTATCATCTCCTTTCTTAAGACTCAAAAATGCAAGTTTAAACCATGAGAGGTTGTCAAGCTCTCACAACGTTTCTGGCTAACGTACAAGGCCAAACAATAAATTTGAACCTTCTACTCTTTTAGGCTCTGCTAAACCTAGGCAGGTAAACCTATGTAAATGAGGCAGACTTAAACAATACACTTCTTGCTTGAACAATCTATCCACAATGACAATTGGAAGTGGAGAGATAAAAACCTATTTGGTATAAATTGAAAAATTAAATATGTTTAGTTAACTGATGTTTGAAAAAATATTTAATCAATTTAAATGAATAAAATAGGCAAGACCAGTGCCCTACTGGGTAAAACGAAGTCCAATGAAAGTTTTTGATAGATGGCTTCTATTTGGCATAAATTCAATATTTTTTGAGCACAATTATATCTTTATAACTTGTATAACCATGCAAGATAATGATTGACAAACCCTAGTAGAGGCAGAATACCAATCCTAATTATCTAATTCTTCTTACTGATCCAAATAATATTCCTAGATTATTGTGATTGACCAAAAGGAATTTAATTCTTTCTTGAAGAAACCAAATAATCACATCACACAAATCTAGCAAACATGCATTGATAAATTGAATATATACTGGATATATCAACTTAAATAACCAGAAAACATTAAGTTGGAGACAATTAGATAATTGAATAATTTTAACAAACAATTGATACCAAACCAGAACCACCAAAATAGAAGTCTTCCATTATTTTCCTCAAAATTAAACTTGCATCATGGTCTCTACAGCATAAAAAATTCTGAAATTATCTCAATTCCAACTATTTTAACTTCTAACCTCTATTTTATCTCAAATTCATGCTTTTATAAATTTTAGAGAACCCTTCCCATGCCTTTTGGTTTCTGGTTTGTTCACATTCTTATGAGAGGCCAAGATTCATGTCATTTGAGAAAAAGATAACTAAAATATGAAAATAATAACTAACATAGCAACAACAGTCACTTTACTACATCACCTCACGCCTATGTTTCCTCCACTGCGGTGTCACGTTGACATTTTATACTACACCTCCATATACCACCCTACCATGATCTATCTTTTGTCTCCCCATGGTACCGCAGTGACTTTTCCTTCACTGTCATCTCCACCACTCTACCATGGTCTCTGTTCTGACCTACCATGGTATAGGGGTCTCTTCCTTGCATTGCTCTCTACCGCCTAACCACACACTACATTTTATCTTCCTATGGTATGGCGATGGCATGTCTTTGCTTTTCTCTCCTTACTGCTCTACCATGGGCCTTGTTTCATCCATTCGTGGTGTAGCGGTACCCTCCTTTTGTCATCATTGTCTACTACCCTACCGCGGACTCCTTCTCAACCTTCCATGGTATGGCGGTGTCTTTTCACTTCATTGCCCAACCATGAGATTCATTCAAACTCCTTACAGTGCAACAGTAGAGATATGATGTGACTACTCTCAACTGTGACACCGTGAGCCACCCTAGAAGGGGCCACGGTAAGGAGGTAAAGAGTTAAATAGTGTTGGCTAAGAAAGATGGATGTTAAGGTAGCGGTATGGCAGTAACAAGCATTTTTGGCATTATAGATGACAAAAGAGTAATTTTTCATGAAAAAGGTAGCAAAAGTTTGGGTATAGATGGATAAAAACCCTTAGAATTTTTAAATGAAAATTATGGTTCTAACAATGGCTCCTATTGGGGATGAGTGATTTACCAATCACTGCAAGAAACCAAAATATCACTAGGAGAGAGACCAAGACACCAAATGATATGAAAAAGTGAAAGAGGTGGAAAATGGAGGAAGTGGAAAGATGATGGAGATGGAAAATGGAGGTTACCCTACACTACTGTACATGGAAAAAAAACATTTTTTTCAATGAGGGAACTTTGGGATTGTCCATGTACTAGCAAGTCCCAGCCCTTTTGAAAATCCTAAACTACTGTGCATGGAAAAAGAATGTAAAAAAAGGTTTGTAAAGAATTGTCCATGCACTAGCAATCCTTAATCCTCTATTATTCCTTAAGAGAATAAATGCTTCAAGAACTACCAATGTACAGGCAACTCCTGCTCCTCTCCAAACATGTTCTGCAAGAAATAAGAATCCTCTCCTCCTTTTCCAATGACCACAAAAGGACCCAACCACAAATCTTCAAACTTGTCATTCTTTCCCCTCTCCTGACATCGAGCATTCCACATCAACACTAGGCCACTTTCTTCAAATTTTCACTCTTTGTCCTTTTTATCAAGAAGATAATTCATCTATGACTGCAACTTCACATTCTGCTTTTGGGCCATTCTCCTTATTTCATCAATTTATGCAAGCTGCTCCATTCTTTCTGCCACTGGTTCAGAAATATCCAAATCCTCTTGCAAAATAAAATTGTAAACTGGTAAAAGGTTTTGTAGTGGCATCCTAGCTTGTGTCCCATATACCAGTTCAAATGGAGACTTTCCAACTGCCTTTTTTACTATAATCCTATCTGCCCACACAACCATTCTCAACTTTGAGTCCCATGCCTTTTTATTTGTATCTAATAGCCTCCTTATTATCTTTAAAATACTTTTATTACTTGATTATGCCTTACCATTTGTTTGTGGATGATAAGGGGAAGAATAGGAAACATTAATGCCATATGTGTTGTAGAAATCTTTGAACTCATCAGATCTAAAACACATCCCATTATCTATGATCAATCTTATCGGTGTGGAAAATCTAGTTATAATTTTCTCCATCAGAAAGTTCACCACCACCTTGCTTGTTGCTTGTTTAGTTGGGATAGCCTCCACCCACTTAGTAAAATAGTCTGTGGCCACTAGTATCTATTTGTGTCCTACACTTGATCTTTCCTATATTTCTCCAATGAAGTCAATTCCCCATTGGTAGAAAGGGGCTTCTACCTACAAAGGTCTAAGTGGTAAGGCTCCTTGATACTTCAATTTACCTAAAACACTTTTGACAAGCCTCACATTTCCTTACATGTGTAAAAGATTCATTAAAAACTTTAGGCTAGTAATAGCCAGCCCTAAGAATCTTATGTGTAGTAGTTTTAGCAGAATAATCTCCACCACACACCCCCTCATGCATCTCCCTCAAGACATATTTCTCTTATGATTCATCTAGACACAATAGCAATATTCCATCCCTATTCTTCCAAAATAAGTCCCCTTCTACAAAAACATACTTAGATGCTTGTAGCTTCAAAGTTCTCTTTTTATTATCATTCAACCCCTTAGGGAATTTCATGTGCTTGAGATAATACATTACATTTGTGTACCAAGAGGTATGTTCAATACTTGCAACTGCATTCTCCTCACCTTCTATATTGCAGATTTGATTTGCTTCTATGTTTGTTTCTGCTATTAGCCTGGCCAAACCATATCCTCTTACCAACTTAGTAATATGAATTTCCATACTGAACTCTTAGATTTTATTAATCCATCTGCATATTTTTCTTGTCACCTCTATCTATACTAGGATATCTTTCACAGTTGCATTTGGAACATAAGCAATTAATTTAGCTCCAACAAGATATGGTCTGAAATATTTTGCTGCTTTGACCAATGCAAATACCAGTTTTTCCATAATGTCATATTTCAATTCTAACCCCTACAAAGATTTGCTAAAAAATGATATAGGCTTCTCATGACCTTCATCATTCTTCTACAACATAACAACTGCTATGGTGTGAAATGAAGCAAAAGAAAATATCTGAAAAGGTTTAGTACAATCAGGGGAATTTAGGATGGGTGCTTCTTTGATAACTCTTTTGATAGATATAAAGGCTTCCATAGCTTCAACAGTCCAGTCTAAATTTTCTCCCTTTTTCAACATCTTGGATATAGGTTTAACAATCTCAGCAAAATTGGATACAAATCTTCTAACAAAGTTAATTTGACCAAAAAATGGTTGGATTTCTTTGACAGTTTTGGGAATGGGAATTTTATCTATGGCATGTACTCTGTCAAGGTCTGTCCTAATCCCATCTTTTGATACAATATGTCCCAAAATTTTACCCTCTGTAACAACAAAAATGACATTTTTTAGGATTAAGACTAATACCATATTCCAAAGCCTTGATGAATATCTTCTCCAAGTGCCCCACATGATCCTCTACCATTTTGGAATAAGCAGTAAGATCATCTTAGTACACCACCATTATAGCATTAATCATATCTACAAATTCCACATCCATGACCCTTTGAAAAGTGGCCCCTGCATTTGTGAGACCGAATGGCATTCTCACATAAACGTATGTTCCCCATGGTGTAGTGAACATTGTCTTGTATTGCTTAGACTCTTTGAATTTAACCTGGTTATATCCAAAAAACCCATCCATCATTGACAGTAGCTCACACCCTGTTAATTTGTACAATATTGCCTCCATATTTGGGAGAGGATAATTATCTTTAAGGGAAGCAACATTCAAATTTCTGAAATGTACACATAATCTAATGTCCCCATTTTTCTTCCTTACTGGAACCAGATTTCAGACCCATGTTGAATGCCTAATGGGTTTAATAATGCCTCCATCTCTGATTTTTTCTTGTTCCTATTGCATCTTAGGTTCCAAAGTTGGGTTAATAGGTCGTTGCCTTTGTATGAATGGATTTGAGTCTGGTTTAAGTGGAATCTCATGTTGGAAAAGGTCCTCTCTATATGCCTTGAGATCCTCATAAGACCAAGAAAACACATGTTTCTATTTTCTCAATAATGCAATCAAAATTCCCTAATGGTTGGATATATATTCTTTCCAATGTAGACCCTTTTTGGTGCTAACTTAGTTCCTAGATTTACTTCTTGAATATCTTCTTTTTTGACTAATGTATGCTTCATGAGAGAGTGATCACTCCCATCATAAACTATTTCCAATGCCACAAGCCCTTTGGGGAGCTTGTTGGTTTTAAGCTGCAAAACTTCCTTCCCAAATATAGTTTGTTTCCCATCCACTTCCTCCACAAAAGCATTGAAGTCAATCTCTTGTGCCTCATACTGATCTATACAATGAAGAAACTTCAAAAGTTCAGTATCATCATTAAAAACCTGCCAACTATATATTTTTTTAGGGATAGTAGGTCTTGTTTGGAATTCAACCTAAGATATTCTAGCCAAAGTGATATCATCTCTTTTCAAGGCTACATTAACCAAAAAATCTGCCATCAAATTTTCTGATCTATCTATCCAATCAATTGAGAAAGCATCAAATAATTCAACTATGTCACACATAGAATTTCTATATTGTTTCAACCTCTTGTTCTTTGCAGCATATCTTGATCTGATTTGTGAGACAACCAACTCAAAATCTCCCAGGATAGTTAGCAATTTGATCTTGTGCTTGACAGACATATTTAAACCAATCAATAAGGCCTCATATTATGCCACATTGTTTGTACACTCAAAGGTTAACAAAAATGAATATTTGAATGTTACACCTTCAGGTGATATAAAAAATACTGCAGCTCCATTACCTTCTTGGCCGCATGCCCCATCAAAATACATTTTCCACACACCCTGTTGATCTTTAGAGACGTGCTTATCAATTGGGTCAATATTTGCAAATTCAGGTTGAGAAAGCTCCACTCTAAAACTCCCTAAATCCACATCACAAAAACAATTGAGGTGTTCTTGAGGAATATACTCAACAATCTAATTCATCCTGGGTTATCTATACAACTTTACTTCTTCACCATTGACTAGTATTGTAGCATATGATAAATCAAGTTGTACATTTCCTCCAACTATTGTAGTCCATTGTCTTGAAAAAAGCATTCCAAACTGAGGAGGTGTGTCAATTACAATTATATCAATGTTATAAGTCACCTGTGGGTAAGTTGCCAGTTTAACTTCCATATCTCTCATAATTCCCACAATTGGGATAGGTCTACTATCCATGGCATAACATTTACCACCCTAAACATCTACCCACATACCAAGTTGTTTCATTACCCCTACTAACATAATGTTCATAGAAGCACCTAAATCTATCATACAATTTCTTACCAGCTTGCCATTTATGAGTAGGGTAGTAAAGAATGGATCAATTTATGGTGTATTCATCAATGCATCACTTAGACCAACCTCTGGAAATTTTATCTTTTCCTTTCTATTAGTAGTTTCAGGAATCTCCTTATGTTCAAGGTTTATATTTTGATTGATCCCACTAGACATTAATTGAATAACGTTTTCCCTATACTCTTTAATCTTCATCATTTCAAGTAATGGGATAGACATTTTTACTTGGGACAAAGCTTGCATGAAATCAAAAGAGGTACCTTATGTTTTCATCATCCTCTTTTCCTCTGTTGATTCTCCTTTGTTCTCCTCTTTCTCCTTTTTGTTTGTCTGATCTAACTTTTGTTTGTCCTTGGGGATTTCTTTATTTTCTTCTTTAGGGACATACTTTTGTTCTTTTTTATTAGAGTCCTTATCATCTGTCCTTTTTGAAGCTTCATGGGGCATTTTCTTATTCTTCAAAAATATTTCTCTTGGAACACCTTCATTCTCATTCATTATTCTATTCCTCAACCAGTATTTGCTTTTGGCCTGCTCAACTGCTGCAATGGTCAGTCTTTTATTTTCTTCCTCCGTCGGTCTCCTCATATTGCACCTATTAGTCTAATATGATGTAGTAGGAGGACCTTGTTCATTATCACTTTCTTCATGATCCAAAAAAACTTGTTCTGCCATATGGACATTGTACTTCTGGTGATCAACATCATATTCATACCCTCCTTCTGAAGATGAATATCCTTTCCCAACAAAGTGAAGAGTGTGGGAAGTTAAATAAATATTATGTTCCTCTTCATTCTTGTCTTTTGGTATATCTTTTCCAGGTATTGACTGAGCTACGATACAATTCTCTAGGGAATGTAGCAAGTCACAAACTGAGCACCAAGGACTGTTAGCTATCCATCATTGGCTTTCCATCCTTCCAATTTGTATTATATGGCATGTCATGTAGCCTTGGCCTTTCATTTTTGTATGTATTTTCCTACCTATTTAAAGAAACATATTGAGGAACCCTAGGGTTATCGCTCTTTCCAATCATTACTGCAGCTTTCCTATTATTTTCAATAGTTAGTGCTATTTTTTGAGCGTCAACTAAATTCCTGAATCACCTATTCCTAAGCTCATATCATGTCTTAGGATCAAAAGCTTTTAAATAGATACTCAATGCAACAGGATCAACTAATTTGGATCCAGGAGGTATCTTATTATGCAATTTAAAAAAACTCTGGTTGAAGTCATAAGCTGACTCATTTTGATGCTGCTAGATAGTTACCAATTCATGCAAGGAAAACTCTAGTGCACATTGATTCCCATACTGCTCAAGAAATTGTTCATAAAACTCATGAATGGAGTCAATAGAAGTTGTTGGAAAACTGTTAAACCAATCTCTAGCATCTTCAATCAGTGACATCATAAACAATCTCATTTGTATATCCTCATATTGCATATCCAAATCTTGAATAAATGCATTAAAGCTCCTTAGGTGTTCCTCAATTGTGACTGCACTATTTCCTGTGAACTTTGGGATTAGGCTTCTCCAACTGTTGTCCATATGATAAGGAAATATTTGAAATCTATCCAAATCAAACTATCTAATCATGGTTGTGTATGGTGGAGGAGGTGGATTTTGATGATGCTGGTATTGGTACAATGGATTGTTGTAAGGTAATGGCACATATTTCTAGCCTTGTGGGGGCCTATGTTGTTGACCCTGTGGAGGCATGTATTACTGGTGAGGGGGTGGCTGAGTATTTTGATATTATGGTGGAGAATTTGGGGGTCTATATTGATTCCCTGATTGATTTTTTGTACTCTTGGGGGATTTGGAGGTCCCGCATTATTATTCCCCTGCCTATGAGGTGGCACATATTTAGGCAAGTTAGCCATTTGAGCATTAATTTGAGCTTTCTACAACTTCAATTCTTCAAGCTCTCTTATTGCTTAGAGTCTCTTCTCATACTCTATTCTTTATCTTTCCACTTCTTGTCTTTCATACTCCAACCATGCATTTATCTCATCCTGAGCCATGTGTTCATAGTTCTCTTCAGAGGCTACTTCATAGCCAAGTCCATCCTAATTCTCTACAATTAATTCCATTTTTTCATCATATTCATGTTGTCTCCTTTCCCTTTTAGCCTCAAATCCAGCCATGAACTCCAACTTTCTTGGGGTCTGGTTGATAGAAGGGATTCATCTTTTCCTCAGAAGTGTGAGGTTCTCTAGATGGGTTGTTTTCAGTTGCCAGTGTACCATAGGAATTATGTGTCTCTAGGGGTGCTTTTGATGTTCTATCTTTATTTTCTAGGCCCATGTCATTAGACACCTTCTTGCCCTTATCATTATTTTGATTCCATTTACTTTTGTCATTATTAGAATCCTCCTTATACAAGATCTTCTCTCATGCATGGTGTGAGTAATTTTGATAGTCTAAACTTTAGGATGATTCTTTTTTGATGTGTATTTCACTTTATCAATTTCAATGAACTTGTTCATTCAGAGTCGCCACTCACTTTCCGAAAGTGAGAAAATTTTGTAATTCGTTGTTCCCAGCGCACTCTTCTACAAGATACTGACTCTATAATGAAGGCTTGGGTTCAGTTTAATAGTCCCCAACAGAGTTGCCAAACTGTTAGGACTCAAAAATGTAGGTTTGAGCCATGAGAGGTTGCCAAGATCTCACAATGTTTCTAGCTAATGTACAAGGCCAAACAATAAATTTGAACCTTCTACTCTTTTAGGCTCTACTAAACCTAGGCGGGTAAACCTATGTAAATGAGGCAGACTTAAACAATAAACTTCTTGCTTGAATAATCTATCCACAATGGAAATTGGAAGTGGAGATATAAAAACCTATTTGGTATAAATTGAGAAATTAAATATGTTCAGTTAATAGATGCCTAAAAAAATATTTAATCAATTTAAATGAATAAAATAGGCGAGACCAGTGCCTTTTTGGGTAAAATGGAGTCCAATGAAAGTCTTTGATAGATCGTTTCTATTTGGCATAGATTCAAATTGTTTGGCACACAAGTATCTGTTTATAACTTGTATAAACATGCAAGATAATGATTGACAAACCCTACTAGAGGTAGAATACCAATCCTAATTATCTAACTCTTCTTACTGATCTAAATAATATTCCTAGATTACTATGATTGAGCAAAAGGAATTTAATTCTTTCTTGAAGAAACCAAATAATCACATCACACAGATACATCAAACGTGCATTGATAAATTGAATATATACTGGATATATCAACTTAAATAACCAAAAAACATTAAGTCAGAGACAATCAGATAATTGAATAATTTTAACAAACAATTGATACCAAAACCACCAAAATATAATTATTTCATTATTTTCCTCAAAATTAAACTTGCATCATGGTCTCTATAGCATAAAAAATTCTGAAATTATCTCAATTCTAATTATTCTAACTTCTAACTTCTAACCTCTATTCTGTCTCGAATTCATGCTTTTATACATTTTAGAGAACCCTTCCCATGCCTTTTGGTTTCTGGTCTATTCACATTCTCATGAGAGGCCAAGAGTCATGTCGTTTGAGAAAAGATAACTAAAATATAAAAATAATAACAAACACAACTGCAACGGTCACTTATCGCATCACCTCGTGCCTATTTTTCCTCCGTTGTGGTGTCGTGGTGACATTTTATACTACACCTCCATATATCGCCCTACCATGTTTTGTATTTTGCCTCCCACAGTACTGCGGTGACTTTCCCTTCAATGTCATCTCCACCGCTCTACCATAGTCTCTATTCTGACCTACCGTAGTATAGCGATCTCTTCCTTCCATTGCTCTCTATCGCCCAGCTGTGCACTACATTACGTCTTCCCGCAATATGGCGGTGACCTGTCTTTTCTTTGCTCTCCTTATCACTCTATTGCGGGCCTTATTTCATCCCTCCACGGTGTAGCGGTACCCTCCTTTAGTCATCGTTGTCTACCACCCTACCACGAACTCTTTGTCAACCTTTCGAAGTATGGCAGTGTCTTTTCACTTCACTGCTCAACTACGAGCTTCATTCAAACTCCTTATGGTGTAGCGGTAAAGATATGATGTGACTACTCTCAATCGTGACACTGTGAGCCACCCTACAAGGGGCCATGGTAAGGAGGTAAAGAGGTAAATGATGTTGGCTAAGAAAGATGGATGTTAAGGCAACGGTATGGCAGTAAAATGTGTTTTTGGCATTATGGATGACAAGAGTAATTTTTCATGAAAAAGGTAGCAAAAGTTTGGGTACAAATGGATAAAAACCCTTAGAATTTTTAAATGAAAATTTTGGTTCTAACATCCTTCATAAATGATTTCTATCTTTTCCCAAACTTCTTTAGTAGTCTATATCATATCTAAAGGATGCTATATTTCCTTCCATCTTTGTCTTCTAGAATGCATAATATGTGTCATCAAACTTAGGGCTCTCTATCTTGTTTTCCATCCCAAATCTACCTCAAGTGGTTAAGATTTTATCTAAGGAACCTTGCTCTGATACCAATTTTTAAATGAACAAGACAATGGAGAGGGAGGAGTGAATCAGTTGTACCAAATTAAAACATCAAAACCCTCAACAGTAATCTGATCCACATGCATTCATTAAACCCTTTATCTGTTAGAATATTTAAACATGAAAAGTATATTATAGAAACTAAAATAACCGACACCATACACAAGAGAACACTAGATTTACACGGAAAACCCAATGAGGGAAAAACCACAGTAAGGATTAGCTCACAATATAAGTAATTGAAAAATTGGTGCAAGCGCTCACAACTAGAATTAGGTACTATCCAAAAAGGCTCACAACCAGGGCTTACTACCACAGAAAGAAAAGTAAGATAGAATAGAAGTGTTACACAAAGAAAAAATAATCAATGCAACAGAGAATCTACCATAATATCTCCAACACCTTTATGGTCTTATTTTAATGATTGTGAACACCTTCAGCTCATTGCATTCAAAAGTCCAACACTTTGAAGTTTGCACTGCTTTTCTCAAACTCACACTCTACTCTTTGATAATTTGCATCACTTGCATCACTCACATCTATCCTTTCTATCTTATCAACCCTCAACGCATCAACTCATATTTATACCATCCTCAACCTTGAAAAGTTTCTCCAAGGTCAACTATACATGCTTCACTCTTTGTGATTTCAAATTAGGCCGGCACTAAATACTCCCATGATGGATAGGAATGAAAGTGGACCAAAACAACACTTAATTGGGCCCCAAATTAAATCTCACATGCCATGCTATGCCTTCATTAACACTTGAACATCTTTGAATGTAGTGTAAACAATAGGTCACCCATCACCCATAGAAAAACATTAAAATTTGAATCACATGCTTCTTTTGATCAATCAAAAACTTTTGGACAACAAACTTCATCTAAACATGATCCAAGAACATCTTGGAAACCATAAAACTCTTTCAAAACAAATCTTACCTGAAGATTATAAACATTTTGTTTATCCGAACAATACTACCAAACACTACAATACTTTGTAACTCATAAGACCTTCTTATGATACACCTAACCATGAGTCTTCTTGCCACAGGAAAGAGAACAACATCATCAAATCTCCTTCAAAATTGCAAGCCTTGAAAAACAACAACGTACAAATGTTGAGCAAATACATTTCTCCCAAACACCTCTATACACAACACTACAAAACCAGCTGACACATTAGTGAACACAACTTCCTCTGACCAATGATCTAGAAGCCACAATTCTAGATATAGAAACTCTGAACATCTCTAACCAACATATCTAAACCACTAAACCAGATCTTCAACCCGAGAGAAATGTGAAACCATAACACCTCTACAACACCATGTTTCCTTATTTTATCAATTTTCTCAGTATCCTTGATATTTAAACCATAAATAGAAGCTTATCAAAGAAACATTACAGGTTAACATTATCAACTTAACTAATGAAAACATAATGCAACTAATCAAAGAAACAATTTCTTCTCAACCACTATACTACTATCATCAATGACAACAAAGGCTTGTTAACATCAATGATAATGTTACCTTCATACTTGCAATAGTTGGAATCTCCTTTTTTCTAGAAGATGATTGTGCCTAATATTTTTTGACTTATTATTGAACTAATTTTCTTTTTTGTCAAGTTTCCCTATTTATTTTCTACCACTTGATAGACCAACCAAAAAATCTTGTGACTATGGAGGCTTAAGAAGGCCCATGGAAAAATATTTCCTTGTTCTTGCATCAAAATTTTAGAAAAGGAAGAATAAGAAGGTTTAGTGAATGTAGATCCCATTGTCAATGTATGAGTGTAAAATCTAAAAACAAAATTTTCATATTTAGGTCCAAGATTGTTGAGAGTACTATAGAAAAGTTGAATATATTTCTTCTCTAAGACACATGATTTATATTATTCTCTAAGGTCATTGATCTTTATTACAATTTCTTGGATGTTGTAAAAGAATTTGGATCAAGACTTTTTAGTTTGTTATCAATGTGATAACCAAAAACTTCATCAGTTGTACCATACATATTTTATTTTTTTTCCCATGCATCATGTGAATCTATGCATCCCTCAATTTGAAACATAATATCAATGGAAACTAAACTCCTTAGAAAACCAAGCGATTTTTAATGTTCAAGCATCTAGAACAATTTTTCCTTATCATTTGTGGTTTCAATTACCTTATTTTCAATGTAAGGTGTATATCCTAGTTGCATTAAGGTGTTCCATGAAATTTGATGCCATGTATTGTAGTTGTATGTTGTTAATAATAGAAACTTAGACATACCCATTTGTGAAGGAAAGATAAAGCACAAAGTAGAAGAGATGTACAAGCACAAACACAAAAAGAGACCCCTTGCCCTCAAGTCACTCAATCAAAAATCCCTCAAAAGAAAAAATTATTTGCCACTTTTGTAGTGTAGGAAAAAATATCCATTTTTCACACTTAATTTGGGAATAAATGATTAATAATAAAATGAGCTTAATTATGCCTTAATTTAGTGTTGTAATATATTTTACATATTCACATTAAGTTTAAATTTTTTTAATTAAAATGGATTTAATTGTACCTTATTTTTGGTGTTGTAAGGTGTACCTTTACACTTTCACACTTATCTAGTGCTTCATTAATTAATTAAGGTTGATTATGCCTTAATTAACCCCTTTAATTCAAATCCAAGCCTAATTAATTGAATTTTATGAGGGATAAAACCCGACATTCATAAATTCCATAACATAATGTTTAACATTAAACAATGTGTGCCCTAGGTAAGTGACCCAGGACCCATTCACCATAGAGAAAATGGGTCCTCACTTAGGCCTAGGACCTAAATTCAAACTATGTTTTTGGCATTTTCTCAATGATTTCATTGAATGTGTATTCACATGTTGGCTTGTGATATTTGAATTTCAAGAATTAATGTTAAGAAATGTATAAATAAGAGGTCATTTCACTATGTTTCACCTAGCAAGTTTTATTCAAGCATCCTAAGATTTCACAAGAGCATTATAAAGAGAAATTCAAGAACATTTTCAAGGCATTCAAGGGAAAAATTATTGAATATTATTGCAGCAATCAAGATTTCATTGTCATGTCAAAGTTTTCTTGCATCATGCATGTTGTTTGAGATAATATTATGATGTAGAGTTCAAGATATATTCAAGCATTCAAGGCAACATTTCAAATCATGTTTCATGATCAAGATCCATGTCCATTGAAGCCAATTCATGCTAGTTGCATATCTATAATCCAAGGTTCAAACAAAGGTTTGGTGAGTTGTGATATTGCTTGTTCATTCATCATTCCTTCATGCTATTTTGTTTCATTTCAAGGTTTAATTACCAAAATGGGGTTTGACCAAGGAAAACCTCAAACACCTAACAAACAACATTTTTCTCTCTTTGAGGTGTGATTGCATATTTTAGGTGGAAGATCCTTTGAAGAGAAAAATTGAAGAAAGTTGAAAAGTTGTCAAAGTTGCAAGGAAAGTTGTCATTTCATGGAAACTATTCTATATAATTATTTTTGGTTTTCTGATAGTGAAAATTAGAAATCTGGGAGTGCATACATAGCAAAAGAGAACCCAAAAATGATTTTTGTAGAGCCCTAGCCAAGACCCATTCACCATAGGGTGAATGAATCCTTAGTGAGATTTAAAAAGTGACTTTTGGTGACTGGTACACATTATTTTCCCCTTCCATATCTACCTTTAGATTGTTGTTTCTAGTATTTTTGAATACAGTCTTCTATTTGCATTTTATAGCTTGCATTTTGGATTTTGTTTGATGGTTTTAATCTTTCTCCCCAAAGTGCTATTTGACTCACACCTCATCCTTGCATAAAGGAGAAATTTCCTAATTCATACCTTGATCTGACTCACCTTTTTGGTTGTTATTCATCTCATTGTTTGAATCTCATTTCTTGAATGAAATAGTGGAAAATAGGGTTATTTGTTATCATTTTGGTGAACCCCCCCTTATATATACACATAACCCTCTATTTTTCACCTTTTCAACTTTATATTTAGTGTAGTTATATATTTCTAGAAGAGAAAAACACTAAGTGGACTAGACTTCAATGCATTTGCAAATTTTTAAGGAATGAGCATAAGTTGAAAGTATAATTTTGGTGCAATGCCACATGAAATAAATATCACCACTACAATGTATACAAAAAACCATCCACTTTCAAAAAAATAATTGCCTCAATTTCAAATTGTATAGAAAAATTATGTAGCTTTGAAGTATTAAAAATGAGAATTATGTTGTCTCCTCTCTAAGAATCTACAATTTCTGAAAAAACCATCACTAAAATCTAAAATTGTCTTCACCTATATGTAGAGCATGAAAAATTAGCCCAGATAAAAAAATTGCATTGAAATCAGAGGTTTGGATCTCGAGTTATGAGTTGTTGAATTTAGTCTTCAAAAACCAACCTATCACTAGAAAAGGGGTATGGTTTTAAAATTCTACTTCCACAAGATTTAGTGAAACTACTATCAAATTTAGAAATTTGACAACTTTAGAAACCCTCCAGCTAGTTTAAAGTGTTATCAAATTTAGCTGACCCCTAGAAAAATTCTCCAACTACCAAATTTTGTAGTTTACCAAATATGATGGTGTTGAGTAATTTAAAGGTTTATATTTTACAAAATATTAAAAATTATTAAAATAAATATTAAATATTTTAAATATAAGCCTAATGGTCAAAGAGCAAGGGATTGGGGGTTTGAAGTTGGACCCCAACCCATATGATAGGGGTCTATAGACCCTTGTAAGGGTCACAACCCTATATAGGGCACAAGGCTTGAAGGTGCATGCATGTACGTTCAAGTACCTTGTGGTACTCGTTCTAAAGGGCTTGCACATAGTATAACCTGCACGGGTCCCTGCAATGATTTTTTTTTTTTTTTTAAATATTTGCAATGTTTTTTAATTGCTTTAAAACATCCAAAAATGCATTTTATCTAAATGTAAAAAATAAAAATATTTTTTTGACTGGTATGTCTATGGGGGTCATATGGCTCCTTAGACAATTTTTTTGCCTCACATGGAAACTCTATCTAAAATTGGCATTTGGACAATCAATTTTAAGATTTTCAAACCTTTTGAGCATAATGGCATGGTTGGATTTGATACAAAATGCTCTAAAATATCAGTTCATTGCTAGATCTTATAACAAACCTTATGTTTAAAAATCTTGCAGATCTAGCCTCTAGTGTCTGATTCAAGTGAAACAAAGGGAAAATCTAACTTTCTCAACTACTTTGGACTCAATGTTGATCTCAAAATTTTATTAGAAAGCTTCAAAAAACCTAGGGTAAAATCACAATACTATGTCTCACTTTTTTCCCAAGATGAACATTTACATCAATATTTTTAACTGAATCTTCATCTTCTTATACCTATAGTAGCTCAACTGTCAATAATTTGAAGATGATGTGAACTAGTGATTTGTGAAAATTTGTGTGTAGATTCTAAATATATTTTTTTTCAAATTTTCTGAAATAAATCATGAACCTTTCAACATCTCCTTTAATAACTAGTTTTAAACAAAAAAACAACATTTTCAGAAAGTAACGTTTGTGTCCTACAATATAATTTTTTTTCTATAAAAGATTAAATTCTAATATTTGAAATATAGATTCTCAACAACAATATCTAGGGAAAGGATATTGTTTCATAATTTTTTGTTTCATATTTTTTTTAAATTAATTTTTGAAGTCACTATAACTATAATTTGGACATATGTGTGTGTCATACAACCTAACTTGTTGTGTATATATCAAAATCCTTTTTTTTTTATATGGGTGAAATAAGGACATAAATACCTAGGAAAGGGTATTTTTTTTTTTTTTTACAATGGTTTATTATTTTTCCACCTCTGCACAACAAAAAGCTTGATGTTAGGAGAAAAACCTATTTTTAGTAAAAATTGAAAATTAAATACATGATAAAATGAAAATATATCAAAACTATACTTGTTGGAAAGCTCGTTTTGGGGCTACGATCTTGAAATATATATATTTTAAATGATGTTATTTAATCCCTCAAAAGGTAAAGAAAATGTGGCTTTTTGCCAGCATTTTGATAAGTGTGAAGGAGACTCCATTGTCAGTATGATTTAATACTAGAGGGGTTCTATCCAATGGGGTTTAATCTAAGGATGTATTATCTATCCCTCTTCAATTGAAACCCTTTAGATTGGGCCTTTCAATTAAAACCCTTTAGATGGAGCCTCTGAAGACTTAAATTATTCGTTTTTCTAAAAACAATGATTTCAGGCAAAAATCAGCACATCCCAAAAGTGAGACACACTATTCTGGTAACACCCCCTACAATTGGAAAGTCGATGTTTGGCCCTCCCAAAAATTGGCATTTTCTCCACACTTTTCTAATTATCTAAATCATCCAAGGATGCAAGAGAAGAGCATACTCATGTGCTTTGATAAATAATAGCTCTAGAATCCCATATTTCTCAAAATATTGCTAACACATAACTCACAATAGCTCAATACCATGAAAAATTTGGCTAAAATTCCTACTTAAGATGCAAGGGTAAAAGCACAAAGTTGTGTAACACTTTCAGCCAACTTGTCAACACAATTGAATTTAAGTATTTTTAACTAAAAATAATTTTGGTCAAACATATGATCTAGTAAGATTCATTCTAGTTAAGTTAGATACTTCCATGACTTATTTAGCTAAAATTGCTGGCTAAAAATATATGGAACACCACTTTAAGTCCAATTTACCAAAAAAGTAAAATTGTTTGAAGAACTTGAAGTTTCAATAACTCTTGCTAATATAAGTAACATTTTTTTGAAAATATAAAAATTCCCTTTTGTAGATCCATAAGTGTAGTTTTCAAAACTATTTTTATTTTAATAGTTTAATTATTATTTATATTTTATTTTATTTTTATTTTTATTTTTTTCGGAAAAAGTGGGCAAGCCACTGAATATATATTTTATTTAAGTAAACCTAATTCAAAAGCTCAACCGAGAAAGAATCAGTAAGAAAACCCGGAATCTTCGATTAATACAAAATTTTGATACATCGAAATTTACATACAAGATCTTACTCGAGGATACAAAGGTAACCTATTTACATTCTGGAGTATACACATCCTCCAGTTATATCACTATTCATTCTATGCCAAAATTCAAAAAGTGTTCTATCATTTGAAAACATTCAATATCATTCCTTCATCTATGCACACTCGGACACTGCAAAA
The DNA here is from genome assembly GCA_007115665.2 of Sequoiadendron giganteum. NCBI lineage: Eukaryota > Viridiplantae > Streptophyta > Pinopsida > Cupressales > Cupressaceae > Sequoiadendron > Sequoiadendron giganteum. The sequence continues at coordinate 539,766,380 of CM021104.1, read as the reverse complement.
GATCCCTGTCCACCCGAGTTTCAAGCTACATTTTCCCAGCCACTGCTAAGTTGGGCTTGTGTTGGCGAACTCCAACCCGAAAGGTCATTAAAAGTAGGTTATCAACACAAAATCTTAGGTTGATTACTATGCCAAAGAAAAATACTAAAAATTACTAAAAAAATAGAAAAAAATATGGTGCACTAGATAAAAGAATCTATTTCAAGATGGTATTTGTTTTTCCATTTTAGATAAATATTTAATATGAAAGTTGACGTCCGAAGGAAAAAACACTTTTTTGATTCACACACATTTTAATATTTATTTTAGAATGTATATTTATCAAAATTGGAAAAAAAATATGTCCATGCACTAAAGTTTCAAGTTATGAATACACACAAAAAAATTGAAACAGAAAAAATAAAATTTACTATAAAAAGTTTGACGTCCCATGCAACTTCAATTTTCAACATTTTATAAGCAACTAAATTATAGTGTTAATTTATTAAAAACTAGTTTAAAATAATTTTTTAATTTTTTAAAATAGTAAAAACTTAAAATATACTAAAAATGCATATTTTACTAGTTTACATCATTTGAAAATTCAAAACACATATGCCACTTTTTAGTGATTCAAGTGTAAAAGTTGAATCAACGTTGACCATTTCCTTTATAAAGTGTGACACAACTTTGTGCTTTTACCCGCAAATGAATGAAGGAAAGAAAATATAGAAATCAGAAATGAGAAAGAATAAAATATATTCTACTCAAGAGAATGCAAATCTTATAATGAACTTTAGAATTGGGATTACAAAGGGAATCCATTGGTTATATAAGCCAAGGGGATATATACAATATAATAAGATTGTGACAAGTGTTATCATCCTATAAGGTGTGACAATTCAAGGTCATTAAATCCCAAAAACCTTATATCCGTATGTAAACTTAATCTAGTGTAGAGAGGACCTAAATGGATAACTAGCTCGGAAATGAACTACTTATATAAAGTACCATTTCAACACTAACACATTTGGGTGGGATCCTTTTCCAACCATTGATCTCAATTATATATGTAATGTGGATGCATTCATAGAAAAAATATTCAACCAAGAATGCTTATTTACATTTTGTTAAGCCTTTTTTTTTTTAATAATCAAATCTAAGGATCAAAACCCTTGAATTTATAATAAATCAGAGGAAAACCCTTTGGTTTCAAGGATTAAAGGACAAAACCCCTTTGGTTATGCATGGCAATCTCATGTACAATGTTTGTGAATGTCCATGAAATTACGGGTTCTAGTTGTACCATTTTTGTGTAAATTTTAGTGTTTGTTGTGAGTTTTGCATAGTATTTATAGTCTATTGTTTTTGTTGTACCTACTACTAATTATGTTATTGTTACAACATATTTTTGATGTATTTGAGACTTCATTATAAATCAAAAAATGTTTCAAAGTCTTTTTTCATGTATTGGTTTCATTTAAAAATCTAGGTCATTAATATTAATGAAAAAAGTGTAAACAATTCTAGGTTTTGAAAGTTTTGGCTTAAATTTGTAATCTAAAACTTTTTTTCCAAATAATTCATTAGATTTATTACATAGTTTGTTGGAGTGACTATGGAAATATCATCAATCTTAAGGTACTTTGCATGCCTCCATGAAGAGGACAAGGTGTTAATGTTGCTAGATAAATAGAAGAGATGTTTGAGATGATGTCAATGAATAACATCTATTTGTATATAGTAAAAGAAGATAGAAATGATGAAAATTATGATGAAGAAACTAAAGAGAGAAAATGTATTGGCTCTAAAACAAGATATGGAAGACTCAAGAAGAAAAAAACAAGTTAGGTGAAAATGTTGAGAGCTATCTTTAAAATTGGTAAGATGCCTAGAGTTGATATTTATAGATATTATATTAGTTTGAATTCTGAGTTGATTAATTAGATAAATGGTTTAGAAGGATATTTTGAGTATGAAGAAGTTGTATATCTTGAAAGGGTTAGATTTTCTAAGACTAACTTAAAAGGATATGCTATTTGGTTGAAAGAAGTACAATAAGAAAGAAATAGATTAGATGAAAGAAAGAAAAGGTTCATGTCAAACCTAACCAAAAACATTGGAGTGTAGCTAAGAGGATTCTCAAATAGTAAAAGGAACATTGAGTTTTGGTCTTAGATTTTAGCATTAAGAAGACAGTAGGTTGATTGGTATACAAATTCAACATATTTCTCTAGAATCCCATACTACAAAGGAAGACAGTAGGTTGATTGGTATACAACAAAGGAAGAGTACAAACCTGCAACATCTGCAGCTTGTCAAATAGTGTGGATGCGAAATGACTACTGGAAGATTTGCACCATATATAGAATGAGCCTAGCTTGTTGTATTGTGACAAGAAGAGTGTTATGTGGATGGAAAAAAAAATCTTAAATAAAATTATGACGGAGAATGACAAGAACAATGTCCATTGGGTCTATTGACTTATATGTCTTTTATATTATTGCATATAAGAAGTAATGTGGTTGGGATATTGATGAATATAATGGTGTGTAATAATATCATCTACAATTTAAACTTCTATATTATAGTTCCCCTGCCTTATCTTCTATTAAGATAATTTGGAGCTTTCGTATATTTATTTGTTTCATGATCAGATCACCATTGTTTGTTTATGTGCCTTCAACCTCCAATTCTAAACACATGAAATAAATAAGAAAAACCAAATACAATACATATCTTGTGTCGAAATTAGAAATAGTAGTTTATTTATTATCTCAATTTGTTAACCAAATGAACTTATAGTTTATTCTAAAGTAACCGAAAGAGATTCCAGGGGTTTATGGATAGAGGATTACTCATCCCTCATGAAACATGTTGGTTATCGTTGATCATATTGTAAACCTGCTCTGTATTTTCAATGTGGGGACTTTGTTGCAGTAAACTCCCATGTTCATTGATATATGTCTTTATGCGTAACGTGTCAACTCCAGGTCGCTCTGTCATGTTCTTTGTGCTGTATTTTTTTCCACTAAAAAATACAATGTAAGACAAATAATCAGTCTTAGTCGAATCTATCATTTCATTCGATTTATATTAATCTTCCTTTCGAATATGATTCCATTCCACCTTTCTGAGCATTTTAATTAAGTTATTCAATAGACAAACTTTGTGAATTCTTTATCTATACCAGGGATGAATTCAATGAACAAATGGGATAAATTTCATTAAAAAATGGCCTGGCTGTATTTGTGAATGAAGTATGTTTTGTCGTGGGATGTTTGTTGGGTATGGCGGGCTTTTTGGGGAGTAAGAAAGAAAATGGTCCTCTGCTCGCCAACTGCAGCCGGCCTTGTATTTTTTTGGTGCAGAAAACATTCAAAACATCTTGTCAAAGAGCAGCTAAAAACATAACAAATTTGTTTAAACATTTACCTGCCAAAAAAATGTCTTGATCCAATGCTCGTGCGTGCGTTGGGATTAGGCCTCTACTGCCTTCTCCTCAGTCACTTTCTTAAGAAAATAACTAAATCTCAAATACCCAGATCAGTATTTTAATCTCATATTCTGCTTGATTCTATGCATTGGGAACTGACAATTTTGTTAAAAAAATTGAGAAAAAAAATATAAAAATTCACAATCATTGATGAGTACTTACACACGTCCAGAGCACAGACCAATTACCCATTAAAGTACTTAAAATATTTGCTCAATCAATGTGAATTATTTAATTTCTTAGAGAGCTCATTGGTTCTGCCCCAGCTACCAGTGTTTCCCAAAACAATGATTTTCTATGCAAATTTTGGCTGCTTAAACTCAGGGAATCCTTTGAAACTATCAAAAGAATCTGGCATGTTCACTCTGTTAATCCTGATTCATGCATTGGGTATTCAAAATGTCAGGAGTTTACTGATTGGCGAGAAATGGGTCAGAAAACCACTCAACCATTTAAATGGCAGCTTGGTAGCAAAGTAATGCTTAAAGAAAATTGGTAGTGGAATATAATTAATTGGAATTTTTTTTGAGGAAATTGGTAAAAAGGTTTCATATGGTCATGGTCTGATATGATGTCTTACTTGTTTCAGTATTAGATACTTGAGAGGTTGTGAGTATGTGTGAATTTACCTGTTGTTGATGTAGAGCTTTTGAATGCAGGTTCATGAGTGGTAGTGATACTAGTGAAGGAACTAAAACTTATCTAACTAACTACATTGATTAAGATTATGTTCTTTGTCATCGCATTCATTTTGCAAAGCATTAGACTCAATTTTAGTTGTTTTTCTCTATAAATAGTTAACATTTCTTGCCATTAATTCAAACCAGTAGTAGAGTCAGTAAGAAGAAAAGCTGGCTTTTTGGTAAGTTTCTTTTTACAATTTGTGTGTGCTCAATTTTTATAAGATTTTTTTTGAGTTAAGCTCTTGTGTTTATGGTTTTTAGTCTGGCTTAAATTATGTTTTCTTTGCATAAGTTAATTAGAACTCAATCTTAGAACCTCATACCTTTTAGATTTAATATCACTGAGCTACCAACTTTCTTTATGTTTGAAATTCTTCATAGACTCATTATAGTTCAAGTGTGTCTAAAGGACACAAAGTAGAATTGAAGTAGTTGTGACCTGAAAATATGGGCTGAGCTTAGAACTTTTCCTATCCATTGTTGGAGTTTCACTCAACTCCCCTACCTATCTCCAACTCTTACCGCGTTACCTCTACTCTTGGACCTAGCTCGCGCGGTAGTGCGGTGACTACCTCGTTACCGCCAGACAGTCGTTCATGGCCTGCGGTGGCATGGTTTACCACCACACCGCGGCCTCTTGTTTCCTCATCCATGGCTTCACGGTTTCCTTTCTCCCAGTCTCCCGCGATACCGAGGCCTCACTGCTTGATGCTCGTGGTTGAGCGGTTAACCACTGGATCATGGTTACCGCTGGCCCGTAGTTATCTTTGAGACCACCCACGGTGGCGCGGTGTTCACAGCCACACCATGGCTCACTGTTTGTCTCACCGCAGTAATGCAGTTACCATGGCCACTGAAGTCTTTCCCAGACCACTCGCGGTTGGGCGGTGACCCCCGCGGTACCGCAAGCCTATCTTCCCTCTTGCGCGGTATAGCGGTATTATGTGTATTTTGGCAGCGGTTTTAGTGGGTTGCAAGCTGGCAAATATTTATTCTATAGGACATGTTTTTAAATGTTTTTGGACTTTACAACTTGGCATATATTTAATGCCTTTAATTTTTGTAATTAATGCTTTTTAATTCTGGCTTTCGTGCTTCTCCTATATATGAATGTAATTGTAAACTTTGAAGGTGGCGAAGAAAATTGACATTACTTAGTAGAAGCAAAATATCATATGTCTGAGAAATTTTAATGAATTTAATACAATCTCTTTCTGGGTGTTTTTAGATTTTTGTTTGAGTCCTTTGTGTTATTATCTCTACCTCTATACCTTCACATGGTATCAGAGCTTAAGGTTATTTGTAGAGTTTTTTAGAGTGTCTGAAAGGAATGGATGCAAGCACAAGCTTGAGTAATCTCCAAATCCTTCAGTTGAATGGAAAAGTTATGATTATTGGTCAATTACCATGAGAGCTTTGTTATGTTCACAGAACCTATGGGAGTTTGTAGAAAATGGTTTTCTAGAGCCAGTAGATGTTGTAGCATACAATGCCTTGACTCAAGCAAAGAAAGACCTGTTGAAAGATAACAAGAAGAAGGACTCAAAGGCTCTATTTTTCATTCTACAAAGAGTGTATGAGAGCATCATTCCAAGAATTTAAGCTACAACTAGGTCCAAACAAGCATGGGACATTCTACAAATTGCACACCAAGGAATGGAGAAAGTTAAGACTGCAAAGTTACAAATATTGAGAAGAGAGTTTGAGACTCTGTTTATGAAAGACAATGAGTCTATAGATTCATATTTCACTCAGATAATGGGACTGGCACGAACTAGATAAGAACACATGGTTAAACACTAGAAGATGTCAAAGTGGTAGAGAAAATTCTGAGGTGTTTACCCACAAAATTTGAATCAATTGCAGTCACTATAGTGGAGACAAAGGACCTCACCCAGTATTCAGTTGATGAGCTTTATGCTTCACTAATTTCTCATGAGCACAAGCTCAGCAGAACAGCTAATATGTTGTTGGAGCATGCATTCAAGTCACAAGCTTCAATTAACCAAGGAAGAGGCAGAGGTAGAATGAATTTCAAAGCAAAAGAAAAAAGTTTTGAATATAGGTGGAAGAAACAGCCCGCCAAGTTCAAGTGGAAGAGGCAGCAACCAAAACCCATCTCAAAATTTTCCTCAAAGCCAAAGGTATGAAAAATCTTAGGTCCAATGCCATTATTGTAAAAAAATTGGACATTATATGAATGAGTGTAGGAAGAAATAGTATGATATGGGTAGACAGAATGCAAAATTTACCAAAGAGAGTCAAGACCATAGACTAGATAAAAGCACAATGTTTTTAGCCTGTAATGTAGCACAAGCTAGTGAAAAAGACGTTTGGTTTTTAGACTCAAGCTGTAGTAATCACATGATAGGAAATTTAGAATTGTTCACAAGTTTAGATGAAAATATTAAGTCTGATGTCACTCTGGGTAATGACAACAAAGTGTTAGTCAAAGGAAAAGGAAATGTTAATATTCTAACCAAGCAGGGGGAGAAAAAATCTATCTCAGATGTGTATTTCATGCCAAGTCTGAAACGCAATTTGATGAGTGTAGGACAGTTAGTTCAAAAGGGTTATAGAGTGAATTTCAAAAATAGACTGTGCACAATTTTAGATAAATGCCCAAGTAGTCAGTTGATAGCTAAGATTAAGATGACAAACAACAGAATGTTTCCTTTAAGAATTCAGCTAGATTTGAGCACAAACTATGCACAAGCACAAGAGGTATCAACTATGATTCAGACTATCTTTTAGGCAAAAGTTAAAGATGAAAACTGGTTGTGGCATTTAAGATTTGGTCATTTGAATTTTGGTGGTCTGAATTTGCTTCATAGGAAGAGTATGGTAAAGGGAATACCATTAATTGAAAAATTGGAGAGAGTTTATGAAGGGTGTATTTTAGGAAAGCAGCATAGAGAGTCTTTCCTAGCAGGGAAATCAACAAGAGGAAAAACCCCTTTAGAAATCGTTCATTCAGATCTTTGTGGTCCAATGCAGACACCTTCAATAGGTGGTAGTTTTTATTTTCAGACTTTTATAGATGATTATTCAAGGAAGACATGGGTTTATTTCTTAAAGCACAAGAGTGAAGTGTTTGATTTCTTCTATCAGTTTAAATCACTTGCTAAAAAATAGTGTGGTCATTTTATCAAAGTGTTGAGAATAGATAAAGGAGGAGAATATGTTTCAAGAGAGTTTTTAAATTTTTGCAAAGATCATGGTATTCACAAATAGTTCACAACTAGATACACACTCAATAGAACGGGGTAGCTGAGAGGAAAAATAGAACTATAATGGAGATGGCTAGAAGTATGCTGAAAGCCAAGGATTTAACAAATGAGTTATGGGCTGAAGCTATTTCATGTGCAACATACATAATGAATAGATGCCCAATGAAAAGTGTCATGAATATCATCCCTAAAGAAGCATGGACTGGTAAAAAGCATAGTGTATCTCACATGAGATTTTTTGGATGTGTTTCATATGCACATGTACCTGATGAGTTGAGAAGAAAACTTGATAACAAAGGAGAAAAATGTATATTTGTTGGTTATAGTGATGAATCCAAAGCATATAAACTATTCAATCCAACAACTAAGAAGATTATAATCAGCAGAGATGTTCAATTTGATGAAGATGAAGCATGGGATGGAAGTAGAGAAAGCACTGTTAATATAACAGTCAATATCCCTCAAGAAGAAAATGAAATTTTTGTTCCAGCAAATGTTCCTACTGCTGTACCAATTCAAGCTCAAGCAAGTGGTCAATAAGTGACACCATCAAGCAATGTAAGATCAACAACAAGAGGACTGCAAATGCCATCTACAACAAGAACTTCTGGCATAGGACCTTCAAGTCCACATTTTGTAGATATGAGTGATCTTTCAAACCCAACTTTGGCAAGTATGAGAAGATAGAAAATCAAAAACATAAGTGACATTTACAATCAGAATGAAGGTGAGAATAATTCATAGTAGTTCACACTTTTTGCATTTTATTCACAAGCTGAAGATCCAATTCATTATGAAGATGCAATTAAAAAGGACAAGTGAATAACATCAATGGATGATGAGATTGATTCAATTGAAAACAATCATACATGGGAATTGCAGAGTCTTCCAAAAGACAAAGATGTTATAGGAGTCAAATGGATTTATAAGATAAAATTGAATGCAAATGGAGAAGTGTAGAAGCAAAAAGCAAGATTGGTTGTAAAAGGATATGCACAGTAACCTGGAATTGACTATACATAAAATTTTGCACCAGTAACTCATCTTGACACAGTAAGAATGATATTGGCCATAGTAGCACATAATAGTTGGTTAGTTCACCAAATGGATGTTAAATCAACATTTCTCAATGGCTATCTTGAGGAGGAAGTGTATATTGAACAACCATCTGGATATGAAATATTGGGACAAGAAGACAAAGTTTAAAAGCTAAAGAAAGCACTGTATGGTTTGAAATAAGCCCCAAGAGCTTGGTATAGTAGGATAGACAATTATTTCACATAGAATGGATTTCTTAGATGCAGTAGTGACCCAACCTTATATACTAAAGTGAATAAAGAAGGTAAAATCCTAATCATTTGCCTTTATGTAGATGATTTAATCATGACTGGAAATTTGTCAGTTGATTTGTTCAAAGAAGCAATGATGAAGGAGTTTGAGATGACAGACTTAGGTCTGATGAAATATTTTCTAGGAATTAAAGTATATGAAAATGAAAATGGAATTTTTATTTCCCAGAAAAAGTATGCTAATGATATTTTAAAAAGATTTAATATGTTAAATCGTAAGTCAACACCTACTCCAATGGTGACTGGTATGAAATTGAGAAAGGAAGATAAAGGTTCAGAAATAGATTCAACTTTGTATAAACAGCTTGTTGGAAGTTTGATGTATTTAATAGCCACACGGCTAGACATTATGTTTTCATTTAGCTTAATCTCCAGATTTATGGAAACACCAAAAGATACTCACTGGAAGGCTGGGAAGTGAATTTTAAGATATATCAGTGGAACCAAAAATTATGGAATCCAATACTCTAGCTCAGATGAATTCAAATTGACTAGTTACATAGATAGTGACTGTGCTAGCAGTATCGATGATAGGAAGAGCACATCAGGTTATATTTTTCACTTTGGCAGTGGAGTTGTTTCCTAGGCGTCTAAAAAGCAACCGATTGTCACTTTGTCTTTAGTTGAAGCTGAATATGTTGCAACTACGAGTGCTTCATGCCAGACTGTGTGGATGAGAAGAGTTCTCAAGGAGCTTCAAATTGAATAGGTTGAACCTACAAAAAAAAATTGTGATAACAATTCAGCCATCACATTGTCAAGGAATCCTATATTTCACAAAAGAAGCAAACACATTGACACACGCTTTCACTTTATCAGGGAGTTAATCAGCAGTGGGGAGATCACCTTGGATTTTTGCAGATCAGAGGAACAGGTTGTGGACATTCTCACAAAGGTGCTGAGCAAAGAATCTTTCATATTTCAAAGGGAGCGACTGGGCGTTCAAGAAGGCGGGAGTTGCATTCAAGGGGGAGTGTTGGAGTTTCACTCAACTCCCGCACCTATCTCCAACTCTTACCGCGTTACCTCTACTCCTGGAACTAGCTCACGTGGTAGTACAGTGACTACCTCGTTACCACCAGATAGTCGTTCGTGCCCTGTGGTGGCACGGTTTACCACCACACCATGACCTCTTGTTTCCTCATTCACGGCTTCACGGTTTCCTTTCTCCTAGTCTCCCACGATACCGCGGCCTCACTGCTTGATGCTTGCGGTTGAGCAGTTAAACATTGGATCATGGTTATCGCTGGCCCATGGTTATCTTTGAGGCCGCTCATGGTGGCGTGGTGTTCACCACCACACCACAGCTCACTGTTTGTCTCACCGCAGTAATGCGGTTACCGGGGCCACCGCAATCTTTCCCGGACCACTCGCGGTTGGGCGGTGACCCCCGCGATACCGCAGGCCTGTCTTCCCTCTTGCACGGTATAGCGGTATTACGTGTATTTTGGCGGTGGTGTTAGTGGGTTGCAAGCTGGGGGATATTTATTCTATAGGACATTTTTTAAAATGTTTTTGGACTTTACAACTTGGCATATATTTAATGCCTTTAATTTTTGTAATTAATGCTTTTTAATTCCGGCTTTCGTGCTTCTCCTATATATGAATGTAGTTGTAAACTTTGAAGGTGGCGAAGAAAATTGACATTGCTTAGTAGAAGAAAAATATCATATGTTTGAGAAATTTTAATGAATTTAATGCAATCTCTTTCTGGGTGTTTTTAGATTTTTTTCTGAGTCCTTTGTGTTATTATCTCTACCTCTATACCTTCATCCATCACCTTCAAACATAGAGCATCCTTATTTTATTAATAATCCAAGCATATTTTCAAACCAAGGATACTGATGAATTTACATAGAGTGGAAAGAGACTCAACACTTCTTTTGTGTTGGTCGATGTTCCTGGTTTTGGACAAATTTGATGTTTTATGCAGCCTAAATTCCCATTCAATAACATTATGGTTTTATTATCTGTTTTGTTTTGTATATATGTATTCTAGTGCCACAATATGAAAGGCAAGACACAAACATTGTCACTGAAAGATAAACTATCAAATGAATCTAATTTCATAGAAAATCTTAATATTGTCACTGCAGGATGAACTATCAAAATGAATCTAATTTCATAGAAAATCTTTGAAGGCATGTATATGTATATTCTCAGGATTATCTTCTATGTTCTAAATAACTAACAAACTTTTTTTTCTTTGTCTTTGTAAGCAAGCAATGTGAAAGCTAGTTTATATAAATAATAGACAATTATAGAAAAAATAAAAATTGCCATACTTGTTTAAAAAAAGACTTGTATACCTAATGAGTTTTACTAGCATTGTTGTTAGTTATATGTTGTACGTGGTTTTATAATTAAGTGCAAACCTGTGTCAGGGAGATTGGCTGCCCTTCTATGAATATCCCCTCCTAGAGACTATCTATGCAGGAGAGCTTTGAACATGGCCATCTTAATAACGATGGGTCAGGACTTATTAGTTAAGGAATTCAAATGAAAAAATTTAAAATCTATGCAGGACAAGGATATTATTTCAGCCTAATTTAATTCTCAATTCAGAGCACCATTCAAATCTGATTATTAAGGAATGCTTTGTGCATTTATTCTCAATTCAGAGGACCATTCTTGAAACTGATTATTAAGCAATGCATTGTGCATTGACAGTGTAAGTGGTAGAAGAATCAAAAGCAATGGGTAACACTACATGTATCATGACCTTACAGGCATATTTCTCCATGCAATGGTAAGGACTCGAAAAGAGATGCAAGGAATGGAAAGCAAACTGATTAGTGATGCATAGGAATGATCTAGTAGAAAATGCTCTTTTTGATTGGATATTTGAGAAATTAAGGTGATGTGTAAAGACAGTATTGAGGAGTCTATTAACTCAATAATTGAATGAGCTTTCCTAGGACAAACTTTCTAATACACCAAATTAATAAATGTGAAAAGGATCCATGCAATGTAGTCATGAGATTCAAACTCCACATGATGAGGGAATAAGATAAGAACATTGTCTGAACATAATGATGAGTCCCTATCTAGCTTCTAATACCATCTAAAATTTCAACCATAAAAAAATTAATGACAATACATTTTCCCTTCCAATTCATTGTATCTAATGGATACAAGGATTTAGAGGAATGGAAAAATGGTACATGACAACATTTGATAAAATATGAAATTGTTAGAAAAGTTAAATAGAATGTAATTGTTTAAGCACACATATCATGGGTGAGGTATGATATCCCCATTTTTTCCCTTGATTTGGGATAATTTGGGTAGTTAATGAGATTGCTTTGCAACCTACTTATGATCATTTTAGTATCAAATATGATGAAATGAGATATACGAAATGATGATGAACACAACTTGATTTAATCATAAGATAAAGAGATGTTAAGGATCTAATAGTAAAAAATATGTGAGACAAGAATGATATAGATTATAAGGTAAACACATATCAATAGATGAATCCTAGATAAATATTATAACTTAGCAAAAATATGTCCATGATAAGCACATGGATCATGGCATGAACATGTGAATAGTGTAAGATGTAACATTAAGCATATATGCAATGCATTTAAGAATAAATAAATATAAGTTTTATAGGATAAGAAGGAAATATAGCACATAAAACAGAAGTCATAAACTAAAAGAAAAAGAAAAAAATAAAGAGTCCTAGAAGACATGACATGAAACACAATATAACCTAAGAGTAAAAAAAAAACAAGGAGAAATAAAACAATGAAGGACATGTGTAAAGATAAAAGGACATGCAATAAAATCAAGAAAAGTATAAAGAGGGAAATATGAAATATAAGGGAAATTTGGGCTCCAAGTAGGGAAAAAATATATGAAAACATATCATGGAAGATGAAATGAGAATAGAAAGAGCATAAAAAGAATGGAAAAAGAAAAGAAAAGTGTGAAATCACTTAAGAAGAAAATACTAAACATGCTTGAGAAGTAAGACACGTGTAAAATAAGAAATGAATGGAAGAAATCAATTACAACAATGACAACCAATACCAAGCACCAAACACATTGTAATTAAGACACGTTGTAATTTTATTCTATCACAATCTCCACTCTTCAACAAATGGCTTGAAATTGTTGAGTATGATCAAGGACTATACCTTTTTTCTTTAATTTAGTGAGTTGGCAAAATTATCTATCCATAAAGTTATCTCCATAATGGGTAGAAATTTCCTATTGAAAATTTGACCATGTGACCACACAACCATTCCTTCTCTTCTCATCACATAACCAATAATACAAAAAAAATCTCATTTTGAAGTATAATGATGCCATAACCACCTTGTATTGACAAGGAATGTGATGAAGATCAAAGAATTGCTCCATTTGGCAAAGATAATTAGTTGGATCCTTGCCATAAAACTTTCTCATATCCAACTTGATTATGAATTGTCAAGGCATAAGACTATTAGAGTGACGATCCTTATTGAGATTTGATTCAAACCCAAAAGCATTATATTCAACCTTAATAGGTGAATTTTCTCCCCTATACTTCATACCATGAATAAGTTATTTTAACTCACACATATCCTTTTGCATGTCCCTCTTTATTGACAAAATTTCTTCAATCATCTCCTTATGAACAATGAAATTTTTTCACTCTTGGCCTTTTTTATTTCATCATTAGGGTTAATATTGTTAGAGTAATAGGTTGTTTACTTAATTAATTTAATCATGTTGATTAATTAATTAAGTCACAATTAAATTTATTAAGTCACCTTTTACTTTATTTACACTTAAGCTAAACTTAGGCCCTTTAATTAGTTAATTATTCATCCTAGTGTTTTCACTTTAGGGTTTTGATCTCCTTTCTTAAGGATTGATCTTTGTGTAATTATTCAATTATGGTTAATGCATTTTTGCTTCATGTTTGCAGAGCACCATTCTTGTATCTCTTGATCTCCTTTGGTGACAGGTTATTTGCTTGCAGGTGTTCATTGGGATATGTGAAGTTGAATTATCAACTTCTACATGGTATCAGAGCTCCATATTAGCAAGCTTCTTGTTCCTTTTTTGTGAGATATTTCCTTGAATCAGTTTTTCAGTGCATCCAGGGTCAAATCAGACCTCTCTATTGAATCTCGAGCTATCGAAATAGTCAAGATTGACCTTTGTTTTGTCAAATTTTGCTTCCATTTGTTAGATCTATGAGGATTTGAAGAAAGGGTTTTTTTCCCAGATTCAGTGGGTGCCTAATTTTTTGGGGCATTTTGAGCCCAAACAGACCTCACCATTGCATCTGCAATGGCCAAAAACCCTAAAATCGACTGTCAAATCATCGAAATCCGAGCAGTTGATCTCTAAGGCAAAAAAATTGTTGTACGACCCTATACGACTGTCTGCATGCGGATCAAGAATTTTTTTTTCAGTTAGGTACCTGTTTAAATTTCTAATTTTTAATTTTTAATTTTTTTTTCAATTTTTTTTTTTTAAATCAAACAAAAACACTTTAGTAAAAGTTTTTTAAAACAAAAAAAAAAAGTAAAAAAGTAAGGCAAGGTACCTACACAAGGTACTACGTAGGTTCATACCTACGCAAACCTACATAGGGTACCCATGGTACCCCTAGGGGCCCGCACCCACATGGGGAGTGGTGGGCCCCCCCACCAATATTTTTAAAAATTTTTTTTTTACAAAAAAAAAATTATTGTAATTTTTTATTTTTTATTTTTTTTCAAATAAGCCCAATTGGGCAAATACAACAACGACCATTTGACCATCAATTTTAATTCCGTATTTCTATTGCAACGGCCATTTGGATGTCAAATTTTATGTAGTGACTATGTATTTTTCCATTTGAGAGTAGTTTTCTTCTAGAGGCCATAACTTTTGTCCACAGTGTCGAAATCGGGAAAACGAGATATTGTCAAAAAGAGGACTCAGAGTACTTTCTAATGGTGTAGGTATTTTTTTGATATTTTTTCTCAGGTCCCTATTATTTCTAGTCAAAGTTAGATCTTCTTTTCTAGAGTTGTCTTTAATGTTTTCGGCATAACTTTTGCATACAATATCAAAAATGGGCAAACAAACAAGATATCATCAAAAATTTGGTTATGAGCACTTCACAGTGGTGTAGGTGGTTTCTAGATTTGTTTTTTGGTTTTTCCAAAAATCCTTCTTCTCATTTGTAGTCCTTTTTGGACCTTATGGGCTCACATTGCATGCATTTATCATCTGTAAATGCACTGAAATAAAGTGCCTCAACTTTGTATGTGTAGTATTGGGATTCTTGCACATCATATTGTGCTATTATTGTAATCGCACTATGATATAAAGTGTCATGGGGGTTGATTTTTTCCTTTATTTTTCCTTCATACCTTTCTCATGCATGTGTGCCTTGGTTTGTGCACCCTTTGTATCTACTTGTACTTCCATGTATACACATTCAAATGTTCTTGGTTCTTTATCATGCACTACATTCAGACATTCAATTTTAGTTTACCTTTCATTCTTCTCCCTTGTCAACATTATGGGGGGGTTTCTGCTGTTGGTGCTAATGCTTCCTTGGTTTTGTGTTGGAGTGAGCTATGTCTATAGTATTTGTTACTATGTACTAGACGGATATAGCAGCTGGTTACCCATGCATTTCAGTGAGATGAAACACTTACCATATGGACAATCTTGCATTCTTTTTTTGGAGGCGACCTTCCATTTTCACTTGATCAATTCTTCAAACTATTGGTACTTGTGCCATTTGTATCTTTGAGTTCTTGATGTTTGCCTTGGTTTTCCATCAGATTCGAGTAGTGTCATTAAGGGAACTCATGCAGATTCTTGTCTTCTTGATCTTGATCATCATTTGTTTCAAAGAAGGTTTTTCTTTCAGCATTTCAATATTCATTCTATGATAGTGTTTGCAACTTCTTCATGCTTCAGTGGTGTTCTTCATGTTCATCCTTTGTTCCTATCTTTTGGAATAATTTCTTCTTGGTTGGAGGCTTCTTTGTCCTTCACTCTTGTTGGAGGCTTCTTTAGTCATTCACTCTTGTTTAGAGGATTCTTAGTCCTTCACATGTATTTCTCTCTTTTGGAGAGGAGTTTTTCCCATGAGGTTTTCTCCTTTTCTCTTGTTGTGAGAAATCTTTTACATTTGTACATGGGTACCTCATCAAGCCTAGTTTTCGGGACCCATCTTTGATTTTATGTATTTTTTCCTTAATTTTTAGCTTCTCCCTAAGTTCATCTTAAGGGGGGGTGTTAGAGTAATAGGTTGTTTACTTAATTAATTTAATCATGTTGATTAATTAATTAAGTCACCTTTTACTTTAGCTACACTTAAGCTAAACTTAGACCCTTTAATAATTAAGTAATTATTATTATTGACCTTAGGGTTTTCACTTTAGGGTTTTGATCTTCTTTCTTAAGGATTGATCTCTTTGTAATTATTCAATTTTGGTAAATGCATTTTTGATTCATGTTTGTAGAGCACCATTCTTGTGTCTCTTGATCTCCTTCGGTGACAGGTTATTTGCTTGTAGGGGTTCATTGGGATTTGTGAGGTTGGATTATCAACTTCTACAAATATCCTAAATTTCTACATCATCCTTATCTAAAGATTTCCCTAGTGTGGTAACATTCTTTTTGCCTCTTGTTGTAGGCCCTATCATGATGGCAAAAAATAATTTTAAAATAAATGACACAAATAATTTTCCAATAATCTAAACATTTTTCTATAACTTATCATGGCCTAGGTTGAACTTTCCTAGAAAAATCTCCTAAAATTTAGGTTCTCTCAACCTTGAGAGAAAATTTGTTGGAAACCCTAATTATATATTAAATAACTTATTGTTTCTCCAATTACTCCAAATTATTTACTATGGGTTCCTCTCATACTATTTAAAAAACCACTAAAAATAAAGAATAAATTCTACTAGATTTGGAAGATACATGCTTTCCAAATAAATTGGGTAGAAACCCTATTTCTATAATAAATCACTCATTTTTTATCTGTAGCATTGTAAATTGTCACCCTTGACAATTTCACACTAAATTTTCTCCCTCCTATGTTCTTGGACCTAATTATTCACTTAATTTCCCAAATTTGGCATTCCATGTCTTGTAGTGCCTCTCCACTTGGGTCCTTGGGTCGATTGTGTAAGTGTTTGTTTGAGTTGGCATGTTGGTTATTGTAATGGTATTATTAATGTTGGCTAATCATTTATTATTTTTAATTTAAAATATCATTAATAAATTTAATGTTACTTTAATTAAGCACATTATTTAAATGTCGTTAATTAGTAGTTGATTCAACCACATTTATTATTGTTGAGGATAAAGCAACTAAAGTATTAAATTTAATTTATAAATTTAAATGTTGGTTGATTTATATGAATAAAGTATTTGTAATTGTTGAAATTAATATTTTTAATTTCAAGAAAGTACCCCCGTTTGTGTCCATTGTTTCGTCATTGTTTGTCAATGTCATCTATTTGTATCTTGTTCTTGTGGGTATTGTTTTATTTCAACTTATTTATTTACATGGTTTTAGTAATGATGTTAAAGGTTTTGAATATGGTTATTTTGATATCGTTAAATAAATTGCTTCAATTAAACGATATTCGTTGATGGGGATAGTTAAATAATTAAATTGTATTTGTCGTGAATGTCATTAATTCTTTAAAAAAAATAAAATTGCTAGATAACATAATTAATGTTATTTATTTTAAGTGGACATTAATTGCCTTATTAATATTACATATTTTAAATTATTTATGGGAATACCATCTAATTTAAATATATGTAAATTAATAAGTTGTTTTTTATAAGATATTTAATTAAAATATTGGGAATTATTATTATTGTGATTAATTATAACATTTAATATTTTATTTTATTTAATATTAAATTGTAAATTTAAATGTTGTGTAGTTTAAATTGTTTATTGATTTATTTTGGATAATATTGATTGTCATAATATTTTTGATTAAAATAAAAATAGGTTTTGAATGGACCCTGAAACCCTTTACAAGCAGATTTTGAATGGATCTAGAACCCTCAACCAAAAGGTTGTCAAAAATGAAAGACATGAAAGCAAAGACAACCAAGGCTAATAGCCACAACCGACTACAAAGCCGCAAAATAGCCAGCGATCGGCCAAAAAGTAGGCTCCCAACAAGAACCATCAAGATTTATATTTTGAATTACTCTTGTGGGAACGAAGAGTCATGTCAAAAGGAGGTTTAAAGGACTTATCTTTGTTTCCATTTACCATGATCTAGCCCTCTTCTACTTGCACTGCCTTATCAAGCCAAGCCAGTGCACTATTATCCTTAAGAGGAAAACCAATAGCCGTTGTCTTAGAGATTTGATCTATATTCCTTTCAGTAGGCATGGCCAAATCAGAAGAGCCACCTAAAATGAAAGCCAAAGCATTGTCACCAAAAGTGGCAGCCAAAGGCCCACTCTCAAACTCAAAAGGGGTCACAACATTGTTGTCTTGCAAAGCATCAACAATCTTTCCATTAGAGACAGTCGGAGAGGAAGCCTCAAGGCCTTGTGATTCCTGAGCAACCACCTCAGAAAAACTCCTTGATTGCTCAACTTTCTTAACAATCATATAGTGCTGCAGAGAAGCATCTTTCCACCATGTAGCCTTCATGGTTTTTTTCTCAAAACCACATTGTGCAACAGTATGACTTGTCTTGAAACATCTTCTACATCGAAAGGGAATCCCTTCATAGTCTAAAGCTTGGACCCAAGAACTCTTAGAAGTTTTAAGTAAGATTTTGGTAGGCAACCCTTTTGAAATATCTATTTCAACCAATATATGGGCAAAGGTAGAGTGAAACATATCAAAAGATGCATCATCCACCAAAAAAAAATCACCAAGAGCCTCATCCACTTCCTCTAAAAGGAAGTTAGTCCATAAATGGAGTGGAAAATTAGGAAGTTGAACCCAAATCAGGATTTTATTGAAATTTTCAGAAGAGGGGTTGAAATCAGCATGCCAAGGCTTGATCATCAACTTAAATTTGTCCTCCCAGCTAAAAAAATGATTACATAAGATTTTTTTTCTATCCAGATCAATGTCAAATTTAGCAACAAAAAACCCCTTGGCTATGGGGAAAATATGAAATTTACCAATAATTAAAGGCTCCGATTCTTTGGAGATCCAGGAGTGCAACTGAGGGAGGGAAGGTGAAAAACCCTTAAATTGACAGATCACCCCATGGGAGGAGAAGGAAAAAGCATTAAAATTGATTTCCTCTTTCATCTTAGTAGTCAAGTCAATTGAGAAAGCATTAGCCATAGTAATAAACCCGCCAATCGGTGGTCTCCCAGGCCGAGAGCATTTTTCCGAAGTACTTTGCAATCAATTCACCCTATCCTTGCAAAAACTGCACAACCCACGTTCTCTACACCGATGACCATTAAGGACCTTTTGCCTTGCATAACGGTCATCGATGGATCCCAACGGGCTCAGATATGCCATTACCAGATCTACCACGAGCATAGCCCCATGCTTGCCTCTACCGCCACTGCAGGAGGACATCCCGCCGCTGATAGAGCCTGCACCATTAGCCGCCTGAGAGAACCCGTCTGCATGGGCGTTAGGGTTAGCATCATTGAGCACCATTGTCATAATGTTAATTATATTTTAGTACGTAAATTATATTATTTAAATTGTTGAAGAGTTAGTTAGAAAAGGAAATTGGGTGAAATGCTTATTTGAAATTGGAAAAAAATAAAATTACTTGCAAGTGGCTATTTTCATGTGGAGTAAATTCCGAAAATTGATGGCAACTTTCTGATTTTTACTTTTTTTGTATTTTATATCCATTTTGGTGGTTTTTCAAAAAGAAGAGGACAGAGGAAAGCAATTCTCTCTGCAATTCACATTTTTGAGTTTTCTGGAAAAGTTGTAACTCTGGTTTTTAAAATAATAATAATAAGAATATTAGTTTTTCTCTGGAAATTTGGTTCTTCGAAATTGGATTCAGTAGCTGTGAATCTCATAAATTTGAGGAAGAACATAGTTGGCTAGAAGTGCTCGACACAGTAAATCATCTCTGATTATTTATCAGGCAAAGGACTCCAGGTAGCAACATAAAACTCTATTATTCTTGTTCTTTCTGTTAAAAGAGAAATAAAATTTTGAAATCGTATTATTTTCTTATCAACTTTTTTGTGCAAAGGATAATGATATCTCTGTGAGCTTTGGTCTATCTTGAATTGTTGATATTTTGAACCAGTTTGGCGTAATTGTTGCTTGAATGTCATTTGCAATCTTTTTATTTCATCTACCTCCTTGTTCCAGTCCATCATCGTTTCATTTATTATTTTAGTCTTATGAATATGGCTGGCAAAATTTTTGGAAACTCATTGCACTCTTGTATGCTTGTCTTCTCTTTGGGTCTATTTCGTTTATTGGTATTTCTCAGCCAGTTTCATCAAAATTATTTTTATCAGAGATCTTCCTTATTTAAATATTTTGGTTGCATTTCACCTTCTAGCTCTTGTGTTCTGGGGTGGTATTGTGCATTGGGTTGTACCCGCGTTTCTTTTTCTTATGCATCTATTCTATATACATATGGGTTCTTCCATATTCTGTGTTTGTGTTTCATTTACTCTCAGGCCTTTTATTTTTGTTGGGTGGCTATGATTATAATTCCTTTAGCGTTCTCCCAATACCCCATCCATACGATGCCCCCATTCTCTATTTAAATGGTTACGCAACAACCACTATGTTGTTGTGCGTAACCACTAATGGGGCTGCACCCTTATATTATATTCCTCTGTCATTTTATATGTGTGTGTGTGTGTGTATGGGTCTACGAATTTTGTTATTGCTCTATTTTTTTATGAGCACAAAGACATTTCAATTGATATTTATTGAGCTTTTAAATTATAAATATATATATATATGTATATGTAAAAGTAGATATATATGTCGATTCTGTTATGCAGATAATGAATTATTAAGTCTGTTGTTAAATGGTATTTTCTTTTAGCTCTAGCATAGTTAAAATTATTGATTTGTAATGACAGATATATATATGTGTGTGTGTAAATATATGTATATATGTATATATATTTTAGATATATGTGTGTAGTTGTGTGAATGTGTTTATCTTATTGTTGAAACTAATGAACATAAATATATTTTGATAAAACTCAGATTTAGAGCAATATTTTATAAAACTCTTATTTAGAAATGAATATGCAAATTTAGATTTAGGAATTAGTCTAATTTGGTTGAAAGAAATAAGATGAGATAACTAATATTGTGTAAATTGAGTTATGATAATATACCCAAAATATATATTTATTTTCATAGTTTAAGTTAAAATATTTAATTTTCGTAATGTATTTGAGAGTTAGAATGAATGATATAAATTGTAGTTTACTTGAATTAACTGATTATGAAATGATGGAATTATTATTTGATTTGTAATATGTTTGTTCATGTTAAGATTTATATTGATTGGAAACATTAGTTTACCTTACAAGTTCAATAGTGAGATGAATTCATTATGTGTTTGATTATTTAAAATGACATACCTAGCATGTACATAGGCAAGTAGTTGTTGTACTCTGTCAGTGTTTTAGTGGGGTATGAATTATTTGTTAAACTTTGTCATTATTTTAATTGGAACGATGTATCATTTGAATGTGCTTTGTTTATAAATGAAAATATCTATTGATGATCTATTTTTTTAAGGAAGATTTATATGTGGTTACGTTTGGAATTTTGGTTTGGTTTGTTTTGTGATGACTTTGAGATTCGAGGAATCATGTGTCATCTCCATCCTTGAGTAGATTGTTTTAATTGTCTTCCAGAGGTAAGGGTAGTATTTTTTTCTTGATGATTTATATTTTGGCTTGATGCCATAGTTATTCTTTCTTGGTTGAGATTATGTGGGTGTTACCTTGTTCTTTTGCAATGTTGTGTTGTGGAATGTGTGCGAGAGGGTTCATGCCTCACATGTGGTTGTGATTTTCATGTCTTGGCTTTATGAGTGTTATGGTACACCTTGTTCCTTGTACTGTGTTGTTGTTAGTAAAGGGAGTGGCTCTCAGTAGGGGCCGATGCACAAAGTGGTGTATGGGTAACTCATTGAGAGTTTCCATAATCAGTGATAACCTAACAATTAATTAGGGGTTTTGGGTAGCATTTCATAATTCAGATAAGTTAGCCTCAGTCATGGCTCAAGTGCTCATTTGGGCTTGGGATGAGTGGGAAGGCCTGGAATGGAAAAGATCATCTACCTTATCCTTTTGGAAAGTATGTTGATCTCGCATGAGTGAGAACTAGGGCCAGGGATCGGTTCAAGTTGCCAGGGTTTAACCAAGTATGAGGCCAGTAACCTATGAAGATCCGCATTGGGTAACCTATGTCAAGCTTATGTGATGAAACTCCTTCCTTTAGCAACCATGGTTGTTGTTGTTTCCCTTCATCACTCTTGTGTCTTTGGAAGTGAAGGTTCCTTGTGTTTATTTTATGTGTTGATTGTGTGTGTTTATTGAGTTTTGTGATGGAGTCTTGTTAGCCTTGTTTATTTAAATTGATTATTGTTTTTGGTTGTAGGTCTTTCTTGTAATCTCCTAGCACGGGGGGTGGGCCTTCGGGTCCACATGGTCGAGTGGAATGTGCTATGCACCCATTGGGCTCCTCATCGAGGATCGTGATGTTGTGGAGATGTACCTGTTGCAGTGGTTCTTGAGATTTCCAATGTTGGCAACAGTTTTGGTGTTATGACCTACATTTCCTTCTGATGGATCTCCTTATGTATTTTATTCATTATTGTTGTATCATACTTGTATTGATGCACTCTTCTCTTGCTATAGGGGAAGCTGAATGTAATTGTATCTTCGTATTTATGATGTTTTGTAGATGTGGAAATATGCTCCACATTTGTAATATTGAACTATGGTTTGATTATGTAATAAATGTGATACATGTATCATCTAGCATCTTTACATGATTTTGGAGACATGTATGTTCGTCATTATGTTATCATGAGTAGTGTATGTTTATATCATTTAATTACTTGGTATTTATTTATAACGATGTTGTGGTTGGGAATGAATGTAACTAATGCAACCATGTAACCCCATGGGACTAGTTAGATGTCGTTATGTAATTATCATAATATTGTATGTTTATTTAATCAATGATTAATGCATAGTTGTTACTTAAAAAAAAAATTGTTCCGCTATTGTTAGATGTTTTGTTTTCCTTTGGGGTGTGTGTGGTGGGGCATTACATGCCTCATTTTAAATATTTATTAAAATAAATAAATGGAAAACCAAAGTATGCATTTAATATTTTTTCCTTGGTTTTTCAAATCTCAAAAAAGTTGTTCTGGACAAGGGCACCCTAGGCACCCTTGTCCCATTAATTTTTTCCCAAAATTTAATATGACAAGGTTGGTAGTTTACTATTTGAATTTCAAATTCTAAATTTCAGTTATCAGGATTTTATTATGGAAATTAGAATAAAATTGCATATAAATACATATTACTTTCATCATTTTAATCCTAAGAGGAATTTTTGGGTACAATTTGGAGATCCTAAAATCAATCAAGGATAGTCAAGAGAAAATTTATGAGCATTATTTTCAGTCAAGCATCATGTCAATTCCCCATCATGTTTTTATGTAAGTCTATTAATGTTTTTTTATCATTTGTTTTGTGGGTACTAACACTTGTAGGTCTCCAAATCAATTCAAGACAATTTGCAATCAAGCCTTGAGATGATGTGTATGACTTCAATCCTTCAAGAAGATTAGATCTAAGTGGTGAGATGCAACAAGTTGTTGATTCATCATTTATTTATCATTTAGCCTCTATCCCTTAAAAGGATAAGCTCTTTTTATCAACAATTTTTCCATTGTGGAGGTAGAAATCCTAACACGAGGTTTGACAAAGGCAAGCCCCTATATGGAACAACCCTTCCACTCTCTTTGAATGTGTAGGTTACACATCTGAAGAATATTGGAAGAATTGAAGATTATTTGTTCATTATGCATTCAAGCCCCACAACTTGACAAGATATGGGAACTTATTTATCTCATCAATAGACAAAGATCTGACAACAAGATCCAAAATAAAGAAGACTTAGACTAGGGACCAAAGGAATATGAAAGAAAATTTTAGTTTCAAATCACTAGGCACCCTTGTCTATAAAAACTAGTCTCAAATTTATAGGTCATGTACCTATGTATCTACATTTTTCTTTTCTGAAAACCAAATTTGTTTGTCAATTTCTAATTTACTATAATTTATGAGAGAACACTAGATTTTCATAGTTCACTAGTTACATCATTGAATTTCATCAAAAATACATTTCAAACCCCCAAAACAATTCAAATCCTAGGTTGATTGACTCACCTTTTAGGTTGCAAGTTGATCTCATACCCTTACCAAACTAAATTCTAATATTTTGTAAGTGGAAAGTAGCTAATCCTAGTTAGATCTAGGATCACTTCTCTTACATTGCATTTTGGTGAACTCAACATATCCTACACTGAAGCAATTTTTATGATTTTTTAGTGCATAAAATCTAAAAATTAAATTTAAAACCTAGGTTATTTGAAAATTTTGGTGATAATTTGCATTTATTTTCAAAAAACTATCCATTTTCATTAGTTTTTCATCCTAAACATTGAAAAATAATTTAGAAAAACTTGCAAAAAAAATTCAGATCTGATTTTCCTTGTCTAGGACTTAGATCTGAATTATTTTCATTGAGAAAATTAATTTTAAAATTATTTGATCATTTATGCATGCATATTTTAGAGAAAACCATTGAAAAGGTGAAAAAATTGCATAGTATTTTCATTTCAAAAGATCAAAAAGCATTTCTTTTCTATTATTTTTGGAAAAAATAGTTTATTATAGCATTTAATTTCTATAAATTATCATTTGGACATGTTAAATTATTCTTAAAATATCTAAACTTGCATGCATGTATGTGATTCATATAGAAAAATTAGGTTTTGGTGCATTTTCTTTTAACTTTCAAACCTAAACCTCTAAGACATAGGACCCTAAGACACTATAGATAATTCCTAAATCATTAATTTTATAAAATCACCTACTAGACTAGGGCGCCCTCTGCACCCTTGTCTAATAATTTTGGACTAAAAATTTCTATGAAAATCCTTGTGTGTTCTTTGTCCAGATCTAGTTATTGATTTGGATTTTTTTTTCAAACTTATCAGATTTTGATGTGCATCACTCATTTGATCCATAGGACATAACATAATGTTTTCATTGTAAAAATATTGTATTGTCATAATTCATGTTCTATTGTCAAATTTTAAGCAATTCAAATATTTTTTTACAAACATGTAAAAATGAGTTCCTTTCACCTCTTTTATTATTTTCATTAATCCCTCTCCTATTATCTCTCCTATGTGTGAGGTTAGCTTGGTGCAAGAGAATTCAATCATTGACAATCATGACAATCATGTTTATTCTTCTCCTGATATCTCACCTACTTTTGAAGAAGGTATGTTGGTGCTAGAAGATCCAATCATTGAGCGCCATGAGAATCTTGTTTGTTTCTCTCCCAATACCTCACCTACTTGGGAAGATATTATGGCACAATAGGATAAAATAATTAATACATTAATTTTAAAATAAAGTAAGATGGATTTTATAGATGAATATGGTAAGGTGACATTAGATTCCCCATCGATAGAAGATCATCAACACGTAGTTAATTCCATTGAGGTTATGAATGCACAAATAAAATTTAGAGCTCCTTCAATTATTAGAACTCCTAAAAATCCTCTAATTATTGGACCTCTTAAATCACCTCTCATTATAGGACCCCCTAAACCTCATGTCCATATCCTAAAATTTTTAAAACAACTCACTAGTAATCGTGTGCCGTAGTAGCCAAGTTATCACGTAGTTGCTCACACATATAACACCAGAAATAATAAGCAAGAAAAACAAAAACCAACATCCATCCCATTTCCTCAACCATACCTTCCACCCACACCTAATAATCCTCAGTGTAGTGGTAGAGAATATGATCTTATCGAGAAAATTAGTAATACTCTAGCTAAGATATCCCTTTTGAACTTGATTCAAACATCACCTACATACCACAAGATGTTCCAAGAGGCTTTGCAAAATATTTATGTCTCTACTTTTATTAAATTGAATGATGTAGCTACCTTTTTTTATTATATGCAAGTGACAAAGTTGGGTATTGCATTCAGGGAAAAATTTAGTGATGAATCTTTGCCAATTGGCGAATAATTGAAATCAGAACCTCTAGAAATGGTGAATAGTACAAGCTAAAAAGGATGCTGAATTGCCAGGATTTTTAAACAAAAAAAATTGTCTCGATTAATTTTCTTATGCATTGTATTTTAAACGATGCGTCATTGGAACTAATTTGCCACTAGTTTATACTGCAATTACAAATATTGATTATATTCGTCAATAATATTATATTCCTACCATTAATTTTGGGGCAATATCGCCACTAATAATAAATTACCATTTAATTTTAGGGATATTTTAGCCTTCAATAGGGCTTTTATTTATTTCCATCAAATCATCGATTAGCTTTTTAATCATATGGTTAGGTTGATTCCGCAACCTATATGCATGCACTTTTTAAAAGGTTTGTTGTTGAGGCCCAAAATTTGTTTTGGGCCACACAATTAGATTTAATCATGTGGCCCAAAACAAATTTTGGGCCTCAACAAGCCTTTTAAAAGGCACGTGGATATAGGTCACAGAATCAACCTCCAACCACCCGATTAAAAATATTATCAATGGTAAAAATTTCACTTTTTATTTAGTCTTATTTTTAAAGTGAGAGCATCCTTATTTTCTTAATAATCCAAGCATATTTTCCAACCAAGGATACTGATGAATCTACATAGAGTGGAAAGAGACTCAAAACTTCTTCTCTATTGGTCGATGTTCCTAGTTTTGGACAAATTTGATGTTTTTTGCAGCCAAAATTCCCATTCAATAACATTATGGGTTTTTTTATCTGTTATGTTTAGTATATATGTATTCCAATACCACAATATGAAAGGAAAGACACAAACATTGTCACTACAAGATAAACTATCAAATGAATCTAGTTTCATAGAAAATCTTAACATTGTCACTATTGGATGAACTGTCAAATGAATCTAATTTTATAGAAAATATTTGAAGGCATGTATATGTATATTCTTGGATTATCTTCTATGTTCTAAATAACTAACAATATTTTTTTTAAATGTCTTTTTAAGCAAGCAATGTGAAAGCTAGTTTCTATAAATAATAGACAATTGTAGAAAAGAAAAATTGCCATACTTGTTTAAACAAAGACTTGTATACCTAATGATTTTTACTAGAATTGTTGTTAGTTATATGTTGTACATGATTTTATAATTAAGTGCAAATCCATGTTAGGGAGATTGGCTGCCCTTCTATGAATATCCCCTCCTAGAGACTATCTATGCATGAGAGCTTTGAACATGGCCATCTTAATAACCATGGGTCAAGACTTAGTAGTTAAGGAATTCAGATGAAAAAAATTAAAATCTATGCAAGACAAGGATATTATTTCAGCCTAATTTAGTTCTCAATTCAAAGCACCATTCAAATCTGATTATTAAGGAATGCTTTGTGCATTTATTCTCAATTGAGAGCACCATTCAAAACTGATTATTAAGCAATGCATTGTGCATTGACAGTGTAAGTGGTAGAAGAATCAAAAGCAATGGGCAACACTACATGTATCACAACCTTATAGGATAATTTCTCCATGCAATTGAAGGGACTCAAAAAGAGATGCAAGAAATAGAAAGAAAAATTATTAGTGATGCATTTGAATGATCTAGTAAAAAATGCTCTTTTTGAATATGTTTATCTTTATTTATTTGAGAACAAACCTTCAAGTAGACCAAATTAATAAATGTGATAAGGATTCATGAAATGTAGTCATGAGATGCAACTCCACATGATGAGGGAATAAGATAAGAAAATTGTCTAAGCATAGTGATGAGTCCCTATCTAGCACCTAATACCATTTAAAATCTCAACCATAAAAAACATAGGGACAATACATTCTCCCTTCCAATTCATTGTATCTAATGCATACAAGAACTTAGAGGAATGGGAAAATGGTACATGACAATGATAAAATAAGAAATTGATAGAAAAATTAAATAAAATGTAATTTTTTAAGCACATATATCATGGGTGAGGTATGATATCTCCATTGTTTTCTCTAATTTGGGCAATTAATGAGATTGCTTTGCAACCTACTTATTATCATTTTAGTATCAAATATAGTAACACAAGATATAATAAATGATAATGAACATAACTTGATGTAATCATAAGATACATTTATGTTAAGGATCTAATAGTAAAAAATATGAGATAATAATGATATAGATTATAAGGTAAACACATATCAATAGATGAATTCTAGATAAGTTTTATAACAACAAAAATATTTCCATCATAAGATAAGCACTTGGGTCATTCTTGGGTCATGACATGAATGTGTGAATAGTGTAAGATGTAACATTAAGCATATGCAATTGTAGACACTTAAAAATGTCTCGAGTATATCACACACCGAGATTTCAATTATTAACACCATTTCACTCCTAGTTCACTAATTTTCATGTCTATTTAATTAATTAATGTCAATTTTTTAATTACATTCACTATTTTATCCTATTAGTTGAATAATGTCAAATATTTGATTAATTTATTTTTCACACTAATGTTCTTCTCATTTGATGAAATAATACAAATTATTTAATTAAATGTCATAAAACCCACTTTGATTAAATAATTGTCAATTGTTTAATTAATGTATCTAATTCCATCCACTTGCACAATTAAATAATTTCTAAAATTATTTAATTGACTAATATTTCCTCCAACCATTCAAAGAATATTCTAATGGAACATTCCCTCTTTTCAAATTTAAATATTTCCCTCTAGATGGAAATATCATCCACATGCTCCTAAAATTAAGGTATTTGTTATTGTCTCAAGCAATTTGAGCCCCAAGTGATTAACATATTTGAGCCATGTCATTGAGCAATCTTGATCCTTGATTTGATCTTTGATCCATGTCATCTTCTCTCCTTCAATTTCATACATTGTTGTCAATTATTTGATTAAACAGATAAAAATAGTGAATTTAATTAAACAATTGACATTATTTAATTAAATAGATGAAAAATAGTTAATCAAGAGAGAAATGGTTTTAATAATTGAGATCTCAGTGTGTGATATTCTTAGGACATTTTTAAGTGTACATTTTTCCCATCTTTGAAGTGAGGTGCCTATTGCATTGCTTTGAAGAACTAATAATACTCAGGTTGATTCTACTTAGATCAAATAGCATAATAATCAACTAATAAACAAGACAATTGATCTAACTATGCCATATTCCAATGAGATTCTTGCAATTACCTAACAAAGCTTAATGAAACATGAAATATTTAGCAATTTAATTCAATTCAAAATCCAAATTAAGAAATGCAAACCTCATCCCATTGGAAGGATAATGTTAAAACTGGTGTGGAGTGCTTAGCTTCAAGCCTAATCCATGGTGAATTATGCAAAAGATTTGATAAAGGTTGTCAATAGTGGATATTGATTCACAAATGGTCTCTATATCTCAAGGTGAGTATGAAAATGAGTAGAGTAACTTTTCTCAAATAGTTGTGAATATATTCTCATGTAAAATGAGAACTATTTATAGATTTTTAGAATGAATCAATGGTTAAGATCAAATTGGCTAATCAATGTATGAATTTGAATAAGAGAAGATGACATGGATCAAAGATAAAATCAAGGATTGAGATTGCTAATGATATGGATCAAAGATGTTAATCAAGGGCTCAAATTGCTTGAGATAATAATAAATCCCTTAATTTTAGGAGCATGTGGAAGATATTTCCTTGTGGAGGGAAATATTTAAATTTTAAAAGGGGGGAATGTCTCATGATAATATTCTTTGAATGATTGGAGGAAATATTAGTCAATTAAACAATCTAGAAATTATTTAATTGTGCAAGTGGAGGGAATTAGAGACTTTAATTAAACAATTAAGAACTATTTAATCAAAGTGGGTTTTATGACATTTAATTAAATAAATTGCATTATTTAATCAAATGGGAAGAACTCTATTGTGAAGAATGAATTAATCAAGTAATTGGCATTATTCAACTAATAGGAGAAAATAGTGAATTTAATTAAATAATTGATATTATTTAATTTAATATATGAAAATTAGTGAATTAGGACAAAAATGGTGTTAATGTAAGATTTTTCTATATAGCCTACCCAAGATGCAAATGACTATTTAGGAAAGAAAATACAAAAATAAGAGATGAGAAAGAATAAGTTGTACTCCTCTCAAGAGAATGTAAAGGTGCTATGAGCTTGAGAATTCTATCAAATGAAGTAAGGTTACAAAGGGAACCCCTTGTCTATATAGGACAAGGTGAGGGATAAGATATCATAAGATTATGACAAGTGTCTTAATCTTATGATATGATACATAAAGTGGATACATATCATAAGATTGTGGCAAGTGTCTTAATCTTCTGATATGAGACACAAAATTATAAATGTCCTGGCATGCGGACCCTAAGTAAAATTAAGTAATAAGGTGTGAAAGAACCTAAGTGGATAACTAGCTAGGAAATTTACTAGATAGATAAACTACCCCTTTCACACAAACACCCCGCTTAAGTGCAACTTAGGGAGAAGTATACAATGCAAAGATGCAAATATGGGTCCTAGATACTAGGCCTGATGAGGTACCCAGATACATAATAACCTCTCAACTATAAAAGAAGGAGAAAAATCAATGGGAGAAAACTGCCTCCCATGAGAGGTTGAATGAAGGTCTAAGTGACCCCCTAGAAGAGAATTTCCTCACTCCCAAGAGAGACCAAAGATGAACATACTTTCTCTAGGTGAAAGCTTTGGTGAATATATGTCCAACCTGATCTATTGTAGGATAGTAGTGCAAATCAATGACCTGCTCCTGAATCAACTCCTAGAGAAAATGCATATGGATGTTGATGTGTTTGGTTCGTTGATGATGGACTAGGTTCTTTGAGATTTGAATGGTGTTCTAATTGTCACAATAGATGAATGATGAATTCTGAAAGGTGCTACCAAGTTCAATGAGGATATTCTAAAGCCAAATAGCCTCGGTGAAAACATTGACAACCCCCTGATACTTAGCCTTAGTTAAAGAAAGAGCAATGGCATGTTGCTTCTCGCTCTACTAATAAATGGGACCAAACCCATAGTAAAAACTATAGCGAGAGGTGGACTTGTGATCATCAATATCACCAACCCAATTAGAATCCATGTATCCAATTAAGTCTAAACTTGTGCTTGCAACATAATGAATCCCCTACTTATCAGTGCCCTAGATATAATGCAAGATGTGTTTGGTAGCATTTTAGTGAAGCTCATGGGGTTCTATCATGAAGCACAAAACAATGCCAACTATAAAGGGAATTTCAAGGTGAGTATGATTCAAGTAGATCTGAGGCTACCAAAAAGTTACAATACAAGGTAGTATCAACTAGTGGTGTGGAACATCTCACCTCAAGCTTAACCCCAAATAGAAAGGGCATCGGTGTAGGCTTAAAATTAGCTATATGAAAATGTGACAATAGATCAAGAGCATACTTGGGTTGTGCAAGAGAGATCCTAGAAGAGGTTTGAGTGATCTTTTGAGCATGATCATAACCTAAGCTAAACCTACTAGATCCACATGAAATAAACTAGCATTTAACTAGTTAAGTCAAGCTACCAATGAAATACTTGAAAACATCAAACAAAGAAGCCATTAAACAAGAAACTAACTAGAAATGCATAATGGAAACTAATCTAATGCATCAAACCTCATCACATTGGGGGATTGGTGTTGCATTGATGTGGAATGTCAGCCCTTTCTCAATCTCTTAGTTGAAGCAAGCTTTCAAATGGATTCCATTAATGAAGATTGACGAAAATTGATGAAAGATAAGCTAAAATAGATGCAAAGATAAGCTAAAATGGATGTTAAATGAGCAAATTCTAATGGAGAATTCTCTAAAATTCACTATAGTCTAGTTACTCTAAATGAAAGTGGATCTTTTTCTCATAGAAATGAGGACTATTTATAGGAGAAATAGTTAAATCAATGTTCAAGATTGATTTGATCAATCAATGGATGAAAAGCCATGAGAGGAGATGGCATGGATCAAGGATTCTCATCAATGGATGAGAATTCAAGTTGGAAACAATTAAATATTTTAATCAATGGCTCTGATTGATTTGAAGCACACTTCTTAAAAATTAGGAAGCTGTTAGGAAGTTTGTTACAAGATATTTCTCGTTTTGGAGGAGTGCAAATGGAGGAATATTCTTTTTCATGCGGGAGGGTGAGAGAAATTAGCTAATTAAGTATTTTAAGAAATTAATTAATTGTGCATGATGGAGGAAAATTAGAGTTTCATTAGACAATTAACTTATTTAATAAAATAGGGATATTAATGACATTCAATTAAATAATTGAGATTATTTAATTGAATGAGAGGACATAAAAAAGTTTAATTAAATCATCCACATTATCTAATTAAATAAGACACAAATTAGTATGAAAGGGGATGAATTATCCAAATAACATTGATTATTTAATTAATAGGAGAAAATGATAAATTTAATTAAACAATGAAGATTATTTAATTAAATAGTTGAAAAGAGGTGATTCAGGATGAAATAGTGTTAGTAATCAATTTCAGATGTGCAATATTGATCAGGAGAATTTTAACTGTCTACATTTTCCCCCTCTTTGAAGCAAGGTACCTATTACATTGGTTCAAAGACTGACACTTTTCAAATCAACATTGTTGCTCAAATAAAAATAATTATTTTTTTATTTTTTTTGAATGCCCCATTGTTGCCCCAACAAAAATTTATGTTGGTATACTACCCCCTTGAGAGATCGAGCGAAAATTTAAATTTTTAGGTTGAGATCATGACAAAGATACAAGATCAATTCAACTCAAGGAAGACACAAAGATACTTCTTTGAAATCTTAGATATTTGATGTGATGGGTTTTATGATGTATAGACAGTCATCGGACATGGGTAGCTTCATGTATATTTTGATATATCACACAGATTCATTACTTGAATAGAAATGTTAGTAAAGATAGAAAAATAAGAAGAATTAGAATGAGATAGAAGTAGAATAATGAGATGGATATTGATTAACCATTTTTTTGAGATTGATTAAAAATTAACCATTCTATGATTTATCGAGACTTTATTAGATATGTGATGAGAAAGATGATTTTCCTGTTTCTAGGATTCAAATAACTTCATCATATTATTCCTTATTTTTGATATAGGAAATGGACACGATGCATCAAGGTATTGAAAAATAGGATGGTATCTAATGCGATGGACTTTGACTTTGCAAACAGATAGGAGTATCCTTGTTCATACCTGACATATGATAACCTTATTTGACGATGTGAAAGAATAAGCCATCAAAGTAATGAGACTAACACACAAAAGGTATGAAGAACCTGATATTTCCTAGCCAGTGTTTCACTTGAGACTACCTCACACATGCAAGATAAGTATTTGTTGAGGTTGTACTATAAGAAAAAAAACAAAAGAAATGATCAATGCCCCATTCCATTTTCTCTAAATCATTTTGATAGACATCATCGAGAGTTCATTGAAATGAGTCAATAAGATAAATCAAAGGAAAAGATAAAAATAAATAAACAAACAATGTTATCCATATCTCTTACCAAAGGGATGTGTTGTTGTTTAGGATAAGTATCCAAATGATTTCCAAGGATGATGCTCATTGTAGGAAAGACGTATCCTAGGACATGTTAGTGGATGCTAGCAGTTTAATAGGTTGTTTAAATGATTGACATGTTTGATAATGATCAAGAGTTTTGTTTTTCATGTTTAAGGTTTTTGTTCTAGTTATTATTGTACATGTTTCCATTTGTGTTACCAAAGGGTGAAGATGGTGATCCAATTTATTAGGGATAAAAAATTATCATGAGTGAAAGTAAGATGGGATGGGTGAATTTGGAATTTTTGGAATATTTCATTATTTTTGATGTTTTACAATGTTTTGAGACTATTTTTGATCTTTTTTGTGTATGTAAATGTTTAGGTTTTCTAGTTATTTTAGGTTGTTTAGGGTTTCTAAACATTTTCTAATGTCTTGAGTTTTCAAGATTTTCAAATGTTTTTGTGTTTTTTGAGATTAGACCAAGACCTAAGGGGAAACTAAGCTAGCACCTTAGGGGCTCATCAATGATGGCCTTGCCTATGTTATACATGCAGATACGATGTAGTTTGAATAACTCTGGCTGATAACTATTTATTGATGAGGTATGAACATTGATGGATTGCCAGTTTATTGTGATAGACTCTTAAAGGACTAACCCAGTTTGTCTCAAGGTCCCATCGATGATGGCATTTCCTTTGCTCAATCTCAGAGACAATGTAGTTTGATAACCATGTTTTTTATTTTTTAACTTTTTGACCTATTTAGGGATTTTGAGGTGATTTGGATGTTTTTGGATTTTTCAAAGATATTTTGAATGTTTTAGATTTTTAGATGATTTTGCAAGGGCTTTTGGATTTTTGAAAATAAACAAATACCTAGATCACAATGTCGATGCCACATTTGTGAGATATAATAAATTGATCAAGAGTTATTCAAAAACACGAGTGCAAGAACCTACCCCTAGTGTCTAGCAATATTTCATAGTTCAATGGACAAACCAAGATAGGTAATGTATATGTGAATATTTCAATATATTTTTATCACACTAGATATGGGCTATGGGACTTCATGAGATAAAATGGTAAAGATCTTGTAAAGAGCTTTCCATGAGTAGAGTTGAAGTATATGACAAACTTTTGTGAAGATCAAGATAAACTAGAAGATCTAGATAAAAATGGATTGGATGGTTGGAGGGATTATTGGATTTATCATGATGGAGATGAGATAATTCTATCTAAAAAAGGCACATATAGAAACTTTATTCTACTCATGATGCATGTTTTCCATGGTTTCATCATGGTACTTGCCCAAAGCACCACCATAGTGGTTTTCACTTGGAGGATGATTTTTATCTTTATTATTTTCTTGATTTCTTGATTTTTTTTATTTTTTGAAGATTTTGTGCTCATGTTCAACCACCTAGTGGTACTAATATAGAGGCCACTATCATAACATGGAAATGATATCTTGCTTGAAGAAGTTTCTTTGCTAATATACGAGCACTTGAATGTAAATTTTGCGAACTCTAATATGCCTTGTTGTTACTAGAATTAACCTCATCTCTGTGCATACATCATGATAGAGTTCCTTCATAATCCATATAATGAAGATTAATTGCCAACAAATGATCAATGCGAGAATTGGATATCATGAATGGAGTGTACGGTGACATGTATGAAGAAATATGAGATGAATTGTTCGATTGTTTGGAACCTTTATTTTCCAAACTTGGGAAGATGAGAAATGATGAGAGGTTTACATGAGGGAGGTTTACATGAGATTAGGACCAACTACTTGATATACCTTGTAAGAACTTGAGAAGTTTGCTTTTGTATTTATGGGTGTCTTCGATGGATACATTTACCTTTTTTATTTTGCCCCACATTTTATTTGAATGATGGAGTATGATAGGGATGGTTTTCTTTTGTATTCTTTGGTATCCATTTGTATTTTCTTTATCCATTTTGCTTCACTTCTTATTTTTATTTGGTAGTGTTCATCTTGCTTTGATAGGAACCTTTCTTTCCATGTTGGTCCCAATTTATGGATGGAATGATGGGTGGATGTTGATTCGTGACATGGATAGTTGTATCATTAGCAAAATTTCTATAATAAGGATTCTTCATGCCCCCTATGTTGGTATTTATACTAGACAAATTTTCCCCTAGTGTTGTGGAGGCCTTACTGTCATGTTTTGATCATGCTAGTTTCAATATGTTATGTTCAGTAAGACCTAATCCTTTGCCCTAGTAATGTATCCTCTGATTAATGGCCACTAAATATGAATTTTTGTGGACACATGATATTGCCATTGGTTCTCACTATTCAGGAATATTAACCATTTTCCCTGATTCTAGGATGTTTTCATTTGTTGATATTGCTTAAAAATATGTTAATGTTGATGATGCACAATCATTGCAAGAATCAAGAATCTCTACTATTTATTTCTCTTGTGTAGTAATTTCAAGAGTGGGAGACCCTTTATTTGAATGAAGAACATCTATATGTTTATCAACAGGAAGCATCCCATGGGTATTTTTAAATTTTTGAATGGTTTGGAACATTTCCATCAAGTCATGATCATACTTTGGGGAAGTGAGCTCTTAATTTTGACTTAGGATAGAGCAACTATCACTTACAGATTGGAACATACTATGAAAATCATGACAATGTTGTGGGGGCATGGAATCTTGATCCTGACTCGATTAAGAGTAACTTTCATTATCCTTGAGAGCCTCCTCTTGACATGATCCTTTGGTGGATGATACATCATTGATAAAAGACTCTTCATGAAATTTTTTAGGTATGGGTGAAATAAGGGATATTTCTTGCTTATTTGGAACTTCTTCAATATTCCCAATCATGAACTCATATGAGGGATATCATAATCTGATACATAGTTGATGCCATTATGATATGAAATATTGCTAGACATTATTGATTGATTTGGAATTTTTTTTAAGATAGTATCTTGTTGCATGTATAATTCCTCATGTTGTGATGAATAAGTGACATGAATGTTTCCTACCGTGTTATCATGGGCATGGTTTATGTTATTTGAAGTTGATTCCTCTTCCAAATGTTTTTCTTTTCCATGATCTGGCATAGGAGTTTTGCAAATTTTCAAATTTTCATTCCCTGATATTTTATCAACATCAATGTCTCCTTATTCAATAAGATTTTGGATTAGGTTTTTGAGTCTAAATCAATTTTGTGTTTTATGACCTTCGTATCGATGAAATTCACAAAAATGTTCATCTCTATACCTAGCAGGTTTGACCTATGGTTATTAGTAATTTTTGAAATATGGGAGTGTGATAAGGTTTGACTATATCAACTTTTTAAATACATCTTCCATAGGTTCCCCTAAGGGAGTGAATTTTCATTTAGGAGCATTGTTTGTTCTTTATGGTCCTCTTTGAGTGTTTGCAACATTGATTGTTGTTTGATTGTTTTGGGGTTGCATGTTTGGTTGTTGTGTGTTCTGTTGCATGTTCATTGGTTGGGTGTTTGTTTGTCTTGGAGCACTTAGGACCACTTTCACATCAATGACACCATAATTAGTAACATTATTTTTCTTGGGCCAAAAGTGTGGTTTGTCATTGTAACCAGTAGATGGGAAGTTTTCCTTGTATGCTTGCATGTTTCCTTGTGCGATAAAGGCTCTTTCAATGTTGAGGCCCCTAGGAATAATCTCTTCGTATGATGAGACATATTGTACTTTTAGTTGGAAGGATAGATCTTTTTCCACATTGGCAATACTAATCCCTATTTGTTTATATTTGGGAATTGTCCATTTACTTTTACTAGCTCTCTGCCTCCATCATTGTAAGAAATTCATGAAGGATTCACCTTTGTCTTGTTTTATGGTGTATAGTTCTTCCAAGCTCATGTCCATGTCAAGGTTGTAGGAGAAGTGATCCAGAAACTGATTTATTATTTCTTGTAAGGTTCAAATTCTCAGAGGTAAATGTGAGAACCATTCGATTGTTGGGCCTCCCAAACTATGTGGGAAAAGGCACATCAAATAGGAGTCATTGTATGCAACTTCCATACATGAAATGTAAAACTCTTTGATACGATCCTCTATATTTTCCCACCCTTTATATTTTTCAAACTCAAGTATTTCGAATCCAAGCTAGAATGGTATCATTGCAATGTTTCTATCAAAGGGGTATGGGCACAAGTCTCATTGTGCATGCGATTTCTTTATTTTCCCCACTTGGATGTCTTGGATTTGTTGTGTAAGAATATTTATTTGTGAGGACAAGTGGTCTTGAGAATTTCTTGATGGTGGATCATATGTATTATATTGTGAAATGGTAGATGAATTAAATGTGTGGTTTTGATAAGGGAGTGTATTATATGGGGTGTATGGTGGATTTTGGTATTATGAATTGAATGGTGATGATGGTGGAGGTGTGTATGCTCCTTGTGTGTTTTGGTTCAAGTTGTTTTGTTGTGTGCTTGCATATGATTGTTGGGGCCTGTAGTACAAGCCTTGTAGTTGTTTTTGGTGTTATTTTCTTTGTTGTTGGGAAAACACTTGTAGTTGTTGAGCATATTGTTGTTCTTGTAATTTGGCTTTTTGTTGCACTTATAATTGTTGGGCTTATAATTATTATTATTGTTCTACTTGCAATTGTTGGGATTGTAATTGTGCTTGTTGTTGTTCTTGCAATTATTCTTTTTGTTGCACTTGGAGTTGAGCTTGTTGTTGTTGGGCTTGTAATTGAGCCTGTTGTTTTTGTGCTATCAATCAATCTTGTTGTTGTTGTGCTAGAAATTGTGCTTGTTTTTGCACTTGGAGTTGAGCTTGTTGTTGTTGATCTACAATATGTTTTTGAAAAATTAATGCATTTTGTCCTTGTGATAATGGGATGGTGTTTTGGTTTGGGAAAAAATGACTTTTTTGCTTGTATTATCTTGTGATGTTTTGATTTTGTGGAATGAGTGTTGGATTTTGGGGGATTATGTTGTGAGTGATTGTGGGCTCAGTTGATTTTGGGGTGGTTGACACGTGATGTGAGTTTGAGGGTTGGACATTAGATTTGGATTTGGTACATGTTTTCCTTGATTTTGTGCTATCATTCCTTGCAAAATTTGAGATTAGGGTGGGGGAATGCAAGCTTGAGGTCCCATTTGATTTTTCATTATTTGGGGGACCAAAGTTTGAGATGGTGCCACTTGGTGTTGTGATGTTAGTGGCATGCTTTGGATTTGGATCAATTGATTGAAATAATTCCTTTGGGCGATTTGATGTTGAGGGACCAGTTTATTGGATGCATTTCCTTGATGT
Organism: Sequoiadendron giganteum; assembly: GCA_007115665.2. Taxonomy (NCBI): domain Eukaryota; kingdom Viridiplantae; phylum Streptophyta; class Pinopsida; order Cupressales; family Cupressaceae; genus Sequoiadendron; species Sequoiadendron giganteum. The sequence goes on along the minus strand of CM021104.1, from coordinate 539,727,530 downwards.
GTTTGATTTGGGATAAATGAGTTTCCTACATTGATTGGATTTGTGACCAATGGGTTCAATGTGTTTCCTTGGTTGGTTTGATTTGAGACCAATGTACTTCCTTGAATGATTTGTTGTGGAACCAATTGATTTGATGTGTCAATTGGATGGTTCAATGTTTGGATTTATTGTCTTAATGATTGAACTTGCACTATGGTTTTCACTTGTCCTTGTTGACTTACTTGGGGTGTTTGAATCATTTGACATTGTGGAACATTAGGAAAAAATTGGGTATTCGTTGTGGTGGAAGAATATGGTTAGGCACTAAATGTTGGTGTCTAATTTGTGTTTGTTCCTTGGGTAACCAAAGTTGTGTTGTTTCCTAGGTTTGGAGTGAGAACAAGGTTGATTCCTAGTCGAGTTGCAAGACTAGAAATTGAGGGTTGACTTGGCACATGTGATGAAGATTGTTGAGGGATAGACTGAACAATACTTTCTACCAAGGGTTGTGTAATGGATGTTTGAGAAATAGATGCCACATTCCCCAAAGGTTGTTCCCTAATTGTGTAAAAATTGAATGTGGAAGGGAGTTTTTCTCCTTCCTTTTCCAAGGCTAGCATGTATTGTGTTGGGTTAATTTTCATCAAAGTGGTGATAAGATGGCGAGTCTTGGGATCTTGTTGTGCTTCAAGTAATTCCTCTGTAGTGAGTTCAAGTGGGTTAAATTAGTGACATATTCTACTTAATACCCCATTTATAGTGAATTTTGAGGTGGATTTTTTGATAGGGTTGAATAACTTCTAGGATAAAATTCTTGTTGGTTGGGATCACTAATGGTAGATGAATTTTTTTTTCTCCATGTATTTCTTGTATTGTGATCTTGTTGTTGTCATGAATTTTGGATCAAATTTGGGAGTATTATGTTGGGATTTATATTGTTGGAACTCTTTGGTTGATTAAAATTTTGGTAAAAGTGATCCTCTAAGGTGTTTAGGACCAATGGTGTGAATTGATGATGAAAGGGGTGAGTGATGTGGATGATGAAATTCTAAACTTTGGACAACATTAGACTAAAGGTTTGATGTTTGATGTTTGGATAAGGATGTTAATGAGATTGTGAATCATAAAGGTAGACTTGTGACCTTAGGATAAACTTTTCCAAAAGGATTTTTTTCTAATTTAACTAAATTTATGAAAAAGGATTCATCTCCAAACATATAGCTAAACTAGGTGATTTTTTTATTGATGATAACTTAAGTCTAGGAGGTTGTTGTGTCCAAATTTCAAAGTTATTTGTGAGATGAGATATCAAATTTTTTGATATGAATGGGATGATTGATCCTAATGTTTTTTACCTAAGAGGGACTTGTTTACAAGATCAAGTTGTTGAAAGACATGTTTTTCCCTTGGGGTGATAAACCTAATATTTAAATGTTTGTTTGATGGTAGAAATTTGATACAATGTTTTGGTATACATTTCCTTGTTTTCTCTTTTTTGTTTAGAAGTCAATATTTTTGAAAATGAGACCAAGGTGTACTTTCTTTGTGGGTTCAATTGAGTTAATTTTTTATTAATTGAGATTTATTTTACCATGTGAAATGTCTTGATTAAGTTTAAACTAAGAATGTTTATGACAAGGCAATTTTTTTTTCACAAAAGCTTGACATTGTGAAAATCAAAGAGATAAGCCATAGTTACCTAGGTTAACTTTGATATAAGTGACTAGAGATATGGTCAAATATATTGGGAAATGACTAATATATTATTTTGAGAAAAAATATATATTTAGAGGTATGCAGCAATATATTGTCCTTGAAGTGCACTCACAAATAAACAAAGGGTTTGAAATTTTTGACCAAGTTGATGTTTGTTTTTGTTTGAATTCCAAGCAATGTCTATAACTGACTTAATGGGCATGGGAGATATTTCACAAGTTTTCTTCCATGAGACTTACTAGTTTGGCTCAAAAAAATTACATATTAACAATCTAGAGGAATAAAGGTACGTCACTTCTTAGTAGGCTTACCTCACCCCTGAAGGAATGATTTTAAATCCAAAATTATAGAGGGGTCAAATAGGCCATATCAAGGAAATGAAGCATCTTGATATGCATATCTTTGTACAAGAGAATTAAATCTTAAGATTTATGCCTCAACAATAAATCGAACATGGTAAGTAAATTTTGGGAGTGGTGCACCTCCCATGCACTAATTCAAAGGATGTTTCAAAAAAACTGCTTGGCCTCTAGATACAAAAGTTTTAGTCACACTGTGAACACCATAGGTATACTTCATATGGGAGACACTAAATTATCTAGCTTCCCCTAAGCAACCCATTCATTCGCATGAGAGTAGGCTCACAAGGTATAAAATCCACAGATTTGTGCTACTTACTTTGGTTTTCACACACATTATAGCCCATCGATAAATGTGCTTGAAGGTCACCATGAGTTCTGCATTGCGGGATGTATCTGAATGGTAGTCCCTCTCTAATAAAGACAAAAAAATGATATTTCTCTTCACCCAAGATCACACAAAGTGCAAGGGGAGAGGATATGTAGAAAATACTTGGGGCAACTCAAATTGTTCTATAAACTTTAGAGTGTTTCTCTTCACCCAAGATCACATGAAGTGCAACGAGAGTGGATACACACAAAAACTATACATAAGCATGACAAGAATGGAAGAAACTTATTCCTTTTAGTACACCAAATTATATGTTATGTTCATTTTAATTGTACCAAAACTAAGTGTAAGATTATGTTGTTCAATTCTCAACCAATATTACAATGTGAGGATGTTTGGATTCAATTTTAGCCAACTTTGAAAAACTCATAGCATTGTAAGTTTTAAAGCCTAAATTGAAAACTAGTGGTCCTAAAGCATGAAATAAAGCAAAAAGGTAGGTTATATCATCCCATGATTTAAAAAAAAAACACTTACAATAAAAATCAAATGATACTTTTCTCCTTCACTACAAGGTTTTATGCTCCTCTCCAAACTTGCTAAATAGTTAGCCTTACAGAAAAAATCCAAAAGTCAGTAAATGATCAAAGAGTAGATTAAATCAAAAATTCAAAGAAGAAATGAAAATTCAACTCTCTATTTCACCTAAAAATTGTCACTCTGTAAGTCTTGCAACCATGTTTTTTATTAACAGCTACCTCACTATTTTACAAATGCATCGCTATTCAAAAACTGTCACTATTAGACAACAACATTGTTGTTCGACAACTGCATCATTGTTCAATAACTACATCAATGTTTAAAAATTGTGTCAATGTTTGACAACTACATTGTTGTTTAACAACAACATCACTCTGGGAACTTGCATCACTATTCGAAAACTATGTTGTTGTTCAACAACTATGTCGATGTTTGACAACTATGTCGATGTTTGACAACTATGTTGTTGTTTAACAACTACATCACTTTGGGAACTTCAATAGCATCACTCCATCAAAAACCAAAAAGGTTAATTGCATTGGAATATGGATAAATGCATTGTTGTTACAATTGTGTTGCTCTAGTTCACTTGTAATCACAAAAAAAAGAATGATCAATTATGTTAGTAAAACAAATGTTTCGCTACAATAGTATCGCCATATTTCAATTGCATCACTGTATGCATTTATGACACTCTGGTCAAATAATAATTGTGCACCAATGCAAGCAATTATGTCACCCTGCTTTAGAAAAATTTCATCACCAGGCCCTACAACCTATAAATCACAAAAAACTCAAGGAAAATTCATCAAATACAGTTAGTAAAGCCCTCCTTCTATCAAAATAATGTGAGCATGATCATAACCTAAGCTAAAACTAATATATCCACATGAAATAAACCAAGATTTAACTAGTTAAGTCAAGCTCCCAATGAGATACTTGAAAACATCAAACAAAGAAACTATTGAATAAGAAACTAACTAAAAATGCATAATGGAAACTAATCTAATACCTCAAGCCTCATCCCTTTGGGGGATTAGTGTTGCATCGATATGGAATTTCAGCCCTTTCCCAATCCCTTAGTTGAAACAAGATTTCAAATGGATTTCATTAATGGATATTGACGAAAATGGATGAAAGATAAGCTAAAATAGATGCAAAGAAAAGCTAAAATGGATGCTAAATGCTGAAATTCTAATGGAGAATGCTCTAAAATTCACTATAGTCTAGTTACTCTAAATGAAAGTGGATCCTTTTCTCATAGAAATGAGGACTATTTATAGGAGAAATAGTTTAATCAATGATCAAGATTGATTTGATCAATCAATGGATGAAAATCTATGAGAGGAGATGACATGGACCAAGGATTCTCATCAATGGATGAGAATACAAGTTGACAAGGATCAAGGATTTTAATCAATAGCTCTTATTGATTTGAAGAAGAACATTCGCTCAAAATTAGGAAGTTGTTAGGAAGTTTGTTACAAGATATTTCCCATTTTAGAGGACTACAAATAGAGGAATATTCCATGGGAATATTCCTTTTCAAGTGGGAGGGTGAGATAAATTAACTAATTAAGTAATTTAAGAAATTACTTAATTGTGTATGATGGAGGAAATTAGGAGTTTCAATGAAAAATTTAACTTATTTAATAAAAGGGGGATATTAATGACATTCAACTAAATGATTAAGATTATTTAATTAAATGAGAGGGCATAAGAAATTTTAATTAAATAATTTTCATTATCTAATTAAATAGGATGAAAATTAGTATGGAAGGGGATGAAGTAGCCAAATAACATTGATTATTTGATTAGTAGGAGAAAATGATAAATTTAATTAAATAATGAAGAATATTTAATTAAATGATCAAAAATAGGTGATTCAGGATTAAACAGTGTTAGTAATCAATTTAAAATGTGCAATATCAATCAAGAAAATTTTAAGTGTCTACAGATCTTGATATTGAGAAAGTAGTGCAAGAGACCCAAGTCAGTCATGGAAAATATATCATAAAAAGAAGTCTTGATAGTCACAATTATGGATGAAGTGCTCCTAGTGACAATTAAGTCATCGACATAGATAGTCAAGAAGAGAAGAGCATCCTCCTATTGCAAGATGTAGATATTTGGATCTGAGTGACATCTAAAGAACCCAATAGAGAGAAGAAAGGAGTCTATTTTAGCATACCAAGCTCATGGAGCCTATTTGAGGCCATAGAGAGAATTCCTTAGTTTGCAAACTAATGAATCCTTGTGGATGCTCCATGTAAATTTCTTCATGTATATCTCCATGAAGAAATGCACTCTTCACATCCATCTGATGTACAACCCAACTATGAGATATAGAAGTGTTAAGTATCAAGCGAATGGAGTTCATTTTAGCGATGGGGGAAAAGGTCTTAGTGTAGTCAATACTCGATACTTGAGAGAAATCTTTGGCCACAAGTGCATTATATTTTTCAATTGAGCCATCCATTGTAAACTTGGTTTGATAGATCCATTACACCAAACCATTTTTCTTCCTTTAGGAAGTGGAACAATATCCCATGTTTTATTCAACATTAAATAGTTATACTCTTTGCAAAATTCCACTCAACAATGCCAAAAGCTTCATGAAATTATTGTGGATCTAAAGCCATGGATATGTAGGAATGTGGTATCGAGATGTTGTGATTGATTCCTCCTAGTATTCAAAGGATCCCCAACAATAGCAACTACAAATTCAAGTGTTTGGAAATCCCAATGAGGCATGGTAGGGGATGGAGGAGGAGATTCTAAACTTTGTAAAGAGGAAGATGAAATCTCATGATCAACTCAATGACTAGAGGAAGCTTCAAGAAAATTATTGATGTTAGAATCCTCTAAATCCACTATTGAGGAAGGAAGAGTAGAGGATCAGCTAGAAGAGATTTCCTAAAAATTCATACTACACTCAATGAAGAACTTATGTGTTGTAGGATCCATTAGCTGACATCCTTTGACACCATCAGGGTAACCAGATATGAGGTCGACTTTGAGGCTCCATGGCCTTGCACTTCTTTGAAGGAATATGTGCCCATGCTAGGGATCCAAAAACTCTAAAGTTTCGACAATATGTTTCCTACCATACCAAACTTCAAAGGGAGTGATCCCCTTTAATTCCTTGTGTGGAACTATGTTCTAGATGTGAGCAACATAATTGATAGATTTTCCCTAATAAATAGGTGCAAGGGAGAGAGCATGGATCATGCAACCAACCATCTCTTTCAGGGACCTATTTTTCCTCTCAGCTACACCATTTTGTTGTGGTGTGTAGGCAATATTTTTTTGAAGACCAATCCCTTCAAGATTATAGAATTTCTCAAATTGATGGTTCACATTCTCTGCCATTATCAATGTAGAGAATTTTGACACCCTTTCTATATTTCTTCTCAACACAAGCCTTAAAATCTTGAAATATATCAAAGACTTCTCCTTTGTGTCAAAGAAAGTAGACCTGTGTATATCTAGAATAGTCATCAATGAAGGTGAGCCAAAAAGAAGAATTATTAAAAGATAGTGTTGGAAAATGACCTGCCAAGTCACTATGGACCAATTCAAGGTCTTCTAAATCCCTCCAAGCCTTCCCTTTTCCAAACTTTTCCTCGAGATGTTTTCCCAAGGCACAACCCGAACAAACACCATTAGAAAAATTGATCTTGGAAAACTTGTGACCATATTCTATTTGTTGGGTTGCTGAAGATAGCGGTAGTTGAGATGACAAAAATGCTTATGCCATAGTTTTCTCATACAATTTGAATGGGTGAGCAACGTAGTGGAATGTGAATCAGGGAAAAAATGAGAGAAAGCATACAAATGAGACTCATAATTGGCCTTACCAACTACAAGGAGTGTATTATCTTCAAGATTCCTAATATTGACAAAATATGGAGTGAATTCAACTTTTCTACCATTCTAAGTGATTTGGTAGATGGAGAGACTATTGGCTGACAAATCAAGCACAAAAAGGACATCTTCAAATGTACCATTACTAGCATCAATTGAACCCTTCTCAATTGCATCCACTCAAGAATCATCCTCGATGAGAATGTGGGGCATAGAACAAGGCTCCAACAAAGAAAGTTATTCTTTAATAGAACCCATGTGATGTGATGCACCTGAGTCAAGAATCCACTATTGTGAATAATCAACAATATAAATAAGTGTAGTTGCTTTCCATTTACCTAATTTTGAAGGACAAGAGGATTGTTGAGAAACAAAAGAAGGCAAATTAATGTTGTTCTTTTTAAGAAGATGTTTTAACTCATCAATTTATTTCTTATGACAAGAATGCTCCTCATGACCAAGTTTCTTGCGATAGATACAAGTTGAACTTTCGTTCTTTTGATAATTCCCATTTGAAGAAGAGGAGTTAGAGTCCACTTTTGTTGTAAAAGATGATTGTTCGTAATCTTTTTGTGACTTCTTCTTGAATCGATTTTGTTTTTTTCAAGTTTATTTGATTCTTTCTAACCCTTCAATTGAGCAACCAACAAATCTTGTGACCGTGAAGGCTTAAGAAGACCTATAGAAAGAAGCTTTCATTGTTCTTGCATGAAAATTTTAGAAAATGAAGCATAAGGAGGTGTAGTGAATGTAGATCCCATTGTCAAACTATGAGTGTGAAACCTAGAAACAAAAGTTGCATATTCAAGTCCAAGTTGTTTGAGAGTGCTATAGGAAAGTTGAATGTATTTCTTCTATAGACCACATGATTTATATTATTCTTTGAGGTCATTGACCTTTGTTACATAATCTTGGATGTTGTCAAAATAATTTGGATCAAGAATCATAAGTTCGTTTTCAATTTGATAACCATGATCTTCATCAATTGTACGATACAGAGTTTTTAATTTTTCCCATGCATCATGTGAATCTTTACAACCTTCAATTTGAAACATTATATCAAGAGAAACTAAACTCCTTAGAAAACCAAGAGATTTTTTATGTTCAAGCATCCAAAGTAAATTTTCCTTATCACTTGTAGGTTCACTTACCTTGTTCTCAACATAAGGTGTATATCCTAGTTACATTAAGGAATTCCATGCATTTTGATGTCATGTGTTGTAATTGTATGGCGTTAGCAATGGAAAATTAAATGGACCCATTGAAAAGGAAAAATAGAGCATAAAGTAGAAGAGATGTACAATTAAAAAGATAAAAAGAGACCCCCTTCACTCAATCAAAGAACCCCCCTAGAGAAAAATGATTTGGCACTTTATATTTAGTGTAATAGATTTATGGATTTCAATTCTTTTGCAAATTTTCAAGAAATGAGCATATGTTAAAAGTAAAATTTTGGTACATAATCATATGAAATGAGAAAAATCAATGCGAATTAAACAAAAAATAATACACTTTCAAAAAAGGAATCAACTCGATCCGAGGTCGTATGCAAAAGATATGCAGCTTTGAAGTTCTCAAAATGAGAACGGTGAGGTGTCCTCTTTGAGAATCAGAAATTTCTGAAAAATCCATGTGCCAAAATCTAAAACCATCTTCATCAATATGCAAAGAATGAAAAATTAGCCCAAATTAAAAAAATTGCACTAAAATTAGAGGTTTGGAGCCTGAGTTACGAGCTTTCAAAGTTGGTCTTCAAAAACCAACTTATCAATGAAGAGGGGGTATGAAAAGAAATTCCTTCTGCCAAACTTAGCAAAGCTACTATTAATATAGTGGTCCACCAAAAATAGGGAAACCCTAAATATATTGTTGGTAAAATTTTAAAATGTATAATTTTTTAAATATTTAAAAAATGTAAAAAGAACTAAAAAATATTAAAAAAACATAATTAAATTATTTTATTTGGGGGGCCATAGCCACCTTGACACCCCCACATGAGGGGTATTTAAAATCCTTTATAAAAGGCTAAGCCCATAAAGGGGTGTGGGGCCTTATAGAACTACAACTTTATGTGGCACAGGGCCCTAAGGGTACCCATATACCCTTTGGGAAATTTTTAATACTTTTTTGAAACATTTAAAAAAAGCTACATTTTTTTTTAAAATGCATACTTGATTTTTTCTTAGATTGGTATGTTCATGGGGACCATATAGGCTCCTTGAATTTTTTTGTTTTGTTTGCAAACTCAATGAAAATTGACAAATTAATAGTTGATTTTGGGGTTTTTGGGCCTTCTGAGCATGATGGCAGGGCCAGATTTGACCCGAAATACTCTAAAATGACTATTTCTTTCTAGATCTGACAACAAACCTCTCACTTCAAATTCTTGTAGATCTAGCCTTCAGTGCCCGATTTAGACAAAATAAAGGATAGATCTGACTTTCTCAACTACTTTGAACTCAATGTTGAGCTCAAAATTTCTATAGGAAGCTTTAGAAAACCCACAAGTGGCAAGTCAATGTTTGGACCCCCTAGAAATTGGTATTTAATCCATAATTTTTTGATTCTCCATATTATCTAAGGATGCAAGAGAAGAGCATACTCATGTGCTTTGAAAAAAAATATCTACGGTCCCAGATTTCGTAAAATATTACTAACCCACAACTCATTCTTGCTCTAATACCATGTATGATTTTTCTAAATAGCCTACCCAAGATGCAAATGATTGAAGGAAAGAAAATATAGAAATAAGAGATGAGAAAGAATAAACTATATTCCTCTCAAGAGAATGCAAAGTTGCTATGAGCTTGAGAATTCTATCAAATGAAGTAAGATTACAAAGGGAACCCCTTGGTTATATAGGCAAAGGTGAGGGATAAGATATCATAAAATTATGAGAAGTGTCTTAATCTTATGATATGAGACATAAAGTGGATAAGTATCATAATATTATGACAAGAGTCTTAATCTTACGATATGAGACACAAAGTGATAAATATCCCATGTGGACTTTAAGTAAACTTATTTTGCCCCTCTTTGAAGTGAGGTACCTATTGTGTTGCTTTGTAGAACTAATACTACTCAAGTTAATACTGCTCAGATCAAAAATTAAAAAAAAATAGACTTTTAGGATGCCCCATTGTGCCCCAATGGATGATAGAATGCTAGTATGCTATCCCCTCAAGAGATTGAGTGGAAAAACTAACTTTTAGGTCGATCTCACGAAAAAGATCACGAGAATAGTTCAACTACAACAAGGATAAAAAAATAGTCCTATGACCCTGATGAAGTGACCATGGCAAGCTGTGAAACAAGAAAATGGAGATACCAAGCTAAAACCTAGGTTTGAAAATACATATATGTGAATTTGGGTGAATTTGAAGCTCATTTGCACACTTTGCTTTTGAGAATTTAGAGAGATCTCGTGATTCCACTGAAAGTTCCTCCAGAGAACCTGACAAGATGGCATGCCATGTACTTCCCCCACACCACATAGATTGAGTCTACGAGTTCCAGTAGCCAACAAACATAGGACCACAAGTATTTACCTCAAAAAAAATCCTTGCACACATTTCTAAATAGCGAAATGTAGGCTAGATTAGGGAAAACAAAGGTGCTAGAGTTTTTCCAATGCTTTTGAAATGCAATATGACACATTTGCAAAATATGGTGATGCCTTTACAATGTGGCATCACTACTAGGAATATTCATTGAATTTTAGAAAAACATTGATGCTTTTTCTTTTACTGACTCATTTGCATAAGATATAATGATGATTTCACATGACTAATATTAGGTATCTACAAGCTTGAATGGCCTATGCTACATGAACCGGGCATCATATCCCACCTTGGTGTCAGGATCATCCAATCCACCTATTTACACCCATGGAAAAGTAACTAACTGTTTGAAATCATCAATGGCAGTCTGGGACATTGTCTATAATACCCACTCACCAATCTCTCTATATTTGTATGCATATACAACCTTGTATCCATCCCATGGAGTGTCTTTTTAAATTGTTGAACTAGTCATCAACATGGTTAAGGAGATATATCTCTATAAATGGATCAACCCATAAGATAATGGGTTTGTTTGTAGTATACCAATTGATCGACATCATCATCCCATGACTTCTCCTGTATACATGGCCTCCATTTGAATTGAGTCATGCCATCTATGAATTGTCTCAAGTAGGCTATATCTACTTCACTTGTATGATGCAGGGTGGTCATACTAGCATACCAAAAGGAAATCAGGTCCTCCTCATTTATGTCTTTGAGAGAAATAACTAGATTGAGCACCGCTATGTGCTCCTATACCCAAATATGAAGTAATGTCACACTTGTAAAAATGTTAGCTCCTTTATACACCACCTAGTGCATATCAAGATACATCGTGGCTAGAATGCATGGACCCCAAGCATAGACACAAATGTAATCCAATATCCTATAAAGAACCATGACCCATCCTACTCCTCTTGTTAGGCATGAGGACTCCGATAATGAGTCCCACAATAACAAGTGTGATATCACTAGATTGACCAATGAAAAGTCATAGGTCAATTTTTCCTCCCACCAACTAAAGATCCTCTACATCTAGTACATGAAACATGGTATCAAGTGATTGGTATGAATTATATATGATTCTCTCCCCATGGATTAGAACCCTCAGTATGCTCCACACATCCTCTAGGGTCACTATTGCCTTGCCTATTAGAAGGTGGAACGATGAGGTCTTAGAGTGCCACTACTCTACAAGTGCAAAGCCAAGTGTGTTTGGATCTATGACATGTATGCACTATGATATAGTCCCACAGCTCCCAAAAACATAACATCAAACTCACTCAGCTTGACCATCTACTCAAGTATCTAAGGCCTTTTCTCCTATGAAAGTAATGGGTGGAAGACCTCCTGCATGCAATAACACACACAATGCCAATTTGCTAAAAAATTGAAAAAAATTCTAATTCAGGACCCTAAAATTGAAAAAGTGAGCCTTTAATGCAAAGTTGCCACATTGTAATCTTTGCAAGAGCATCCCTATTTGGAAATAGTGTCACCAAAATGCAACATGTTGCAATAACATGTGAATGTGAGCCTCTGCAACTCATGTGAAAGTGTCACTATATCTTATGTAAATGCATCATTAAAAGTAAAATCGTTGATGCATTTCTAAACTTCAGTGCATATTCCTAGTATTGATGCCTCATCACAAAGGCATTGTCATATTTTACAAAGGCGTCACATCACATTTCAAAAGAATCAAAAAAGATTTGATGCCTTTGTTCTCCCTAATCTAGCCTGTATTTAGTTGTTTAGAAATACGTGCAAGGAAAGTTTTTACGGTACATACCAGTGGTCCTGCATCTATTGGTCACTGGAACTCACATAATCGATCTATGTGGTGTGGAGGAAGTACACAACATGCTATCTTGTCAAGTTATCTAGAGGAACTCTACATGGAATCATAGTATCTCTCTAAATTCTCAAAAGAAAAGTGTGCAAATGAGCTTCAAATTCACCCAAATTCACATATATGCATTTCCAAACCCAGGGTTTTTGCCATATATCTCCATTTTCTTGCTTTGTAGCTTGCCATGGTCACTTCATTAGGGTCCTATGACTTTTTTTTCGTAATCATCATAGTTGAACTATTCTTGTGATCTTATCATGAGGTTGATCAGAAAGTCATTTTTTCTGCTTGATCTCTCAAGGGGGCAGCATACCAGCATTCTATCATCCATTGGGGCATAGTGGGGCATCCATAAAGTTAGAAAAAATTTTATTTTTGATTTGAGCAGTATCAACTTGAGTAGTATTAGTTCTTCAAAGCAACACAATAGGTACCTCGCTTCAAAGAGGGGGAAAATGTAGACACTTAAAAATGTCCCAAGAATATCACACATTGAGATTTCAATTATTAACACATTCCTCTCTTACTTCACTAATTTTCATCTATTTAATTAAATAATGTCCATTGTTTAATTAAATTAACTATTTTCTCCAATTAGTTGAATAATGTCAATTATTTGATTAATTCATTCTTCACATTAATGTTCTTCTGATTTGATTAAATAATGCAAATTATCTAATTAAATATCATAAAACTCACTTTGATTAAATAATTCTTAATTTTTTAATTAAAGTCTCTAATTCCCTCTACTTGCACAATTAAATAATTTCTAAATTTTTTAATTGACTAATATTTGCTCCAATCATTAAAAGAATATTCTCATGAAATATTCCCCCTTTTCAAATTCAAATATTTCCCTCCACATGGAAATATCTTCCACATGCTCCTAAAATTAAGGGATTTTTTCATTGTCTCAAGCAATTTGAGCCCTTAATTAGCATCTTTGATCCATGTCATTGAGAAATTTCAATCCTCGTTTTGATCTTTGATCCATGTCATCTTCCCTCCTTCAATTTCATCCATAGACTATCCAATTTGATCTTAACCATTGATTCATTCTAAAAATCTATAAATAGTTCTCATTTTCATGAGAATATATTCACAACAATTTGAAAAAAGTTACTCTACTCATTTTTATACTCATCTTGAGCTATTGAGATCATTTTTCAATCAATATCCACCATTAACAACCTTTATCAAAGCTTTTGCATAGTTCACCATGGATTAGGCTTGAAGCTAAGCACTCGACATCAATTTCAACATTAACCCCCCAATGGGATGAGGTTTGCATTTGTTAATTATGATTTTGATTTGGATTGCATTGATATATCATGTTTCAGTAAGCTCTGTTAGGTAATTGTAAGAATCTCATTGGAATATGGCTTAGTTAGATCAATTGTCTTGTTTCTTAGTTGATTCCTATGCTATTTGATCTGATTAATCTTCCTTTTTCATAATTCATTTAAGAATAAATAAATACAAGTTTTATAGGATAAGAATGAAATATAGCACATAAAATAGAAGTCATAAACTAAAACAAAAAGAAAACATAAAGAGGGCTAGAAGACATGACATGATGCACAATATAACCTAAGAGTAAAATTATCAAACAAGGAGAAATAAAATAATGAACATGTGTAAAGATAAAAAGACATATAATAAAATCAAGAAAAGTAAAAGAGGGAAATATGAAATATAAGGGAAATTCCCTCCAAGTAGGGAAAACATGACACAAAAACATATCATGGAAGGTGAAATGAGAATGGAAAAAGAAAAAATAAATGTGAAATCACTTAAGAAGAAAATACTAAACATGCTTGAGAAAGTAAGACACACATAAAATACGAAATAAATGGAGCAAGTAAATAAATATGAATATGTAGTAAAGGAAAGTGAAAATATCATGTAACAACATTAGAATGATATCCTACAAGGTCATCCCCATTCCAACAAGTATAATAATAGTCCAATTCATCAAATAGGCATTCTTCTTCATGATATGCCACTTAACTTGAAAACATGCTTGTTGTATGTGTAATTATAGATTTTTCTTTCTTATCACATTTCTCTTTCTATTTAGACACCCATGTAGAAGTTTTGACCTTTTTATAAAAAAATTTTTGGTCTTTTATCTCTTGTTGGCTTCCTTGGCACGTGTGATTTGTTTTCTATATGAAATATTAGAATCCACAAAAGTTATATAATATTTTTTTCTCAAATTCTTTTAAACATGTAATGTTTGACTCCATGTCTTTCCACTTTTTCTTATTCATATAAGGAGGTGTGAAAATTGTAGGCTCATTAGATGGAATAAATTCTAAATTTTTTGTTCATCTTCCTTTTTGATCAAAATATATTATAGTTAAAAAAACCATTTAACAAAGAAACACATTCTAGTCTATATATATTCCATTGATAGAAGTAATAATGATCTTTTAATGAGTCCTTGTTCATATCCTAAAAATATACATAGAGCCTAATTTTCCCAATTTTCTTTTTGACTGGTACCAAATTTAATACCAATGTAGAATTCTTGATAAGGAAGACAAGGGTAAAAAGATAGAATTATGTCACACTTTTAGCCAACTTATCACTACAAGTGAATTTTATCATTTCCAACTAAAAATCAATTTTGGTCAAATATATAGTGTAGCTAGATTCATTCTAACTAAATTAGATATATGGGCCACAACATTTTCAATTGCAAGTGTCCACACTAAATGTTGCACAAGTGGTTGTCGTTTCACCAAAAGATCAACTTGTTAATGCCTGATACAACCGATGGATTTATACAAGATCAAGATCCACAGGAGGTGGTTAAACCATTCCACAAAGCCCAAGCACCACACTGGACTACACCTACCACAGGAAGAGGAAACCAAGGTTCACACCTTGCAACAATCCCCCTAGTGCAAGCATGGGGTTCGAACCTGTGACCTCAGCTATGATACCAATTGTTGCACAGGTAGATGTCGTTGCATCAAAATATTAACATGTTAATGCTCAATACAACCACTAGATCTATACAAGATCAAGATCCATAAGAGGCAGTTACACCATGTCATGAAGTCCAAGCATTGCGCTGGACTATGCCTACCATAGGAAGAGGAGACCAAGGGTCACACCTTGCAACACTAAATACATATTCTGCACCACTTTAAGGACAATTAACCAAAATACTAAAATTATTAAAAGAAATGATGTTTCAAAAAATCCTACTCTTATAAATAACAGTTTTTTAAAATATTAAAAATACCTGTTTTGTAGATTTATAAGTTAAAAAGTAGTAATATAATTATCTTTTATATTTTATATATTATTTCTTATTTTTAATATTTTAGATTGAAAAGCACTATCAAAGGAGACAATCCCTTTATATTGATGAAAGAACGTTACATAATTTCATGCATTATGAGCATAATACCCTCTCCAAATTCAAAGGCTCGCGGAGAAGACAACAGATCCCTATTTTCAGTAATGAAAACCCCAAACTCACCTAGGTCCCCTTTTTCTATCCCCTACCTATACAATTGCAGGGATTTCTTAGCTACACCCCCCGTTTCACTGCCATTACATAAAAAATGCTAGCGATGTATCCATCAACCAACATTATAAGGATCTTGTCTATTTCATAGCACATCAAGTCAAAGTATTTTGAATCAACCAGGTGATGAGAATAAGATATTCCATATGTGATGGAGCTTGTGCCCTAAATTACATTTATCACAAGCTTCTCCAACATTGCACCATCATGTACATGCCCATCGGCCCAATGGGGTCTCTCAATGACCTTAATCACAGCCTCTCGATCTGCACCCAACTGAACTTTGAAAAGATGGAAAACTTTATCCTCCAAAAAATCCTATTGAACATCTTCCTCCTCACTCTATTCTACCTCCTCATCCTGATTTTCATGTTCCTCCTCAGCTCCAACATTGCACGCAACACATGCATATTCTACTCCAAAGACAATGTTTGACACCATTGCATCCCATGCTCTGTGAGAACCCGTAAATAGATCGACTTCATTGTAAAATCCATCCACCTTTGGTTTTGGAGATTAGCATATTTCTCAAGGAGTCATCAAAATGTACATAAGAAAACCCACAATGGGAATTTGGTGATAGGCTGGGATTAGATATTCACCATATAATCTTGAGCTGACATTACAATTTGGGGACCAAGAATGTATAATTGCAGAACAAACCATCCATGCATAGCTACAACACTTGTCAGGAAGGACATGCCACCCAACATCCTAAGATATCACTGTAATGCAACCTGCTAAGGATTGCTCCTATCTTGGAGTACCACACTTTCCAGATTCAGCCAAGACGAAGATTTGTTTGAAATTATTTTAATTGAAGACCCATCAATAGCAGAGTTGGCAAGGTAGTCTGCTACCATGTTTGCCTCATGGTACACATGGTTGATTGAGAAGTAGTTCAATCTTTCCAAGTGTTTCCATATAAAAGTTATCCACGGTCGTAGATTCCAACTATTTACAGATTTTGTTTTGATGGCATTTGCACATAGTTGGGAGTCTTCCTCAATTGCTACTTCGAAATAACCATTCAAAATATGTAGCCTAAGGCCAACTTCTATCATAGTGAATTCTTCTTCATTTTTTGTGCTATCTGCAATCTTCTTGGATAAATCCTATAAAAACTTTCCATGGCAATCCCTAATGATGCAATTGATAACCAACTTTCCTAGGTTACCTCGAGACACACCGTCAAAATTCAGCTTCAAGCAACCACTAGGGGGACAAATCCATTTGGAAGAATCTCTTTTCTCTTTGTCCATAGGGGCAGTGTTAACATAGTGTCTAGGGATTTTTAGGCCACCCCAAACTTTTATCAGTTCATCATCCAGAATCATGTATATAGAATTTGGGTGAAGAGGCACCCAGGCATTGAGAAATTTAGTTATCCCCACCTCAATACTGGTCAACAACTGCTCTACACTCCTTCAACCCCTTGAAATACCTGCCTATTGTGTTCCTTTCGTATCTACCAAAGGACCATCGAGAGGGAGACCGTCCATAGGTCTTTCCAAAATAAGTTGGATTTCAGGAGTGTCCAACTCTTAAGGAAGGAAAATAGTGTTGCAAGATGGTGTGTCCCTTGGTCTTCCTTGTGCAACACAACACTTGAGTTTATGACATGAATTAAATACCTCTTGTGGATCTTGTATATGCAACGAAAATCACCAATTTAATAAATAGGTCCTCCTATCTAGCACTTTTCCATCCTAACTTACTCATTAGCCAATCCTAGTAGTAGGAGGCCACCTTACAATTAAGTAGCAAATGGTAAACACTCTCTTGATTACCTTTGCACATTGGGCACTAGCTCGGTCCCATAATTCCCACCAAGTGCAACCAATCGCCATTTAGAATTTGCTTATGCATAGCAGTCCAGGTGAAGGCACCAGCCTTGGGGAGGACACCCTTGCCCCTACACAACTTCACTAGCCAATATTTAAACTCATGCCTTAGATTTAATATATTATAGCCTAATTTAACTGAATAATTACCATATTTTTTCTCACATCATATTATTTTATCCATCTGAGTTAACATAATATATCTACATTAATCTAATATATAATAACCTAATTTAACTGAATAATTACCATATTTTTTCTCACACCATATTATTTTATCCATCTGAGTTAACATAATATTTCTACATTTCAACTCAGTTTTTAGTTCTTCTTTTGCTTGATTTCTTACACCTGGAACCTCTATCTAATGCTAGTCCCAATCAAATTTTCCACTGGGAAGCTGCAAGATCATCTCCACTACACACCTATTGTCCAAATCAAGCCCACATTAGTTTAGTTCTACCAAAATTTCCAATTCAACCAATGGTTGGTAACCATTCCATGAGTCACACTAGAACTTAGTAGAAGTCCCACTCCCAATCTGCCATGTTATGTGATTAGCTATCACCAATCAACATGACCACATGAACTTCCAGATGTGTGAACTAGGGTGAGTATTTTCTATCATCAAAATCCTGTCTGATTCATCGATATCTAAATATTTGGCTTTCGACACTCGGCACCACAGTGATTTAGGATACTTATGCAATTTCTAGATTAATTTAGCCCCGAGAGCTACATTCTAGAGATCTATGTTTTTGGTGGTAGCTCCACCATTTACCTTATCTTCTCTGGCTACCTCGCAACTCAAAAATGGAACACAACAAGTCTCATTCAATCCTTCCCATAGAAAATGTATCAAAATTTTATTGATTCCTTGTTCTATCATCTTCATTAGTTTTAGAGTTGACACGACGTATATTGGAATAGCGGTGAGGGAGGACAGACTAGAGCTTGTGAGTCTATCAGATAGAGTTAACCGCCTCCTCCTCCAACACATGGATTTTTTTTGACATGCATCAATAACACCCAGCCAGTGCTCAACTTTCGTTGCTCCTTGAAATAATGGCACCCCTAGATATGTGCACAACAATTACCTTATGCAGTATCCCAAGTGGTTGGAAATCTAACATTGGACTTGCCTACTTGTGTTGAAAAATAAAATATCTAACTTTTCATTGTTTATTAGTTGATAAGATTTACTCGCATAGAGGGATAGGACAATTTTGATCTCATTTTCCTCGATAATGCTCGCTTCTTTGGAAAGCATCATGTCATCAATGAATTGTTGATTGCAATTAGTGGTTCCAAATTTTCTGCTATTTTGATTCCCTTCCAATGGATATTTGACTTACTCTAACTTGTTAGTCTACTTAGAGCATCGGCCATTAAGATAAATAGGAAGGGTGAGAGTAGGTCCCCTTCCTGAGCCCCTTCAAACTTTCAAAAAAGTCATATGGAGAACTATTTATTAGGATTGAATAATGTACCATGGAGATGCAACCATACAACTAGTCTAACCATTATTTTGCAAAGCCAAACTCCTCTAGCACCTTGCTTAGAAATCGCTAGCTTACCCTATCATATGCTTTGCTTATATCTAATTTCAAGATCATTACCTTTTGCCTCCTTGTTTGTACCAAGTGGATTACCTCATTAGCAATAACTATACCTTCCATGATCTCCCTTCCTGTCACAAAGCTTGTTTGCTTTTGCAATATTATGCTCCCTAGAATGACCTTGATTTTGCTGGCCATTTCCTTAGATATGATCTTATATATAGTGTTGCACAAAGAGATTGGTTGAAAATCAACAAATGTGGCCACATCATCTTTTTTTCTTATCAGTGTTGTATAGGTGTTGTTGATCTATTTGAGCATTATTTTTTCTTCTTGTAATCCTCCACCACCCCCACACTTCATCACCTATGAAATCCCAACAATGTTGGCAAAAAATCATAGGGAAGCTGTCTGGGCTAGGTGATTTACCTAGGTGCATCTCAAACACTACTTTTCGTACTTATTTAGTAAATGGAGCCAACAATCTAGCATTAACTTCCTGGGTGACTATGCTATGGATGAGCGCAAGCACATCAGATGAATCTATAGGTTCATACTCATCTTCTAGAGCCACAAGTGTTTTGAAGAAGCTTACCCCTTCAACTTGTATCTCCACCTCACTAGTTAACTGTGTAGTGCCTCTCATGTTATTGATACATTGTGATACCGCTTTGTGTGTGTGTTTTGATTTTGTTTGGTTTATGCTTATATTCTGATGCATACTTGATACTTTGTTAGACATCTATTCCGTCATGTTGTTTGGTTTGGCAGACAGTGTTGTTTCTTTGTTTATGATATTTGGACACATGTGTTGGATACTTATGCTTATGATAATGTTACCGATTGCTTTATGATGATGTTGTTTAGGTTTTCTTTACTGTATTTGATTTGTGTGAAGGATATGGTGTTGCATCGCTCATCCGTGAGCACCCTACCTCACCGCAATTCTCTTTCACAATGTGTTTGATTGTAAATTTATATGTATATGCATATGTCGTTCGACATTTGGTGTTATGCAGGAATGCAGGTACTGGGTGCCAACTCCACCCACATTGTCTGGTTTGAGCCTGCCCTACATACCCAATGGTTTGATGTGGTTAGGGAGTTGATAATAAACTACCCCCATTTGTGTCTGTGGTTGGGTCACTGTTTGTTCATGTCTTATATCGGTACTTTGTTCGTGTGGGTATGATTTTTAATTTAAGTTATTTATTCTCATGACTTTAGTAATGTTTATTAAAGTTTCTGATTATGGTTATGTTAATGGATAATTGCTTTAAATTAAATGTTGTCTTTCAATGTGATTAGTTAAATAAATTAAATTACTTTTGTAGTGGATGACATTAATTGTTTTATTAATATTGCAAAATTTAATTATCTTAGAATATCATTTAATTTAAATAAATATTAATTAAGAAATTGTTTTATTGAATATTTAAATTAAGTCATTTAAAATTATTTCTATGATGACTAATTTTATTATCAAGTACTTAATTTAATATTCTATTTTTAAATTTAAATATTGCTTGAGTTAAAATGCTGATTTATTTATTTTAATGATATTTATTTGTTTTCAAAAGTTAATTATATTTTAAAGGGAATTATAATGTTTAAATTTTTGGAAGAAGCACTTAGTTTAGAAAATTTGGGGAAAATGCCTATTCGAAAATTAGTAAAAGGGAATTTGAAGGCAAGTGGCTATTTTCCATGTGCAGTGTAATTAAGAGAATTTGAGTAATGTTCTGATTTTTTTTGTCTTGGGATTTTATATCCAATCTGGTCTTTTTCGAAAAATCGGAGAAAGAAGGATAGCAAAATTTTGTTTGCAATTCGTAGATTTTGAAGTTTTGCTGAAATTGAAATCTCGGTATGTTTCTTTTGAAAATAGTTAAAAATTTAGAATTTATAATTTGTGTTGGAAATTGTTCTTCGAAAATTTCTTCTAGAGGTTGTAGATCTATGAATTTACTGAAGAACATGGTTGGCTGGATACGCATGACACAACAATTCGACTGCAAATCAGCCTCAAGCGAAGGACTCCAAGTAGCTCTGTAATCCTTGAATATCCTTGTAATTTCCTGTTGAAAAGAAAAGGATTGTAAATTTTGAAATTTCAATATGTTTGTTGTGAGACTTGAAATTATTGTTTTGTGAAATCATTGCTGGGTAATTGTCATCTCTAACCTTTAGTTTCATTTCCCCTTTGTTTCCTGTCCAGTATGTTATTTAATATTTTGATACAAGTTTGGCTGGCTAGAAACTTGTTCTTTTTATCTTTGAATAAATTTATTTATGCTTCAATCTGTCCATTGTTATTTCCCAATACTCTGTAAATTTTCTTTTGCTAGAGATCCTTCGTTTTATTTTGCGTACTGGCTTTCACATTTTTCCATTCCTGTGTTTATGTGCCTCCTCTGTATGAGACTCTATAGCTGCAGTGTTTATTCCATTGAACTTATGTTAAATAGAATATATATATATATATATATATATTTCCTTCACTTTCTATATTTTTGTTTCCAAAGTTCTTCCGGTGTTTGAAAATCGTTGTTGGGCCTTTGATTTTGTGGTGGTGGCTGGGGTGCTTACGCCATAGGTGTACCCCCTTCCACCCTTCTTTCCTTTGAGGGGGTTGCGCATGACACTCTTTGAATGGTTGTGCAACAACCATAAGACTGTTGTGCGTAGCCATTCAAAGAGGTTGCGCCCCTCTTAGCATTGCATTTGTGGCTTTTAGTTTTGTTTGTATTATATATATATTGGGGTCTGCCATTCTTTATGATCTCTATTTTTTTAAAATAGAGGACAACGAACTTTGCATTGAAATTGAATTTTTTTTTTTTTAAATAATTGTAATATATATATATATATATATATATATATATATATACATAGATGTATATACTTTGGGTAGATACTCATTTAATTCTATTTTTAATATTCAATAGTAATTTAAATTTTATTTTATTTTATGGCATATATATATATATATATACGTGTATATATATTTTGATAGGAATATATTGTTGAAATGAAAAAAGTATTTTAATTCTAGAAAAATTAAGAATTAAATTATTTTAATTAGATTCATATTCAATTATTATTTTATTAAATTTGTATTTAGAAATGATTTTTGCAAATTAGATTTAATAATCTTGGTAAAATCAGATTTAGAGAATATTCAGTTTGGAAAAAGAAACAAAACCAGAGAATAGATATTATTTAAGATTAAAATATATACTTTTATTTATAATTGTGTTAATAGTTTAAGTTTAAATATTCTATTTTTGAAGTTTATTTTGTGATTAAATAATTTTAGAAAAGGCAGTTGCCTTTATTTTATTTTATTTAGAAATGATTAAAGAAACTCAAATTTTCTAACTTGGTAGAATAAATTTGTTGAGATAACTAATGTTATGTAAATGGTTATTTTGCATAGATTTAATTTGAAATATTTAATTCCATAATGCATTTTATGAGTAGGAATGGATTTTAAAATGATGAAAATTTGTATTTGATGTGTCATATGTTGAATTTAAGTTATATTTTATATAGTCTAAAAAGATGTTTTAATTGAAGTAATGTGTTATTTTGGTTCTTGGGTAGATGGATACTTTTCTCCAGAGGCTAGGGGAAATCGTGTGTTTGCACATTTGTTGTTGTACTTTTTTGGTCTATCGATTTGCCTTGTGATTATATGTGTTTGGTGGTACCTCCTTATTTCATGAATTGATATTTTTGTAGTCATGAGATGGTCATGCCTCGTGTGTTATGTTTTAAAAAGGAATGCCTTTATGTTTTGAGGATTGAGGTACACCCTTTACTTGTTTTTG
Source organism: Sequoiadendron giganteum (assembly GCA_007115665.2). Taxonomy (NCBI): domain Eukaryota; kingdom Viridiplantae; phylum Streptophyta; class Pinopsida; order Cupressales; family Cupressaceae; genus Sequoiadendron; species Sequoiadendron giganteum. The sequence goes on along the minus strand of CM021104.1, from coordinate 539,704,543 downwards.
GTTTTGGGGTAATTATAGGGGAGAGTGGCTCTTCTTGGGGCTAGTGTACAAGTGGTCGCCCATGAAAGAGTTTCCTTAATTAAGTGATAACCTAAGTAATATATCTAGTGGGTTGGGTTAGTTAATACATAACAAGACTTTAAAAAAATGCACCTCACCCCTAACGTTAGTGCTCTCAAAGGCTAAGGATGAGTGGGAAGACCTGGTTGGTAAGGTCACTGCCTTGTCTCCACGAAAGGTAAGTGGCTCTGCATGAGTCACCCTATGGGGTAGTACCTTGAGATAGGGTGTCTGGTTAACCATAGATGAAGGCAGCTCCTAGTGTTAGGTATTCTGGTTAATCCACATTGATGGAGGCGGCTCCTAGTGTTAGGTAGTTTGGTGAATCCATGTAAGACCATGCGATGACACTCTCCCACTGTGCCCGTTCTTTTCTGTTGTTCTTGTTTCCTTTGGAGTTTTATTATTGTTGTTGTTTATGTTGTTATGTGGTCTTGAGTTGTACGGTGTTAGTCCTTTGTTTTTTTGACTTTGTGGATGAGGGGTCTTTCTTATCGACTCCTTGCATGGGGAGTGTTCCTTTGGGTTCACAAGGTCGGGTGGAAACGTGCAATGCACCCATTGGGTCCCCAGGTGATGATCATGGCATGAAAGCAGATGTAGTGATCCCAGAGCTTCACACAGAGAAGATTGTACCTTATATTGTATTCAAATCTGCAATATTGTATTGTTTGTATTATGTTGTACTCTTCCCAATGTTATAAGGGAGGCAACTTTGTAATGTTATATTGACCTTTCACATTGTGTTGTATCTGTGGAAATATGTTCTACAAATGTAACTTGAAACTCTGAAGTTGAAATGTAATAATAGGTTATTCATGCTTTTATTTATCTATCTTGTTCATGTTGGATGAATGTATATTTATATTATGTTTTATTCACGCTTCTATCATTTGTTTAATTTGGTATTGTTTATCATTTAAGTTAGTTTGGGTTCATTCGAGTAGTGCACCATGTTAACCCATGGGACTAGGTTATTGTTATATGATATATTTATGTTATTTAATTATTTAATTATGTTAGATGTAATTGTTGTTTTAAAAAAAAATAAATGGTTTTGTTATTGTTAGTAGTTGTGTCCTATGGGGTTTGTGTGGTAGGGCGTTACAAACTATGTCCCGTAAATATGATAGATGCTATAAATATTTTTCTTAATTCTTCGGATATTGGCCATGTTGTGGATCCCCTTTAGTTAACTAGAGTTCTCTAGATTTACACCTCTTGAAGATATCTTCTCTATCTAGTACTTCTTTTAGCTCTTCCATCAACCTCTTTTCTTCCTAAAACTCAACAACTATCATGTATTGATTGATTAATTTTTGGTTAAGTTTTCCCAAATCTATCTCCAATTCATGATTTTTTGGAAGATGTATCTGAAGATTGTTCTATTCTAGGCCTTGAGTTTATCATTAATCCTACTCAGATTAAATATCAGCTTGAAGCTCTTTGTTCTATTCCTTAGTATTTCATACTCTCACCAATTTCTTATTGCAGAAATCAATTCCTCATTCCTCAAACACATGTGTGCAAACTTGAAGCTACACTTTACTAGGTATTGTTAAGCCTTGCATAACCACCCCATATTTTGCCTTGGTCAAAATGGGTCCCCCTTTTTGTTTTTGTCCTTGGTTGTTTTTCAAACAAAGTTTGGAGTTATTCTTTTCCAACACTTTGTTTTTCTTTTGTTTGTTCTATTGGAACCGGAACCGGAACTAAATCGGGTTTTGAAACTTCTTCAAAGATTTCATTTCGATCCCCATCCTGACAGTCTTTTTTTAGTCTTTTAGTTTGTCTTTATCAGAGCTGGAGCCAGAGTGGAAGTTAAGTCTGAAGTTATTCTGGGTTTCGAAATAAAGGTTAATTCTACCTCCGCCTTCACCTTTTGGTCTATTTGTTTAGACTTAGGATTTTTGTGTTAGGTTTTCTCGTCTCGTTCTTTGTGTTTTTATTCTAAATTTTGTTTCACTTTCTTCTTTGTTAGTGGAACCGGAGCCGGAACGGGAACCGGATTTAAACTTGCACAAATTTTCTAAGTCAGATCCCACTCCGATTATGCTCCCATTGTTCTGTTGTTTGACTTTAATGAAGTCATACGACAGTAATGTGCCAGTTCCCTTTGTAGTTCCGACTCTGATCTACCACATTTATGGCCTTGATTACGGGTGTCATGCACGTATGAAGCTGGAGTTTTAACCTTAATTAAGTATTAATTGATGTTATCAACATTGTTTAAAAGATTAAGGGCGAACCAGGGCTGCAGTGGAACATTTGGGCATGTGATTCGATTGAAAGGGAGATAATTACGCGTGGAATCACATCAGAGGGCTAACCTATTTATTTGCATTTGGAGGTAGGGTTTCTATTCTTCTCTTTTGTTTGTTTCACGTGTCGTTTTGTTCGGTCGTTGGTTTCTCATGAATTAATGACTCTTGGTTTTCTTGTGAGTTCATGTTGTTCATTTTTCTTCTCTTTTCTTATGTTTTCTCGTTCTTGTTTTGCCTTTCTTGTGTTTTGGTTTCTATTTCATTTGTTTTTTGTCACTATCGTTTTCACGTTTTAATCATGACCGTACCATGATGCCCTTGGATTTGGCTGACATAGTTGGTTGTTGCTTTACGTTGGTAGGATTTGTTGATTTATGGTTTTACTTAAGAGTTCTATTATTAGTCGATCTAATTAGTTTGAACTGGGTTAAATTTGTGCTCTAATTGTTTGAAGTCGAGGGTTTGTAGATTAGGGTTTTTGGCGCATTTTTGTTTAAATTGAACATGATGCCCTAATTATTACAGTTTCTCTCGGTCATATGGGGATGATCTCATATAGATTATTTTTTCGTTTTGATATGACCTTGTCTTTAGATTATGATGTTATTCGTCATCCTATTAAAATTACTTGTGACGTCATGATTATTTTGAGTGGAATCGAGATCGGAATCGATTTCGAGCTTGAACCTTGTTTTGAAATAAGTGTCGATTATTGTTTTCATCATGTGTTTGATTCTGCTTGTAGTAAGAAATAGGCTTTCAAAATATTGATAACTCAAGTAGAACCGGAACCAGAACCAAACATAAAATTGAAAATTCTTCATGGAACCAAATTGGTTCTCATTCCGATTCTAATTTTGGTTACCATCCCAACTCCGACTTTGGTCTCGCCATATTATTATTGCAATTTCAATGCCTATTCCAGTCCTGATCCTAACAATGTTTTTAAAAGAGACTTTTTAGGATGTTTTCTGCCTCATTCCACTTCCGGTATATATGGAAGGGCAAGATCTCTAATCATGTTTTTGTTTTACTTTTTATAGATCTAATTTAAGGTTTTATTGTAGGAAGCTAAAGGATGTCAGGAGTATCAGGAGAGGCTTCTCAGAGGAGTCAGTCTACAGAAACTTTGAAGGCAGCAACTAAGCCTAAGAAGGTTAAACTGGAACAACTCCCTTATACCTTGAGGTATAACCATGGGGGTCATGTTGTCACTATTAGCAAGGTGGAATCTAATTAGGCCGATATAACCAACACAAATCTAGGTCCATTCAATTATGAGGAGTTTTACTCAGAGACATTTGCTGAGGAGGTGACAGGGAGAACTGAAAGGATAGTTGAGTTTGTTTTGGCTCACATCACTGTGTTTCCTCTATCAATTCAATGCCCTAAACTAATAATGACAGCGGCTAGAGCTTACAATCCAGCCACTAGACAATGTGTAGATTCACAAGATAATGTGATCATAGACTTGACTCCTCAAATGTTTCAATTTATGTTCAGTGTCCCTAATCCAAAGAATCTTGCACAGCTTAATGAGGCAAAAGCTTTAGAGATGTATAGCAACCACAAAGAGACCAATAGGGCTCACTTAAACAAAAAAGGGTTAAGAACGGAGAAGAAGTCCCTAACAAATCTCTCAGAGCAGCCAAAAAGGGCAGAATTCTACAAAGAGGTAGCAAATATTATAATGATGTTTTCTAGAGTCTTTGGAAAAATGGATGCCTTTCATTTTAAGGAATGGATGTTTCCATTCATTTAGACAATCTTGGATGGGAAGTAGCAGTTTGATTGGCCTATGATTGTCTCATATAGCATACATGATTAGCTGATCAAAGTAAGGGAAACTAAGAGCTTCTTTATGACCTCTTATGTTGTCTATGCAACAACAAGGGAAGGCATCTTTCCAAGATTAAACAGAGTAGGAGTATTGGGAGAAGCTAATGGGAAAAATAAAGTTTGGAACCATTATGACTAGTTGTCCCTTTAGATTTTTGAGTTACATTTTAGAAGAGTTAATGATTCATTTTTGTATGTGGTTATTAACCAACTTAATGGAGATGTAGGGTATAGACTAATCCAGGAGGCCATGTCATTCATTACAGAATGGGGGTGTTGGTATATCCAGTACCCCAAATTTACTTATTTCAGGCTGGCTGGGTTTGAGGGTCATCCTCACTTGCTCCACAGGTGCTGTAGCAACAGAATAGTCTTAATGGAGGTTTTTTACCAAGCTTTGGGGGTCAATGCCAGGTTTGGAATAAAACACAAAGTAGGTTGTCACAAGTTCCCCATGTAATTGGGAGAGTACAACTGGCCACACCTTGTGGGAGCTAAGGTGGTTTGTAGTGAATAGATACATATGAAATTGGGCCTATATAACGCACGGAAGCATGTTGATCTGAAGAAAAAGATGAATTCTTTGCTTGCTTCAGTCTTTGATAGACATTTCAACCTGCTGGAGGACTTCTGGAGTGATCTCTAGGATGAATATGACCTCAGAAAAATAAATTATGAAATGTTGTATTTCCCACTTATGGTGGAATTTGGGGTGAAGGTTGATGTTCCTAATACACTAACAAATGATGGGGTAGTGTTGGATCCTTCATATGAGACACTGAACATAGGTACTAAGAGTTTGGACTTGGTGGATTGGGATGTTGAGGAGACAATTGACATGAAAAATATAGGAAGACCAATATTGGATAGGAGTATCCAATGGGTTGCGCTCAGAGCCAAAGCTCCTAGGGGTCCAACTTCCAAAAAAGGCAAAGGGTATAAGAGAACCAAAAGGAAAATGCCTCCCAAGGAACCCTTGGAATTATTCCCTCCTGATGTTGAGGAATTTGAGCCTGAAGCTTTGGCCCAAGATTTGCCCAGGACACATGAGGAGGATGTCACAATATGACCTATAGCTTCAGCATCAGTGATGGGTAAATCATCTGCTCAAGTCCCTCCTACAAAGAAGCAAGGTGGAAGGATGCCTAAGGGGACTCTCCATGATATAGCTGAAACCTTGAAGGGAAAGGAAGTAGAAGTGGAGGTTCATGATATTGAAACAGATTCTGATGAGACTTTATCAAAAAAGGATACACAAGAAGAGATGCCTCCGGAGGAAACTGAGCATGTGTTAACAAAGGAAGACCAGTGGGCATTGTTTGAAGAAGAAAAGAAAGCTTTAGATGCAAAGGAACATGCTGAAACTATAGCAAATAAAAAAGAAATATATGCTAAGGCACAAGCTGATGCAATGCCTCAACAATAGCAGTTGGATGCCAAGTAGAGAGATGATGAAGTAATTAAGCATCAACAAAAAGAGAAGGAAGATTTAGATAGACTTAAGGTTTTGGAAGAAGAAAAAAATAAACTACTTGAGGAGAAGAGGTTGGAGGAAGATAGATTGAAAAGGGAACAAGAGGATAAGATGATACAAGAGCAAAAAGATAAGGAAGAAGCTGAAAAACTTATGAAGGAGAATGTAGAGGAAGAACAACAAAATGTACAATAGGTTGATTCTCAACCTAGGGTTAATATACTACAACCATTATCCTCTACAACTACTACCTCATCTTATACTATAATGGCTACTACTTTGATTGCTCTTGCCTGGTTGAAGATTGATCTTCAAAAGAAACTAGTAGCTCCCCCACAACCTCTTAATTGGGATGACATGATGAAAGAAATTGAAAAAGAGAGACCCAAGAAGAAGGCTAGGATTCTTCATTCCACAAGGCTAACTAAGGTAGGGTAAATTATTGCAGAATGTGCAATACCAAAAGTGGATAAGGATATGGGAGATATGCAAGTCACTAATTACCAATTAGGCACTGCCAATTTGGGAAGGCCTACAAGAAATCAGCAAATGAACGTGATTGATGTTGTAGCATCATCCACCAATTCAAGGATGATAAAGGACAAGCAAATAAAGGATGATCTCAAAGCTCAATTGGATCAGTTGCATGCCTTTTTGAAGGATATTTCTGCTCCTAGATTACAACAAATTGTTTCCTTAGAAACACTAGTTTTGCTCAGCAAAAGAGAGGTGGATGATCTGATGCAAGTAAACAATAAGGTTGGGATGATGGATAGATGGATGGATAAGCTTAACCAGGAGGTAGGTGAGATGCTACGAAGCAGTTTTGAGATCCATGAGGAAGCATTAGAGTTAATAGAGGAAATGAAGCACCATGTTGAAACATTTGAACAATAGGAGGAAGAATATAGGGGATATGTCCAGAAGATAAAAGATATCAATAAATTGCCAAGGTCCAATCTTCTTGAGCAGTCAATCCTTGAGGAAGACAATGCAAATTTATTGGAAAAGGCCTCTAGTATAATTTGTCTTAGATCTAATTTTATATACAAGCATAGGAATGAAGTTCAGGATGCTAGTAAGGATTTGAATGGACAACTTGATGAACTAGAAGTTGTTGTAGCTATTCTAGTTAAGGTTGATATATCGGTTAAGGAGGGTCTGCCTCTAAGTCAGTTAAAAGAGAAATGGGATAGTAGATTTCAAGAGGTTATGCAAAAGGAAGATGATGGAGAAGATCTACTATTAGATAGATTGATGGATATCAAGGAAGAAGTAAAGGCTGCAAGAAGGGAATTGATAAAATTAAGGGACATGAAAGAGTTTTCTGTTGCTGAGTTAAAGAGAATCAAATTTGAGGACAGCTGGATTGATGGGCTAGATATAGATATTCTTCAATAGGTTTTCTCCAGTTATGATGAATATACTTTGGAGAAAACTATGCAAGGATGAGTGGCAGTCTTTTGGGCGCATGAATTTTCTTTTTATTCTCTCCTATTTTACAAGATGATCAACTTTGGAACTAGAGATCAACTGGTCTGAGTTTCCAAGAAAGTGTCAATTCCTAAAATTGTGGATCTAAATTTTAATTGAGAGGATTTTATGATTTTTACATCTATATATACTTTTGGGGTACCATATTGTAAGGATCGTCAAATGAGAATAGAATTAGCCACTTGATAGTAGGAGTTAGGAGTTTCATAGCTTTGCAAAGATACTTTGTTATTATTAGTTATAGTTGAATACAATATGAGCTTTTACACAGTATTAGTTTGGAATTGAGTTTTACTGGATGAGGTTAATGAATCATAATCTGTCTATATGCCAGTGAGTTTGTTGAAGCATAAATGTTTCTTATTTGATGAGAATCAATAGAACGAACCAGATTTTAAAAGGTTATTCCATTAAATTGTCTATGGATTGAAGTGGTGAATGTCTATTGATCTATGATTTTAGCAATGAATGAGAGTTTGTTCTTTTTTGAATCTTAAAATTATTATGATGTGTGATTGTGATGGTTAAACTAAGCACCATAGATGCATACAATAGTATGGATTGTTCTGTAAATTGCATCATGTTATGGTTTTCTTGATCTTTTGAAGGAACATTTGTTGTTGAAAGTATATGTCTGGATATTAGATAATTGTTATTCATGTTTCACTGATGTATGCCCTGATCTATCTTTTTTTGTTTATTTAAACCCCCCTGTTGTGAAGTATAGATTGATGAACCCGTGTTGCTTACATTCCTTATTACTAGTGAAGGCCCCTTGAACATTACAGTTGCATGGACCAATTGAGTGACACTAGACAATTGAGAACCAACTACCAGGACCTTGGGAGTTAGGCTACTAAATGTTGTCTTTCTTTTTGAGGAGAAATAGGGTAATAAATATTATGTTTAACGTTGTTTGTGTCATTTTCACCATCAATAGATTTGGCGCTAGAAGGAGGGCCTTGAAGGAACAAGCTGGATCAGATAGGGTCATTCTCATCGAAAAAGTATGAGAGGATTCTTAGATCCTTGCCTGACCCTGAACCATTACTAGAACTCCAAACCTCGATTAGACCTAGACCCGATGCATGTAGAATTTTTATCCCACCGTTGCCACCATTGCTTACGCCACCTAGATTTCAACCAAATCCATGTACACCACCCCCAGTCGAACCATCACCACCATCAGTTAGACCAGTGTCACCACTAGTTCGACCTATATCACCACCACCTTCTCAACCAATCCTACCCATGGCTTCTGAATAGCCCCTTTCTGTTAGGGACTATTCTAGGGGTAATCCATGATCTACCGAAGAATCCAGAAAGGTTTTTTCCCAAGTACATGCATGGGGAATCAATAAGTTCTGAGGAGCATATACAAGCATTCAAGGATGCTTGTACCCATGCTCAAGTGGCTCATCAGGACGTGGCATGTAGATGGTTTCCTTATTGTTTAGGGGACATGGCATATAAATGGTACTTAAATCTGCCCCAGGCATCTACTTTGGGCTGGACAGATTTAGAAAATGCATTCATTACTCAGTTTTGGGTCTACGTAGACCTTGCCATCGTGTATCATCAATTTTCCACCATAAGAAAAGAACATCATGAGCCATTGCCTCTATTTAACACTACATTCTAAAGGATGTTTCGTAGGCTATAAGATCCTTACGTGGTGGCTGATAATATTGCCATTCAGACATATTTAAGAGTTGTTGATCCCTTGATTGGCTTACTCTTGTAGAGAACCTATGCTGCCAATGAGATTGACTCTTTGTCTAAAGTTTATCATCTAGCCATTAAATTGCAATAGCAGATAAGTCTGCAATCAAGGAGTTTAGGAGCAGATCTCCCTCCCATGGGTTATTAGACACCTAACCCACCGTTGTTGAATACAGACCCAGGGATATCTTACTCCCAATATGGACCTGTGTCTAAGTTGCAAGTTGCACTTGCCATGCCCTTTTTCAAAAATGGCATGCAAGATTCTTCCCAACAAGCTCAAAATCACCAACAGCAAGTGGGATGATCAACGCATGTTCGTTCCCCATCCATAGGGAAAAATGTGCAAAATGAACAAACTGTTCAACTGACCAATGAGGTAGAAACTCTCAAAAAGACTCTATCTCAAATGTCTAATGAGATGGCACAACTTAGGCATAACCCTCCCCACAACGAAAACCAAAATTATTAGAACCAGGGAGGTTACAACAACCAAGGGAATTACTCCAATCAGAATGTGAATCAGAACACCAACCGAAACTTCCAGAATCATATATCCTCTAATCATAATTACCAAAATCAGAATAGAGGAAATAACCAGAGGTCCAACAACAACAATAGGTAGTGGAATATTGGACCTAACAATGGGGGAGTTTCCCATAATTATTAGTCAGGTGAGGATATATCACATACTGCTAATGTGGCTGACCTTAATTTTATGACTAATTGGTGTAGGCTACATGATAATACAACACATTCGGAGGTTAATTGCCCAGAAATGGAGAAAATGGTTAAGATTGCACAAGATGATTCCCATCCTCTAGTAGGAAATTCCAATCAAGATAATGGGCCAATAATTACTACTATGACTTTTGAGACTATTGAAGAGAAATACCAATTTCCCATGCAAGGAGATAATGAGCTAGAGGAGGATGTGTATGATGCCCAAGCCTTCCAGTCCAAAGGTAGTCACTTCTTGAGAAATAAGAATAAGGGCACATTTACTACATCTGCACCCCCAAACAACATGGTCTGACCTAACCAAAATGCAGATAATAACCCACCACCACCAAAGGGACCTTCTAACCCTCAGAATAGAGGCAATCCACCTCCTTTTCCTAAATATCAAGTGAGGAATGATTCAGAATTTTATTTTATTGCAGAACTGCAGAGACATAATACATCATTATCATTCTTTGACATTATGATGTGGTGCCCGACTCAACATGAAGTGGTATTGAAGGCCTTGGAGGAGGCAGACCACTTAAAGGGAAAAGGTAAAGTGACTCCAATGAAGGAGACAAATGCAACAATCTATAAAGGTAAGACCAGTACCCCACCTTTTCTTTTAAGTTTAAGGATTTTTGGAAAAAAATTGCATAACTGTTTATTGGACTTTGGAGCATCGGGTAATGTTATGCCCTTTTTAATATGTAAGAAGTTAGGATTAAATCCTACACCGACCAATAAGAAAGTATCCAGTTGGACAAAACTAAGGTCAATGTTGTAGGAGAACTAATGAACATGCATGTATAGGTTGGATCAGATCCAAAGATCTAAACCTACATAGATATTCAAGTGGTTGACATCCCAGAGATGTATGGTATGCTCCTAAGTTGAGAGCTAATGAAAATTATTGGGGGATATTTGTCCTTGGATTTCTCTCACATGTGGCTACCCTGGAAGGGGGTAGCAATGCAAATAAGGATTGAGAGGGAACCAAGGCTCAAGCATATGATTAAAGAATATGATGCTCCAAATGAAGTAGCATATTTTGAGACTGAGATAGGAGTTTACAAGAAAGAGGAAATCTTGACCTTCCTTATACTCAATCATGAGGATACATTGCCCCTAGAACACAGTGACCCAATGATTTGCATCAACTAGCAAGTTCTAATAAAGAAATTGCAACAAGATAGGTTGGTATTAGGAGAAGACACTGATTTGAGCAGTTTGTTGCTTCCTAATTGGTGTAGGATTCATTATCACAACCATTCGGAGTTAACATGCCTACCATGCATAGATATCTTAAATCATATAGGCTAGCCTCAACAAATATGTCAACAAAAACCCCAAACACCCATCAATAAGTTTTCTTTTAAAGTTAAGGATGCTACCATTCTCACTAGGACTAGCCTTTCCCAAGAGGAAGATTCCTCATGGTTTGATCAGGCTCAGGTTCTATGCTCCAACATTCAAGAAGAAATTGAGGTGTCTCAATTCTTTTCCAATACACCTACCCTGGATACTCTACCAATGCCCAAGGCATTAATAAAAAATGAATTAGATTGCAATCTGATCCAAGAAGTTATCCAGGAAGTAATTCTTGAGCAAGTTGTGAATATAGAAAAGTCTTCAAGTGAGCCTTGCCCCAAGTCAATTTCTGATGACTAGCAAAAGCTCGAGTCATCACATATCCCAAGTAAGTCATCCCCTATCATCCCTAAAAAGAAAGAGCTCCTAGCTAAAGACCAATTGTGGAGTCTTAAATTTGATGGCTCCAAATCCAAGGCAGGAAGTGGAGTAGGGATCAAACTAACCAACCCGAAAGGGAAAACTTACTTTGCATCTTACAGGTTACAGTTTGGCTGCACAAACAACGTGGTTGAGTATGAATCACTCGCTCACGGACTTATGTTCGCTCATCCGAAGAAGGTCACTGCTCTCATGGTCATGGGGGATTCCGAAGTAATTGTAAAATAGGTACGTATCCAGTATACATATCATAACAAAAGATTGGTTGCATACAGAAACAGAGTTTGGAACTTAAATGAAGACTATGATGATTTTGGGATTACTCTGATCCCTAGAGAAGCTAATCAAATTACAGATGCCCTTGTCATTGCTGCTAGCACCTTGGAACCCATGCAAGACTCTAATCTAAAGAGATTTTTAGTTGAGTTAATCTCAGTCCCAGTTGTCCCTGATAATGTCCAAAATTTTTAGGTATTTGATGACGATCAACATATATTGGACTTTCTAGCAAGTTTAGATGTCTTTGAAGGGTAGATAATAGATGAATTTGGAAGAGATCAGGGAGATTGGAATCCAGAGAATGGTGGTGCATAAGGGATATTGGAGCTAAAGATAAATAGCATACCAAAAGGGATGGTAGCTTTAGAGAGAATATTTGATTCTGACCCACGGGCTCAATAGAGGGTGCCCATAGAGAGTGAAGGAGGGAAATATGAATCTATAATTCTGACTCACTTGGTCCTTGAAAGAAATGTTCTCGTAGGGAAAACCTATCTTGCAGAAATTAAACAGAAAATAGTCAAAGTTTTGGAGCAGAACATTGCAGCCATTGGTTGGGGGTATGATGACTTAAAGACCTTTGACACTTTGATGATCACTCATACTATACCTCTTAAGCCAGATGCCAAGCCCTTCCATCAAAAACAATGCCCGGTCAATGCTTTGATTGAGCCCCTGATCCAGAAGGAGGTACAAAATCTCCTATCTGCAAGAATAATCTTTCATGTTAGACATTCTACATGGGTGGAAAATTTAGTTCCTGTACACAAGAAAAATGGTGAAAATAGATTACATGTTGATTTCAGAAATCTAAATAAAGCCTCTAAGAAAGATAATTATCCACTACCTTCTCTTGATGAAGTGCTACAAAAGGTTAATGGGTCCCAGATGATGTCATTCTTAGATGGTTATTCTGGGTACAATCAAGTCCTTGTTAGTCATGAGGACAAAATGAAGACTGCTTTCACCACCAAATGGGGCACATTTGCTTATCAGAGGATGTCATTCATTCTTATCAATGTTGGAGAAACCTTTCAATAGGAAATGGATGTAGCCTTCAAATATTTGATAGGAAAGTGTATAATTATTTATGTGGATGATTTAACCATCTTCTCCAAGAATCGAGAAGACCATGCTGCAGATCTGGAAAAGGTTCTCAAGAAGTGCATAAGCTATGGTGTCTCCCTCAATCCAAAAAAGTGTGTGTTTGGAGTATCTAAAGGGAAAATCTTAGGCCACATCATATCAAAAGAAGGGATATCAATAGATCTGGATAGAGTGGGGGCTATCTTGAAACTAACCAGGCTAGGCAATAAGAAAGAAATGAGATCCTTCTTTAGAAGGATCAATTTTGTTAGAAAATTTATAACAGGGTTTGCAAAAATTGTCAAACCCCTCAATGAAATGATGAAGAAAGAAGCGAAAATAGAAGGGAGCAATGAGGATAAATCTGCTTTCTTGTAGATCAAACAGTCAATATTTGAGGCACCTATTTTGACTAGCCTAGATTATCTAAATCCTTTTTACATCTATTCTTTCATGTCTAACCATTCATGTGTAGCTGTCTTAACACAATGAAGAGGTGAGGGAGAGGAAAGACCTATCGCCTTCATGAGATCTCCTTTTAAGATTGCAGAATTTAGATACCCACCCCTAGAGAAACAAGCCTTTGCATTGGTGTGAGTGGTAAAGAAGTTCAGGCACTACATTCTTCGAATTCAGGTAATGGCCATAGTCCCTAATCCAGCAGTGAAGTCTCTCTTGATGCAAAGTGAATTGGGAGAGCGAAGAGGAAAGTGGATGGCCATTCTACAAGATTTTGACTTAGAGATTCATCTAATCAAAGTCATCTAAGGGTAGGGTTTATCAAAATCAATGGCAGATGTGGACAAGAATATCACCTGTCAGCAGTACACTATCCAGTCATTTACTAAGGATCTCTGGTACACAGACTTGATCTTCTTCCTCTTCAATAACAGATGTCCAGAAGGAATGAATGCTACTCAGAGAAGAGCGTTGAGGATGAAGAGTGATCACTACATGCTTAAAGGGGGACCTATCTACAGAAAGAAATTTCAAGGGTACCTATCCTGTTTGGATCAACAAGAGGCTAATCACGCTATTTATGAGTTTCATGGAAGACATGGAACAAGACATGGGTTTGTGGATGCTTTGGCTCATCAGATTCTTAGATTAGGCTATTATTGGCCTTATGTATTTCGGGATGCACACCAACATATCAAAACGTGTCATGTATGTCAAACTTCTGCACCTAGGGAAAGAAATTTGGCAATGCCTTTGCAACCAGTGTATGAGGTAAGTTCATTTTCTCAATGGGAATTGGACTTTGTAGGTGTCACTAATCCCAATTCTTATGTAGGTCACAAGTTCATCTTGACTGCAACTGACTACTATACATGCTGGACTGAGGACCAGCCCTACAAAAACAACACCACAAACGTGGTTTCAAATTTTTGACTAAGAACATCCCCACAAGGTTTGGAGTTCCATTTGCCCTAGTATGTGATAATGGCCTTGCTTTTTCTTAAGCTGAATTCATTCAATGGGCTTATGAACATAAAATTATTTTGACGTATTCATCCAATTACTGCCCTCAGGGAAATGGAGTGGCTGAGTCCACTAATAAAAACCTATTGGAAGTAATAAGAAAGTTGTTAGAAAATAATCCTAGGGACTGGCACACCCAGTTGAGATTTTCCCTATGGGCAGATCAAACCCAAATTAAAGAAGCTCTAAGAAATTAGCCTTTTAAGTTAGTCTATGGCCAAGACCTAGTCTTCTCGATCCATTTACAAATACCTATTTTTAAGTTTATGCAGGAATTTTATACCAAGGATGATAGGATCGAGGTTAGATTACTTAATTTTCTTGACATGGAGGAACAAAGAGATGCTGCTTTGTAGCAATTCTCTAAGCATCAAGCTATCGTCAAAAGTTGGTTTGACAAAAGGGCCAAGGTAAAAGCCTTTAGGATATCAGATCTTGTACTACTATGGGATAAAGCTAGAGAGAAGAAGGGAGATCACCAAAATTTTGATAGACTCTGGTTAGGTCTATATCAAGTGGCTGAGATACTAGGTGAGAATGCTTTTCGTTTAAGTACCTTAATAGGAGAGCCTATTCCAATGCCAATTAATGGCCAATTTCTCAAGCACTATTTTGGTTCATGAAAGGTGTGATGTTTTAAAAGAATTTATTATACTGTATCATATGTAATTAAGTTTTTGTTATCCTTGGTTTTTTTATGTTTGTTTTTTGTTTTTGTTTGTTCTTTTGTTTGTGTTTGTTTGTTTTGTTTTGTCTTGTTTTGTTGGGGATCTTCATTTTTGTCCATCTCAAGATAAGGGGTCATTATTCAAAGTATGCTACAAGCACTAGGAGAGAAATTGGTTTAGGTATTTTCATCAACATCTTTGAAAAGGATTTCATTCTGAAACTCATGTTTTATGACCATTCTAATGTTGGTTTGAAAATTTATTAGGTGTAGAAGATACACTATGAATATCTTATGAATTATGATAAAAAATCTGTCACCAAAAATAGATAACATCTACCTAAGTAAATACCCATCTATTTTAGGGTGGCTTTACCTTTTGATTCAAGTGAAAAATCCGATTCCAAGACTGTCATGAAATCCATTGTAGTTCTCAACCCACATTTCAAACCAATTGTATCTGAGTATTGAGGAAAGTTCATAAAAGATTTCTACAAGTGAAGCTTAAGTAAAAAAAATGAGAAAAGAAAGAAAGAAAAGGCAAGCTCAATATCAAATGGGTGAATCAATTATCTCTATTGGGGCTATGGATGCCTATCTGGTAGTAGAGAAATGTTTTGAGAGAACTAGAGGTATCTCCATTGGGGCTATGGACGCCTGTCTGGCAGCGGAGCAATACCCAGGAGTTCATTGCAAGATAGTTAAAGGACTCAACTTATGTAGCTTGAATCTTAGGTATAGTTGTTCAGGAGTAGAGGAAGTATTTATAAAAAATGATGCACAATATATGCACACACTCAGATTCAAAAATATTCATGAGAACATACATCTGAGATTCCAGCTCAATCTTATCCTATATATCTAATCTTATTCAAGTTAACATGCTTCATAAGCCAAGTGGTTTTGGGGTGACTGAATTTTTTTTGGGTGTCTTGAAAATGGGTAAACCATTTTCCCAGTCGAGTCACCATTTTTTATGCCTTGCATAACCACCCCATCTTTTTCCTTGGTCAAAATGGGCCCCCCTTTTTGTTTTTGTCCTTGGTTGTTTTTCAAACAAAGTTTGGAGTTATTCTTTTCCAACAATTTGTTTTTCGTTTGTTTGTTCTATCAGAACCGGAACCAGAACTAAATCGGGTTTTGAAACTTGTTCAAAGATTTCAGTTTGATCCTCGTCCCAATGGTCTTTTCTAAGTCTTTTAGTTTGTCTTTGTCAGAGCTGGAGCCAGAGTGGAAGTTAATTCTGAAGTTATTTTGGGTTTCAAAATAGAGGTTCATTCCACCTCCGCCTCCGCCTTTTGGTCTGCTTGTTTAGACTTAGGATTTTTGGGTTGGGTTTTCTTGTCTCGGTCTTTGTGTTTTTATTTTAACTTTTGTTTCATTTTCTTCTTTGTTAGTGGAATGAGAGTCGGAACAGGAACCAGATTTAAACTTGGACAAAGTTTCTAAGTCAGTACCCATTGTGATTCCACTTCCACCATTTTGTTGTTTGACTTTACTGAAGCCATACAACAAAAATGTGCCAGTTCCCTCTATAGTTTCAACTACGATCTACCGCATTTATGGCATTGATTATGGGTGCCATGCACGTATGAAGCTACAGTTTTAACCCTAATTAAATATTAATTGATGTTATCATCATTGTTTATAAGATTAAGGGTGAACCAAGGCTGCAGTGGAGCATTTAGGCATGTGATTCGATCGAAAGGGAGATAATTACGTATGGAATCACATCAGAGGGTTAACCTATTTATTTGCATTTCGAGGTAGGGTTTTTGTTCTTCTCTTTAGTTTGTTTCACATGTCATTTTGTTCGGTCGTTGGTTTCTCATGAATTCATGACTCTTGGTTTTCTTGCGAGTTCATGTTCATATTTCTTCTCTTTTGTTTTGTTTTCTTGTTTTTGTTTTTCCTTTCTTATGTTTTGGTTTCTCGTTCATTTGTTTTTTGTCATTGTCATTTTCACATTTTAATCATGACCATACCATAATGCCCTTGGATTTGGATTACATAGTTGGCTGCTGCTTTATGTTGGTAGGATTTGTTGATTTATGGTTTTACTTAGGAGTTATGTTACGAGTCGATCTGATTAGTTTGAACGGGGTTAAATTTGTTCCCTAGTTATTTGAAGTTGAGGGTTTGTAGATTAGGGTTTTTGGTGTGTTTCTGTTTAAATTGAACATGATGGCCTAATTATTACAATTTCTCTCAGTCATATGGGGATGATCTCCTATAGATTATTTTTTCATTTTGATATGACCTTGTCTTTATATTATGATGTTATTCATCATCCTATTAAAATTACCTATGATGTCATGATTATTTTGAGTGGAATCAGGATCAGAATTGATTTCAATCTTGAACCTTGTTTTGAAATAAGTGTCGATTACTATTTTCATCCCGTCTCTGATTCTGCTTGTAGTAAGAAATAGGCTTTCAAAATATTGATAACTCAGGCGGAACCAGAACCAAAACCAAACATAAAATTGAAAATTCTTCATGGAATCAAATCAGTTCTCATTCTCGTTTCGATTCTGGTTACCATCCCAACTCTGACTCTGGTCCTACCATATTATTATTGCAAGTTCAATGCCTATTCTGGTCCCGATCCCGACAATGTTTTTAAAAGAGACTTTTTAGGATGTTTTTTGCGTGGTTCCACCTCCGGTATGTATGGAAGGGTAGGATCTCTAATCATGTTTTTTTTTTAGTTTTTATAGATCTAATTTAAGGTTTTATTGTAGGAAGCTAAAGGATGTCAGGAGTATCAGGAGAGGCTTCTTAGAGGAGTCAGCCTGCAGAAACATCGAAGGCAACAACTAAGCCTAAGAAGGTTAAACCAGAACAATTCCCTTATACCTTGAGGTATAACCATGGGGGTCCTACTGTCACTGTTAGCAAGGTGGAATCTGATTGGGCTGATATAATCGACACAAATCTAGGTCCATTCAATTATGAGGATTTGTACTCAAAGACATTTACTTAGGAGGTGACAGGGAGAACTGAAAGGATAGTTAAGTCTGGTTTGGCTCACATCACTGTGTTTCCTCTATCAATTCAATGCCCTGAACTAATAATGACAGTAGCTGGAGCTTAAAATCTAGCCACCAGACAATGTGTAGATTCACAAGATAATGTGATCATAGACTTGACTCCTCAAATATTTCAATTTATGTTCAGTGTCCCTAATCATAAGAATCTTGCACAACTTAATGAGGAAAAGGCTTTATAGATATATAGCAATCACAAGGAGACCAATAGGGCTCACTTAAACAAAAAATGGTTTAGAATAGAGAAGAATTTCCTAACAAAGCTCTCAGTTCAACCAAAAAGGGTAGAATTCTACAGAGGTAGTAAATATTATAATGATGTTGTCTAGAGTCTTCGAAAAAAGGGATGCCTTTAATTTTAAGGAATGGATGTTTCCATTCATTCAGACAATCTTGGATGGGAGGCAACAATTTGATTGGCCTATGATTGTCTCAGATAGCATACATGATTAGCTGACTAGAGTAAGGGAGACTATGAGCTTCTTTATGACCTCTTATGTTGTCTATGCAGCAGCAAGGGGAGGCATCTTTCCAGGATTAAACAAAGTAGGAGTATTGGGAGAAGTTGATGGGAAAAAGAAAGTTTGGATCCATTATGACCAGCTATCCCTACAAATTTATGAGTTACATTTTAGAAGAGTTAATGATGCATTTTTTTATGTGGTTATTAACCAACTTAATGGAGATGCAAGGTATAGACTAAGCCAGGAGGCCATGGCATTCATTACAGAACGGGGGTGTTGGTATATCTAGGACCCCAAATTTACTTATTTCAGGCTGGCTGGGTTTGAGGGTCATCCTCACTTGCTCCCCAGGTGCTGCAGCAACAAAATAGTCTTAATGGAGTTTGTTTACCAAGATTTGGGGGTCAATGCCAGGTTTGGAATAAAACATAAACCAGGTTGTTACAAGTTCCCCATGCAATTGGTAGATTACAGCTGTCCACACCTTGTGGGAGCTAAGGTGGTTTGTAGTGAATTGATACATGTGAAATTGTGCCTATATACTACCCAAAAGCACTTTGATCTAAAGAAAACGATGAATTCTTTTCTTGCTCCAATCTTTGATAGATATTTCAACCTGCTGGAGGACTTGTGGAGTGATCTCCAGGATGAATATGATCTCAAAAAAAGAAATTATGAAAGGTTGTTTGTCCCACTTATGGTAGAATATGGGGTGAAGGTTGATGTTCCTGATACACTAACAGATGA
Organism: Sequoiadendron giganteum; assembly: GCA_007115665.2. Classification (NCBI taxonomy): domain Eukaryota; kingdom Viridiplantae; phylum Streptophyta; class Pinopsida; order Cupressales; family Cupressaceae; genus Sequoiadendron; species Sequoiadendron giganteum. The sequence continues at coordinate 539,685,440 of CM021104.1, read as the reverse complement.
TGGGGGAGTGTTGGATCCTTGATATGAGGCACTGAACATAGGTACTAAGAGTTTGGACCCGATGGATTGGGATGTTGAGGAGACAATTCACATCAAATAGATAGGAAGACCAGTATTGGATAGGAGTATCCAATGGGTTGTGCTCAGAGCCAAAGCTCCTAGGGGTCCAACTTCTAAAAAATGGAAAGGGTATAAGAGAACCAACAGGAAAATGCCTCCCAAGTAACCCTTGGAATTCTTCCCTCCTGATGTTGTGGAATTTGAGCTTGAAGCTTCGGCCAAATATTTTCTAGGGACACATGAGGAGGATGTCTCAACAAGACATGTAGCTTCAACATCAGTGATTGGTGAGTCATCCACTCAAGTCCTTCCTACATAGAAACAAGGTGGAGAGATGCCTAAGGGGATTCTCCATGATATAGCTGAAACCTTGAAGGGAAAGGAAGTAGAAGTGGAGGTTCATGATATTAAAATAGATTCTGATGAGACTTTATCAGAAAAGGATACACAACAAGAGATGCCTCCGGAGGAAACTAAGCATGTGTTAACAGAGGAAGACCAGTGGGCATTGTTTGAAGAAGCAAAGAAATCATCAGATGCGAAGGCACATGCTGAAGCTATAGCAAAGAAAAAAGAAATAGATGCTAAGGCACAAGCTGATGTAGTGCCTCAACAACAAGAGTCGGATTCCAAGCAAAGAGGTGATGAAGTAATTAAGTAGCAAAAAAAAGAGAAGGAAGCTTCAAATAGACTTAAGGTTTTGGAAGAAGAAATAAATAAACTACTTGAGGAGAAGAGGTTGGAGGAAGATAGATTGAAAAGGGAATAAGAGGATAAGAGGATACAAGAGAAAAAAGATAAGGAAGAAGCTGAAAAATTTGCGAAGGAGAATGTAGAGGAAGAACAACAAAATGTACAAGAGGTTGATTCTCAACCTAGTGTTAATGTACTACAACCATTATCCTCTACAACTGCTGCCTCCTCTTCTACTATAATGGCTACTACTCTGAGTGCTCCTACCTGGTTGAAGCTTGATCTTCAAAAGAAACTAGTAGCTCCCCCACAGCCTCTTAATTGGGATGACATGATGAAAGAAATTGAAAAGGAGAGACCCAAGAAGAAGGCTAGGATTCTTCATTCCACAAGGCTAACTAAGGTAGGGGAAATTATTGCAGAATATGCAATACCAAAAGTGGATAAGGATATGGTAGATATGTAGGTCACTGATTACTAATTAGGCATTTCCAATTTGCGTAGGCCTACAAGAAATCAGCAAATGAACCTGATTGATGTTGTAGCATCATCCACCAATTCAAGGATGATAAAGGACAAGCAGAGAAAGGATGAGCTCAAAGATCAATTGGATTAGTTGTGCACCTTTTTGAAGGATGTTTTTGCTCCTAGATCACAACAAATTTTTGCCTTAGAAACACTAGTTTTTCTCAACAAAAGAGAGGTGGATGATTTGATGCAAGTAAAGAATAAGGCTGGGATGATGGATAGATGGACGAATAAGCTTAACTAGGAGGCAGGTGAGATGCTAGGAAGCAGTTTTGAGATCCATGAGGAAGAATTAGAGTTAATAGAGGAAATGAAGCACCATGCTAAAACATTGGAACAAAAGGAGGAAGAATATAGGGGATATGTCCAAAAGATAAAAGATATCAATAAATTGCCAAGGTCCACTCGTCTTGAGCAATCAATCCTTGAGGAAGACAATGCAGATTTCTTGGAAAAGGCCTCTAGTATAATTTGGCTTAGAACTAATTTTATATATAAGCATAGGAATGAAGTTCAGGATGCTAGTAAGTATTTGAATGGACAACTTGATGAACTAGAAGTTGTTGTAGCTATTCTAGTTAAGGTTGATATATCGGTTAAGGAGGGTTTGCCTCTAAGTCAGTTAAAAGAGAAATGGGATAGTAGATTTCAAGAGGTTATGCAAAAGGAAGATGATGGAGAAGATCAACTATTAGATAGATTGATGGATACCAAGGAAGAATTAAAGGCTGCAAGAAGGGAATTGATAAAATTGAGGGACATGAAAGAGTTTGTTGTTGTGGAGTTAAAGTGAATCAAATTCGAGGACAGCTGGATTGATGGGCTAGATATAGATATTCTTCAATAGGTTTTCTCTCTTGTTATGATGAATATACTTTGGAGAAAACTACGCAAGGATGAGTTGTTGTATTTTGGGTGCATGAATTTTATTTTTATTCTCTCCTGTTTTACAAGATGATCAATTCTGGAACTAGAGATCATCTGGTCTGAGTTTCCAAGAAAGTTTGAGTTCCTAAAATTATGGATCTCAATTTTGATTGAGAGGATTTTATGCTTTATACGTCTATATATACTTTTGGGGTACCATATTGTAAGGGTCGGCTAATGAGAATAGAATTAGCCACCTGATAGTAGGAGTTAGGAGTTTCATAGCTTTGCAAAGATACTTTGTTATTATTAGTTACAGTTGAATACAAATATGAGTTTTTACACAGTATTATGTTGGAATTGAGTTTTACTGGATGAGGTTAATGAATCATAATTTGTCTGTATGCCAGTGAGTTTGCTGAAGCATAAATGTTTCTTATTTGATGAGAATCAATAGAAGGAACCATATTTTAAAAGTTTATTTCATTTAATTTATCTATGGATTGAATTGTTGAATGTTTGTTGATCTATGATTTTAACAATGAATGAGAGTTTGTTCTTTTTTGAATCTTAAAAGTATTATGATGTGCAATTGTGATGGTTAAACGAAGCACCATAGATGCATGTAATAGTATGGATTGTTCTATAAATTGCATCATGTTATGGTTTTCTTGATCTTTTGAAGGAAAATTCATTGTTAAAAGTATATGTTTAGATATTAGATAATTTTTATTCATGTTTCACTGATGTATGTCCTGATCTATCTTTTTCTGTTTATTTAAACCCCCCCTATTGTGAAGTATAGATTGATAAATCCGTGTTGCTTACATTCCTTATTACTAGCAAAGGCCCCTTGAACATTACAGTTGCATGGACCAATTCAGTGACACTGGACAGTTGAGAATCAAGTACCAAGTTCTTGGGAGTTAGGCTACTATATGTTGTCTTTCTTTTTCAAGATAAATAGGGTAATAAATATTCTGTTTAACGTTGTTTGTGTCATTTTCACCATCAACAAGTGTCTTTCAGATTGTAGGTTAAGATCCACATGGTAATGACCTGAGCTTGAAAAGGGTAAGATTGTTTCCTCCCAGATAGAGTTTGATGCAAGCCAATTTATGGACATAAATAATCTATCTAGCATTTCAATGATGTGCATGAAGACCATTCTCTGATTCGACCATGTGTTCTTCTTTAAGTCCACCGTGTCCCCTTCTTTCACCATCATCAGAGGCACCGCAATAGACAATATTGGTATAGCTATTAACATTGATTGGACCAATTTTCCATCAATGAGGCTATGCTAAACTACTTCTGGATTGCTTTCCCTCAATCTTGATACAACTTCTTTGCCAGAGAACTACTAGATTCATTCTAAGCATCTTGTACTCCACTTGCCACCTTCTACTATAAGTTGTAGACAACACCACCCTTCTTTAGTTAGGACCCTTCACCTCTTCCTCCACCTTGTAACTCCATAGACACATGTCTTAATTCACTAGTTAGTAGGACCAAGGTGGTATTTGGCTTCTCCATCACCCTTTTGAGGTTCTGATTTAAGCATGCCGAATCAAAGTGCTCCCTACTATCATAGTTTATGCAAAAATATTTCCACTCCTCCAACTCCATTGTCTACTCCCACATGCCTTCATTGGACTTGAGATGGATGATCCTTGGTAGTGGCTTAATGGATATTAGTTACAACTGCACAAAGAAGGAAAATCCATCTTCACCTATGTCCATGTTCCTAACATAATTCCTATCTTAGATCCAATTTTCCTTAGGCAATCTCTCGAAAATTATTCTAGGGGGAGGTTGTAAAGGTGTATCTAGTAATCTTACATAGAGGGAGATATTTTCTTCGAGTTAAAAAATTTTACCCGCCTTTTCGTATATACCAGATGCTCTCCCATCCACCAGACCATCTAGGCCAATACTTCATCCCACTTCTAGCCATTTTTAATTCAATTGTGAAAAAACCTCCTAGAAGGAAAGTAATCTCTATGACAAAAACCTTGTACTCCATTATCCATGCACACATTTCTTCCCTAGATGGGTTGTGCCCTATCACTTTTCCAGTTAGGACTAATTCACTTAAAACCTTCACCTCGACTTCTACCATCTATATAACATCCACTAACAATAGTTGGCCAGAGTATTTATGGATCCTCCATGACCCTATCTTCCCAAACTTCCTTCCTTTGCATTTTTCTTCAAGTCTTTTTGTCACAATTTGGCTAGACGGAAGCACCCAAATCTACCATTCAGGCCACCCTCCTTTGATTTCGATTTCCTATATTTTTTCTACATAAGGTAATCACATTGACCCCCATCACCCAAGGTGGTGGATGCTAATAATCCTCATATTGATGTCTACCATTCCATTCATTTAAGCCCACTTCTTGTCTTTGTAGTTTCTCCTTTTGAACTTCTGAGACACCCACTTTCTACTAATCTAGCCATCCTTCCCTAGCCACCCTCTGGTAGATGAATTTCACTAGAAAATCACTCTCCTCTGCAGCCTCCCATACTCTACCATTCACACCACCTCTGCTCATTTGCACCCCCGTTGCTAATTAATAATAATAAAAAAATTTATTTATTTTAATTTTTTTATTAAAAGTAGATCACCAATAATAAAATATAAGGTTATCATCTTGTGAAGTAAAATAATCAATTTTTTTTTTTTTAAATTTAAAAAATATGATGCAGTAGAGAAAAGGTTCTATTTGAAGATATATTTTTTATTTTTATTTTTGATAAATAATTAAAACAAAAGGTGACATTCCATGGAAATAGTTGATATTTAAGATTTATTATAAAAATATTTTTATCAAAAATGGGGAAAAATAAATCTATGTACTAAATTTTTTAGTTTTAAATATACAAAAAAAATTACTATATAAAAAGAAACATCCCATTTAACTTCACTGTTCAACATTTTATTAGGAACTAAATTATAGTGGGGTGATCCCACAATACTGGTTTATAATTTTTGACAAAATTGGACATTGAACTAATTTTTTTTAACTAAATCTTCACTTTTGGGCACCTATAGCTACTAAACCATGAGGAATTTGAAGATGATGCAAACTAGTGATTTATGACATTTTGTCTATAGATTCTATATATATAATCATATTACATTTATTTTTCCATCTTCTTCAATTTTTTTTTTTATCAGTAAACACCATTTTTAAGGAGTGATGTTCACCGTATACAACATAAGTTTTTTTCTATGAAGGATAAAATTCTTTTATTTTTAATTTACATTTGTAACTACAATATCTAACAAGTTCATTTTCTTTCATAGTGTTTTATTGAATATTTTTTCCTTAATCAAGTTTTGAACTCAAACCAATTACAATTCAAACATAGGTGGACCGTATACAACATAATTTTTTTTTGTATGTATCAAAATTCTTTTTTTTTACTGGATCAAGGACATAATACCTAGCTCGAACATGTTTTTCAAACTTTTATTTCGATAATCTACTATTTTTTCATGTGTAGAATAGAGAGCTTGATTTTGGGTGAAAAACTAATGTTTAATTAAACTATAAAAAAATACATAATAAAACCAAAACATATTAAAATTATATTTGATGGATAGCTCGTTCTGAGGACTACCATCATCCATTTGGGTCTATGAAGTCTCCTCCATTTTCATCTTCAACCTGAGCTTTGAAGGGAAAAACTTTGTAGAGATTTGGTAGAAGAGGGAGAGAATGGGAAAAAGGGGGTTCTAGCGAACCACAGTTCGCTAGAATGAGGGGGTTCACTAGAACCCCCCTTCTAGCAAATCCCCCTTTAAATGAAATTAAAAAATAAAACCCATTAAAGGGGGGTTCGCTAGAAGGGGGTGTGTTCTAGTGAGCCTCCCTAGTTATAGTGAACCTCCTAAAGTGTTTTTCATTTGAAAAATGCATTTTTCCTTCCTCAACAGAATTGTAAACCAATTTTGTGGGTTTACCCAGTGTCTACTTCATAAAAAAATATTCAAATTATTATTATTTTTTTTCTAAAATTACAAACTTAAAATGATCTAAAATAATCTTCAACTGGATCAATTTGGTGAGCTCTTGTTTCATTTGATTAGTCATTTCTTCTGTCTAAAGAATTTTGAGCCCTCAAATAGTTTATTAGTGTTTTGAACTATATTCTTGTTCTACCCTTTCAACTCTTATTAATTTTAAGCCATGACTTTATCATATTTTTTGCAAATATGAATCAACATGTCCAGATCCTTTTGTGTGAAAACCTTCCACACCTTGACTCCTTTCTTGGGAAGATAACTATTTTGATATAACTTCTTTTTTCAATGAATTTCCATTTATCTAATTTTGCATCATCAAAGGTGAATAGATTTTGTCATTTGACTAACCCTTTTTTGATGATTTTAGTTACAAAATTTTGTCCTTATAGGACCCATCAATTTTGGGTTGCAACTATTTTATAAATTCTTTTGAATGCTAGATGAATAATGCAACCTATGAATCACTCTCAAACACATACAAATAATGTTGATTTTCCAAAATAGTGATCTACACTATTAGTTTGACATGATATTTATTTGTAATTATATGTTTTTTGGATCAAATTATGATCCAATCTCATCCATTTAGTCTACTTCCATATTTTCGGTTCCTGGAACTAAATGTAGACTTAGAGCTTCAAATATTTCTACAAGATTTGATACCTAATGGTGGTGTGATCTCATTATGAATTTCTTAGCAATTTCCTTCCCTTTTAGTTGTTTTATGAATAATTTAGAATATTCAAATATATGTAATTGCTTAAAAAATAAAAAATGATTCCATGTATCAATGAATCATATTTGGCGTCATTGTTGGTATAGATAAATTGGAAGTGAATTTTTTTTAGGATTTTTCTTACTCTCTAAAAATCTTAATGATATGTTTTTATATATTTACCTCTATGCTTGAATTGTGAAGGGTGATGGGTTGGTCAATCAAAATATTTTTATGTTGTCCTAATACCTTCCCTTGAAGATTAATGGTATGAGTAACCACTTTATTTATATTTATTACCTTCAAAGCTTCTTGAAGAAAATTAGTTCACTCAATGATGGATAGGATATCCCATAGTAACATACTCAACCATTTTCTTGAGTTGATCTATCACATTAAATGGACTAAGCACTTGAGTTATTGAAACATAAGTTAGGTTGACTTGATATATTGGCCTTTTATGGGCCAAATTTAGGTATCCTTTCATTTTTTTCTCACACAACCTCTAACTACTAATTGTAATGCACAAATCCTTGTCTTGAACCCATGGATAGTAGTTTGGATCTCCCATCATCTTTGGAATTACTTCTTAGCGAGACTTGGAGACTGAATTTTCATCATCCTTATTTTGGATTAGGTAAAATATTCAAACTAGATATTAGGGTTTCTTAATTTAGTTCATTTGTTGGAAAATATTTCCTCTTCTTTGATCCATGAAAATGACACTTTCCCTAATACTATCGGGTATGTGTAGGATCATGATGGGCCAAAAAGTGGTGATATCTAAGTGATATGATGGCCCATGTGGTTGACGACTTTTTTTTTACCCAAAATTGATGAAACAAAAAGGGTTTTTAAAGGATATTTTTAGATTTCCACCAATATAAATTATCCTTTACTTTGAATTTAATAAATAATTATTATTCATTTTCTATTTGAATTATGACTAAAGTCCTGATTGATAGGCTGATTGAAAAAAATCTATACCTTTCAAACAGTATCACATTTTTTGAATCCAAAACATGTGTCACATTCTATGCTTCACATACTATAGGATTAAAAAAATAAGAATTGAATTTCATGAAGTTTTGACCAAGTTAAGGTGGTCAGACATACAAGTTTTTATATTTTTAAAATTTGTAATAAAAAATTCATAATTAATTATTTGCTTGGAAAAAAATTACAAAAAAATATGCATCACATCGGGAAATGAGTCCCATACTTATATCTAAAATATTATTAAAAAAAATTATCATTTTATTGTGGTTAGGGTGGTTTGACAGACACCTACTTCTTCTTTTTTCCTTGAAATTTAAGTACTACTACATTGAAATTTCAAATTTTCACCAAATAGATTTTAAAAATAAATAAATAAACCTTGTAGTTTAGAAACTAAATTCAATTTTCTACATATTATATTCTTACATATTTTTTAAATAATATAGATAGCTTGTTAAAAAAATTATGTCAAGTTGCCTAACACTAATTTTCTGAATTTTATTGCCACTTAAGGTTTTTTTTTTCCATGATGATCCTGCACATACCTTATCTCTTCTTCATATTTGAGATACATACCTTGGATTTGTGCTATCAAAACCATATTTTTGACTCTCATAGACTAACAAGGTAGTTTTAGAATTCCCCTTTCCATCCTTGTGGTGTCTCATCTTTGCTTGATGCTTTTTTTATAGGTGTCCCCTTGAGTGAGTCTTAGATGGGTGTTCATCATTATAAGGTAAACACCACATATTTGAATCATCCATGAAATGGTTTTGTCTTGGGATCAAATCTCTTATGAGATTTTGTGGAATCTATTATAATTGTGTTAGCACTAGTATAATTTGATTTGATGGCCATATTTGGACCTTCACTTAATTTTTCTAATTGTGATATCTATTTGGTAGATATTGGGGCCTTTTACATTGATTCCCTTAATACATGGGTCTTGGGTAGGTCATCTACTACCTATTGAGATTGATAATTTCATTCAAAAATATTTATAATAAATTTGTTACCTCACCCATATCTAGGTATGACTATGGTGTAGGTAGATGGATAGGAGGGTAAACATACAAGGAAGATGCATCTTTCTTTAAGTTTGGTAGAGATTTCTTTGGATTCAACATGTGTTCTTGAACTGGGAGTGAGAATTTAAGAAACATTAGTATAGGTGATTTATGGGGAAATTCTCCCAACTCTATCTAATTATTCTCTACCCTAAATACTAATTAATAGGTTGCAAGAAAATTCTTCCCCTTAAGGGATTGAATCATCATAGATATATCTAAATTAAATGATTTAATATAATAAAAACTACCATATATGATGGAAGACACAATAAAATGGGTACCCTCTCTCAATTTTTATGGAGCTTGGTATTGAGGTTTGTAATTGTCTCTTGTGGAGCCCTCCTAGTGGAACCCCTAAAATGTTTATGTTCTACTAATATTTTTTTTTCAAAATTTGGTTATTTCATGTCCTAGGGCTTAGGATTTGTGTCTCTCTTAATTTCTAGGGTTTATTTGTGCCTTTAAACCCTCCTAAAATAATAAGCATTATTCCCTTTGAAAATGTTCTATTTCATTAGTGACTTTCAGTAGCATACTCTTAATCATTCAAGTCATGACCTATGCCATTGAGTTCATCTATTTATCATCCCCTTAATCCTAGCTATTCTGGTTGGTACCCGTCGTCTTAGTTAAAATATTGCTTTCTGTTATGCAAGTTGAAATATTTTAATTTTGTGATAAATTGTCTAAATTTCAAGGCTTTTAAATTTTCCATGGTCGACCTAAAGTCTCAACCTTAATTTTTATGTCCTCGTCCATTGTGTGCCTAGTCAAGCCACCTTTTAAGTTACTAACCATTGGTACGTGTAGATTTCCAGTGTTATGAGGATCATTAGATTTGGAAGATCAAATCTTGAACACTCCTCATGCCCATGTTGAGTTCTATTTCCTATTATAATATTCTCACGGGCTAGCAGACACGCGCCGCATGCCCCCCTGCAATGGTGGGCCTAGTGTCTTTGAAAGTCAGCAAGAAGTAGGTTGAAACAAAATCAATAGTAGAGATAGAATCACATGGCTACATTTGGGTCATTCCTCGCTCCCCCATTCGATTTTAATTTGCATTAAAATAATATCATGAGGTAGTGGGAAAAGGACATGTGTCCCCTTCTCAGCTAGACCAACTAAGAATTGAAGGAAGTGCACAGTTTGTTTAAATGATATTTATGGTCGTGGATGGATGATGTGGGTCAATCTTGACCACTCCCCGCCATCCCATGGGGGACCCACCTATGCCTCTCGTCTCTCAACAAGGAAGTGGGGAGATGCCACATGGGGTCATTTGAGTGGAAGAAGGAATATTAGAGAAAGGGAAATATTAATGAAATTTTTTCAAGCATAGGAGTATGGATGGTAAAGTCTACATTACTAAAAGGACTTTTAGGCATGTGCTATAAAAGTAAACAAGATCTTTTAATCTTGATCGTCCATTATGTCCAAAGGTTATGTGCACGGGTAAGTGGTCTAATGGTAAAGTGCAAACATATGAAGAAATCTATATTAAATCTATGCCCTTCCCTACCTCCCCATTGCTGAAAGTTGCAGATAGGTTACAACCAATGGGGAAGCAGGGAAGCTGATACATGGATTTTCCCAGATGTAGTAAAGATGGTGGAGCCTACAAATGACTTGGATCTTGGGTCCACATGACCCATTTGCAATTTTTCATGAGTAATGGAGGACTACAATCATCCATTTCAAAATTTTTAAACTAAATTATGTTTGTCTATATGGCCATCTCATCATATGATCAATGGTTAACATTCAAAATTGAGATTAAAGGAAAATGAGTCATTTTGGTTCATGAGAGCAAACCATAATGGTAGCCAATATGTAGATCTATTGAATTGGAAGGTTTTAAAGCCATTAAAACCTATTTAAAATCATAATTGAATATTGTGAAAGGAATTCTATGCAATCAAGGAGTTCATGCTATGATTTTTAGGCTTGTTCGGTGACAAAATTATTGTTTTCAAGAGTTTTGTAAATCAGTAAGTAAAAGCACTTCATTGCTTCTAAAATTGCTTAGAACTTGTTTAATTGCACTCGCTCAGTCATTCTACACCAGGGTTCTCTCACTTATGCATTTATTTTAAGGTTTGACATAAATTCATAGCAATTAGCTTGGTTGTCTTGTGATTCTCAAAGTCAAACCTATGCCTACATCGTAAGTTTCTAGTTTGTTGAAGGAGACCCTAGTTTGTAAACCCTATAATCATGGCCCAAAAGTAAAAGCGTCCTCATCTAAGGGAGAAGCCTCCAACTCAAAATTCCTTGTTAGACATATAGTCCAAGACCTAACTAAGAAATTAAAACCCTCGACTTCAGAAAAACCTAAGGGTCAATTATTGTTTCATGGTAGACAAGTTGTAAAGGGCCTTGTGGCTAATAACTGCACAATTATGGATGCCACACCCCCCCTTCATTGGTTGGACAATATTCAACTACTGGTTTGGGAACACAAATTATGGAATTCTTATGGGAAACCCTTGGAATATGGATTTGGGGAAGTTAATTGTTTCAAAGGTCTACATGGATGTAGACTTGTTAAAGGAATTTGTTGTGAATTATTATCCATTCACTAGGATTGTGAGGACATATGATGGGATGGACATGGTCAAGGTCACCAGAGAATAGATTGCATAAATTTCTAGACTCGTTGAATGGAGTGAGGATATGGTTCCCATTGATGAGAAGAATCTCAAGGTAGAGTATGAAAAGGTCAGGCATACATTCAAGGTCTCAATATTGCCAGACTACCTAGTATATATTGATGGTCAAAGGGTTCACTTGAGCCTATTGGATAAAGATCCCTTTCCTATTAGTTATTTTGTCTCCTATTTGAAAATAACCTTCTACTACATATGTCAAATTATTGGTTATGACCCCACTATAGGCATGCCTATGTCCTGGATGTACATGGCAACACACATTTAGCACCCCTCAAATTGCACACTATATGATTATGTAGGATACCTGGCATAGAGGATTCATGAAGGCTTGGTAAAATTGAAGCAAGCAAAAGATGGGGTTAGATTCTTCTAGTATTAATTGTTTATGCACATGCTTGTGTACAAAGGAGCCCCATTTTTTGGTTAGGAAATGACTTTGGAACAAAGGGAAGGTGATTTGGAGCTGCTTGTTTAGTGTAGGACTATGTTACTTGACAAGTATGATAAAAAATATGATTATGTTTTGTTTGAGAACGTGTTTGCCTCCAAATTGAAGAATTTTTTTTTATTTTGAAAATGCCAAGGATTCCTAAAGCCTTGCAATACTTTTGAGGCCTAAGGAAAGGAGGCGAAATTTAGGTATTGATCGTAACTAGGGGGATGCTATTTCTTATCCTACCTACACTATTTTGATGGTTTTTGGTACAACTATTTCACCCCACTTGTTGCCCAAAGATGTGTTAATTAAGGAAAACAACCTCCTAAAAGATTAGGGACAGGAAAGTTTCTTCCCTTCATACACTTTCTTTTGTGATTTTTTAATGATCAAAGGAGGATGGGATAAAATAAATGTTATTCTCAAGCTACTGAATATGAGAAGAGAAACAGTGAGAAACAATGACCCTGAAGGATTCATGGCATGGTTGTAGATAAGGAATAGAAGCTCAAAGTTAAATTTATAATTTTTCTTTCCCTGAAGATCTCATTAGAAGCATTTTTTTATTTCGAAAGATAGAATGAGAGAAAGGAAAAGTGGATTTCTTTTGTTAAATTAAAAAAGGGAGATAAAAAAGGGATCCACAATTCATTGCTCTTGCTAAGATTCCCAATGAAATACAAAGGATAGAGCTTGTTTTCCAAAAAATTGAAATAGTGGCTGGGAACCTACAAGGTGAGAGAATAATTCAAGAAAAGAGGAAGTCCATTGTAATATATAAGAAATATGTGGGGGACACCCTTGTAATGGAAGAAAGGCCATCTTCTCAATCCCCTGAACAATAGAAGGTAATTATTTTTAGAAGGAAGAAAAACAAGGTGAAGGGAAAGGATGAAATTGATGCCCCTTCTAAACCAAAGAAGCAAAGAAGTCCCTCACTAGTGCCACATATGCAACCACCATCCCCTCCTAGGTCAACTAGATCTGAATTCATTGATATTGATTCACATCCAAGACAAGCATCACCAATAAGGGAGCCACCTCAAAAGAAACAAAAGTTTCAATAGGAAGGCTTGGTGGATTATGAAGAGGACTTTGAGGAAGAGATTTGGGTCACTAAGGAGGAAATGCAACAATGGATTTCATCTCCACCTAGTGATATTGTGCCACAACAACTTGGTTTGAGATTAAGCAAGGATGACCTCACTAGCTTAAATATCCAAAATAATTTAAGAGAAGAGGCATGTGCTAAATTCATGAATGATGATTCTTTTATGTAGTCCAAGGCCTTCATGGAGTTTGTTTGGAGGGTGAAGAAGGGTGAATTTAAAATAAAGTTGTAGAATATAGGAGCATCCATCCTGAGCTACCTAATGCAGTCATCACATCACAAGTAATAAAATAAATGAAAGAGAATTATCAAAAATTTAATGCATGTGAGGGTAGAGAATTAGTAAGAAAAAGTGGAATTCTTTTATTGCCTAAATGGGACTTATCTTCTTCTATTGCACTTGATACAATAAAGAGATATGATAGACCCCTCTACAATTTAGAAGAATGTGCTACAATTGTAGTGAAATCATCTTCATTCAGTGAGTATTGGGACACATTGGCCATCTAAGCCCTAGCCCCTAATACCAAGAAATTTGATATTGCAAAGCCTACTATAGATTATAGGGAGGCTTGATAATAAAGAGAGTATCAAACACTTCAATGATTGAGGTTGCAACAATGTCAGTAAATGTTTCTCAATTAACAAAAGTAATAGTGGAGTTGGTAGCTGTTGAAAAGGAGAGTTATAGAAAAAAGTACAATTATTTATTAATTGATTATGGGAAGAATCAACAACACACCATGTAACTAAACTCTGAAGTGGAATTTTTGAAAGAAAAAATGAAAAACTTATAACATGGTGAGCCAATGGAAACTAATGCTACTTCACCAGAGCCAAAATCCATTTTTTCCACCCCTCCTACAATTTCTTCATTGGCAATTATACCATACAATATGGGAAATGTTCCCATTTTAGTGGAGAAGCCAGATATGCCTAGTGCAGAGTAGGAAGAAGATGTCAGCATGGAAGAACTAGTCCATAAGTTGAAATATTATGAAGAAAAATGTGACAAACATGATAGAGAAATATTTGTCAGCAATATGAAAATTATCACTAAAGTATTAGAACATCTAAATAGAAGAGTGAACAACACGTTAATTAGCATCCATACTAATTATTCTACCATGAAGGATGTAATAAACAACTTTGATATTGATAAGGAGGTGGAAAGTCCTCTAATGGAGACATGGATCCCAAGACTGCAAGACTTGAGAATAATGTGTTGCAAGTGTTAATGTGTTTGGTGGTGTTGTCATTAATGATGTCATTGATGTCAACATAGTTTAGAGTGATTGAATGTGTTATATGTATAGTTGAGATATTGTAGAAGTGTTGAGAGTACATGGAGCTATGGTGTTGCAAGTGTGCTAGTGTCAAGTGCTTTTGAGAAAATTAATAAACAATGAAGATAGTGTTGTGTGTGTGTTATGAGTGTGCTCCGGTAATGTGCTCTGCATTTCTTCTATGTTGATCCTATGTCTGTGTGGATCTGTAGTATTTTTTTATGGGATTCATTAGATAATATATCCTAAGTTTTAGCTTTCGGGTTGATGGAGATGAAAGATGTGTGAACCGGTTTGGTAGAACTGTTTGTTTGTGGACTAGGAGAGATGTCTCTACTCTACAGTTTTGTGGTTGTTTGTCTTGGATCCTACAGATCTAGAAGAAGGTTAATATTTATTTTTTCTATGTTCTAGAAAACCTTCTCAAGGTTTGGTGCTCTAGAAGGCTTGTTCTAGAGCTACTATGTGTGTCTGCACAGTCTGGTTGGATGTACGTACTTCAAAGTTAATTGGTTTTTTCATTGGGTTTGGCCAACTTGGTGTTTACACATTACATGGATAATAAGCATCAATTAAGGAAGCATTTGATTGATCCAATATGTTGTTTGGGTCCTAATTAAGTATGTAATTGGTCCACTCTCATTCCTATCCACCATAGGAATGTTGATTCACCGACCTAATTTGAATTTGTAAATTAAAGGATGTGTAACTGACCTTGGAAAAAGTTACTAAGGTTGAAGATGGTATAAGTGCAAGTCACAATGTTGCAAATTGCAAGAATGAGGTGTGAAGTGTGTGAAACAAGTGCAAAAATTAGAGTGTACGAATGCGAATCAAGGTAGCAGTACATTGATGTGTTAGACTCCTGAAAGTAGTGAGTTGATGGTGTTTGCAATCCTTTGATCAGGCTATGAATGTGTGGAACATATTTTGGTGGATTTTCCATTGTATTTATTTGTTTGTAGGTAGTAAGCCTCCTTCTAGATAGTGAGTCCTTTCCTATAGGAAGTGAGCCTTTGTATCTAGATAGTGATTCCTTTCTAGGCAGTGAGCCCTCTGGCAGTGAGCCTCTATATCCAGTTTTGCATTACTATTATTTAATGAGTTAATCCTCACTGTGGTTTTCCCTCATTGGGTTTTCCATGTAAATTTGGTGTCTCTGGTATTTGATTTTTGTTATCTTCATTTCATGTTTATACTCAATAACAAATTAAAGTTAAAGTGGAATTGATTAAGGTCAAAAGTAAAAGTAATTTGGTACAACTGATTCACCCCCCTCTTATTTTTCTTGTGTATTTCAACAATTGGTATCAGAGCTTTGGTTCCTCAGAGAAGAGATTAACCTCTTGAGGTAGATCAAGTGGTGCACAAGTTGAAAATCCCTATATTTTATGGAGCTGACTACAGTGACTGGAAAGTGTAGATGAGAGGTTACCTGATCTCTCTTGGTTTCAAGACTTGGAAAGTTGTTGAGACAGAATATGTTGAACTAGCTAGTGGTCCTTCTTCTGCAAATGATATTTCTGCCTATGAGGAGAATGAAAAAGGAAGGTATTCTATCTTTAGTGCTTTAGTCACTTCTTATGAAGTATGGGAAAAGTTGAAAGATATCTATGAAGGAAATGACAAAGTCAAATTATCAAGGAAGCTAAAAAAATAGTGCATATTTGAGAACTTGAGAATGGAAGAAGGTGAAGAAATTGCAAGCTACTATCAGATAGTTGTGCTTGCAACAAATGAAATCAAAAATCAAGGTGGTACCATGATAGATGAAGATGTAATAGAGAAGATCTTGATGAACCTACCAGAGAATTACAGTGACAAGGTCTTTGCTATTGAAGAATTGCATGATGCAAAGACATTTACTAAAGAACAACTATTTGGCACCTTGATTGCATTTAAGATGAGGAAGTTTGGAAGAGAAAAGGAGAAACCTGAAACAACCTTCAAAGCAACTAAGATAGAAGATAATATGGATAGTGATGGTTCAAAAGAGTTAGAAGCAAACTTTACAAAGAAATTAAAGAAAAGTACCAGTAAGTACAAAGGTATGTTACCTCTTTTATGTTTTAGTTGTTGAAATATTGGTCACTATGCTTCAAGATGTCCAAATAGGGTTGCACACAAGAAGAAAATAGTTAATAATAAAGACGAAAAGGGTAGGAAGTTCAAGAAATTGTATTATGTTAGAGAAGATGTTGGAATTTTTGATGATGAGTCTAATTTTGAGGATGATAAAGATGAATGCTTTTTTCTAGCCTTGGAAAATAATTTTTTGTCTACTAACCATGGAAGATGTGCAAGGGAATCTTGTTCAAAGAACAAGAAGGATGAAATGGAAGGTACTTTGGTTACTACCTTTCATTCTAGATGGGATGAAGACTATTGGGTAATTGACAGTGGATGTTCAAATCATATAACCGGAGATAATAGTAAGTTCACTAAACTTGAAAAGTATGATGGAGGATTAGTTATGTTTGGAGATGATTCTGGTGCTAAGATTGTTGGAAAAGGAATAATTAGTCTTGATGGAGAACATAGTATTGATGATGTCTATTATGTTAAGAGATTAAGGCATAATATTTTGAGTGTTGGACAAATATGTAGAAAAGGATTTAAACTTGTGTTTCAAGATAACACCTGTGAGATCAAAAAAGGGTCCAGAACTGTGGTAGCTATATGAAGAAGAACTTATGGACAAATCTATTAGCTTAAGAGTGGTGATGGTCAATTCTTTGTTTCTCAAATTAATGAAAGATGGCTATGACACCAGAGGATGGGACATGTAAACTTTGACAATCTGATTAGGATCAGTTCAATATAAGCTGTTAGGGATCTACCTAGAATCACAAAGCATGCCAATTCTATTTGCAGAATTTGTCAGTTGGGGAAACAAATAAGATACAGTTTTAAAGGAAAAAAATAATCTACCAAAATGCTAGAATTGATTCACACAGAGCTATGTGGTCCCACAAGAACAAGAAGCCTTAATGGTGATAGGTATTTTATGCTTTTGATTGATGATTACTCTAGAATGACATGGGTTACTTTTCTTAGGGAGAAAGATCAAGCTCTAGATAAATTCAAAGTGTTCAAAGCAAGAGTGGAGAATGAAGTAAAACTAATAATCAAATGTTTAAGGTTTGATAGAGGTGGAGAATTCACTTCTAGTGTGTTTAATGGATTTTGTGAAGAGCATGGTATAAAGAGACATTACTCTACTCCTAGAACTTCTTAGTAGAATGGAGTTTTGGAAAGGAAGAACCAAATTGTTCAAGAGGGTGCAAGGACTATGATGAAAGAGGAAAATTTTATTGATGTATATTGGAGAGAAGCAATCCACATTGTTGTTTACATTCTTAAAATATTTCAGATCAGAGGTAACCACACAAAGAATCCTTATAAATAATGGACTAGTAAGATTCCTATTGTTAAGTACTTTAAGGTGTTCGGAAGAAGATGTTACTATATACATGCAAAAATGGTCTGAGCATCACATTAATTAAATACTAGTTATTTGATTAATATTCTAAATTCCTCTACTTTTATAAATAAATTATGAAATTTATTTATATAGTTCACAGTCTATTTCCTCTTTTCACAATTCATGTTCTTTTTAAAATTAATTGAAAGGGCAAATAAATCAATTTGTTACTTAATTAATTTTCCCCTCTTCTTTTTAAATTTGGATTTTTGAATTCGAATTTAGAATATTCTTCATAAATTAGTTAAGATGCATAAATAATTTATGTGTCATTTTACTATTTTACCCCTTTCCTATTAAATTGAATTTTTAAATCCAATTTAAGCACATTTCTACAACTTTATTCTAACCACCTCTAACCACCTCCAACTCACCTGCCACCTCATCATCTGTCTCACAAATGATTTTTTTATAAATTGAAAAATATGGAATATCCTCAACAAATTTGTAACCAATTTTGAACAACCTAAGACACATGGTTTCTCTGGCTCTTTGATTCCTTTCTACACTTAGCAATTTATCTTGTGGAAGGGAACCATCTCCTTGATTCCCTCTAACCTCATGATGCTCTGTCATTGATGCCGCAAGATCACAATATGGACCATCCATTGTTGCCACATCACCTGGAGGCTTGAAAAATCTATAAATAGAGCCTTTGCTACAAAATTTGGATATAGAAGAAGATTAGGCAAGTTTATGCTACTGAATTCTAGTGCAAATTTGAGAGATTTAGAGAGAATTATAGTGTAGTTTACATTTATAGTTCAATTTTAAGGTTATAATGACATTTTCATTTTCATAGTTTAGTTCTCATTACTTTCCATTTATCATTTTCATTTCATCTTCATAATCATCTCAATACTTATATTTTAATGTCATTTCCATCTTAGGATCATTCAGTTTTATGCATCAAGTTATAGAAAATCCAAAAACATAGGCATGCAGATTCATTGTAAGCATCTTGTTTCTTGAGTTGTCGATCTTTGCAGGTTATTATGCAACCATAATAAGATCTAAGAGCATAATTTTCAGGATTCTTTGGGATTAGAGAGCCATGGGATGAGTTAGAAGGATAATTTGTAGTTTCATTAATGTTGCTTTTGATTTCCTTTTAAGTAATGCATTTCATGATTGTGTGTTATACTGACATTGTAGGATACATATTTTTATGACACATAGTTACATTAAAAGAGATGACGAGAATCTTGGAAAGTTTGATGCAAGGTGTGATGAAGGTATTTTTTCTTGGATATTCAACTAACAACAAAGTATATAGATGCTTCAAAAAAAGACTGATGAAAATAGTTGAAAGTGAAAATGTAAAAGTTGATGAAGCTATACACAAACGGGTTGAAATAAGTGAACTTGAACTAGATGATCCTATCCGTGGAAAATCACAAGAAGAGGAAAAGGAAGGGAAAGAACAAAGTGAAGAAGAGGAGATTCTAGAACCTACTACTAATACTCCTAAATATGTACAAAAGAATAATCTGGAGGAATAGATAATTGGAGATATAAGTGAAGATGTAAAGACAAGAAGTAAAGTGGTAGAGGTAAATTTGTGTTTACTTTGTAAGATAGAACCTAAGACTATGAGTGAGGCATGCAAATATGAGAATTGGGTTAGATTAATGAAAGAGGAATTGCAGCAAATAGAGAAAAATCAGACATGGGAACTGGTTCCTAGACCAGTAAACAAGAATGTAATTGGTATAAAATGGGTGTTCAGGAATAAGTTGAATGAATATGGTGAAGTAGTAAGAAATAAAGCAAGAATTTTATACAAAGGTTATTCATAGGTTGAAGGAATAGACTTTTAAGAGACATTTTCTGCAGTGGCAAGAATGAAGGCCATTCAGATGTTTTTGGCATTTTCTACTCATAAAGATTTCAAAGTGTACTAGATGGATGTTAAGTCTGCATTCCTAAATGGAAAATTGGAAGAAGAGGTGTACATGGAACAACCAGAAGGATTTTAGTTATCAGAAAAACCGAACATGGTCTATAGGTTGAAAAAGACATTGTATGGAATTAAACAGGCTCCCAGAGCATGGTATGCAAGGTTGGAAAAATATTTGACATAGCAAGGGTTCAACAAGGGCTCCATGGACAACAATCTCTATTTCAAAGTTGAAAGAAATAGAATGTTGATAGTTGTGGTGTATGTTGATGATATTATCTTTGGAGGAAATGAAGGTATGTGCAAGAAATTGGTAGAGGAGATGCAAAAATAGTTTGAGATGTCTATGATTGGTGAGTTGAATTTCTTCCTTGGACTTCAAGTGAATCAATCTGATAAGGGCATATTCATTTCACAATCTAAGTATGTTAAAGAATTTCTAAAGAAATTTGGAATGGATGATTCCAAACCAATCTGTAACCCTATGGTAACCAGATGCAAACTGAGTAAGGATGATGATTCTTCTAAATTGATCAGAGCATGTACAAATCTATGATTGGTGGACTGATATATCTTACTCCTACTAAATTGAATATCATGCATGTAGTATGTTTGGTTGCCATATTTCAAGAAGAACCTAAAGAGGAACATGTTACAACTATGAAGAGGATATTCAGATATCTAAAGGGGACTCTAGATTATGGTCTATGGTATCCTAAGGATAATGATTTCACCTTGAATGCCTACACTAATGCAGATTGGTCTGGTTGTGTGGATGACCAGAAGAGTACAAGTGGTGGTACATTCTTTCTTGGAAAAATATTGATCTCATAGTTAAGTAAGAAATAGGATTCGGTTTTCTTGTCCATTGTAGAAGCTGAGTGTATTGTAGCAGCATCATGCTATACACAGGTACTTTAGATGAAGCAAACATTAAAGGATATAGGTGTGACATGTGATGAGCCTATCCCTATCTTTTGTGACAATACAAGTGCAATAAAAATTTCAAATAATTTAGTGATGCATTCTAGAACAAAGCATATATCTATAAACTATCATTTCTTAAGGGAGAAGGTATTAGAAAATGAAGTTAGACTTGAATATGTGTCTACTAAGGATCATATTGTAGATATATTTAGTAAGGCTCTTTCAAAGGATACTTTTGAGTATCTTAGGAGGAAGTTAGGGGTTAGTGCCCCTCCTTCCTTAAACTAGGTGCACATGGAGGTGCATTAGTTCAGTGGATCTACAAATTCTTAATTTTTCGAGACTGATGATTGAGATCTACTCCTCAAGGGGAGTAGAGAGTATCATTGTTGCACTATGACATGTGGGTGCACTACTACGGGGGAGTGATCGAAGCTTTATATGGTAGATGTTTCATGCAAAAATTCTCTTTTCCATTGATTTCAAAATGGGAGAGAGTGTCATGTGAAAAAGTTGGAAGGGAGAGAGAATCTTGAAAGGAGAAGAGAGTGAAAAAATGTTTGTGCAAGTTGTCTAGTCTGAAAAAGAAAGGTAAGAAGAAGAAGGAAAGAGTGTATGCTGTCTTTGATGGTTTTTCATATCATGTGTTGCCATTAATGATAAAGGGGGAGATTGTTGCAAGTATGAATGTATTTGGTGGTGTTGTCATTAATATTTTAATTGATGTCAACACAGTTCAGAGTGATTAAAAGTGGTACATGTATAGTTGAGATACTATAGAAGAGCTGGGAGTACATGGAGCTATGGTGTTGCAAGTGTGTTGGTTTCAAGTACTTTCGAGAAAATTAATAAACAATGAAGACAGTGTTGTGTGTGTTCTAAGTGTGCTCTGGTAATATACTCTACATTTCTTTTATGTTGATCATATGCTTGTATGGATCTCTAGTATTGTTTATGGGATTCCTTGGATAATATATCCCAAGTTTTAGCTTTTGGATTGATGGAGAGTGAAAGATGTGTTCATCAGTCTATGAACCAATTTGGCATAACTGTTTGTTTGAGGATTGAGAGAGATGTCTCTACTCTTCAGTTCCCTAGTGATTTATCTCAAATCCTATGGATCTGGAAGAAGGTTAATATTGATGTTTTCTATGTTCTATAAAACCTGCTCATGGTTTGGTGATCGAGAAGGCTTGTTCTAGAGCTAGTGTGTGTGTCTACACAGTCCAGTTGGAATGTTGAAGAGTGTTCTATGTATAAAGATTGTTGCAGTTGTTGTGGATGTATCTAAAGGTTTATATGAGGTGTTCTAGTGTCTAGTGAAGCATGTTGTGTGATCTGCATGTCAATATTTTTCTATGGATGCACGTACTTCAAAGTTCATTGGTGTTTTCATTAGGTTTGGCCAACTTGGTGTTTACATGTTACATGGAGAATAAGCATCGATTACGGAAGTGTGTGATTTATCCAAGATGTTGTTTGGGTCCTAATTAAGTATGTAACTGGTCCACTCTCATTCTTATCCACCACTGGAGTTTTGAGTCGTTGACCTAATTTGAATTTATAAATTAAAGGATGTGTAGCCGGCCTTGGAGAGATTTTATAATCTTGGAGATGGTATAAATGCAAGTCAAGATGTTGTGAATTTCAAGGATGAGGTATGAAGTGTGCAAAACAAGTGCAAAAAGAAAAGTGTGTGAAAGTGAATCAAGGCAACAGTACTTTGACATGTTAGATTCCTGAAAGTAGTGAGCTGATGGTGTCTACAATCCTTTGATTAGGTTGTGAATGTGTGGAACCTATTGTGGTGGATTTTATATTGTCTATCTCTGTTTTGGGTAGTGAGACTCCTTCTGGACAATGAGTCCTATCTGTAGGCAGTGAGCCTTTGTATCTGGACAGTGAGTCCTTTCTGGGTAGTGAGCCCTCTGGCAGTGAGCCTCTGTATCTGGTTTTTCATTACTATTATATTGTGATTTAATCCTCACCGTGGTTTTTCCCTCATTGGGTTTTCCACATAAATTTGGTGTCTCTGGTATTTTCTTTTTGTTATTTGCATTTCATGTTTATACTTAATAAGAAATTAAAGTTAAAGTAGAATTGATTAAGGTTAGAAGTAAAAGTAATTTGGTAGAAATGATTCACCCCTCTTTCAGTTGTCTTTTTAATTTCAACATAATGGTTGTGGGAGCTAAGAATTATGTAAATGCACCTGAGAAAATTAAATCAACCCTCAAAACTGTAAATGAAATTCAAGAGTTCGGGGGAAAATAGAGCCTTCAGAAGAAAAGATAAGGGAGCTAGTCTAGAATTTTCATGAGATGAATCATGGTATTCTTCCCTCCATATTGAAAGATGATGGTAATATTAAAACCTTGTAGGATTGGAGGAAGGAAACAAAGAAATTTTTTTCACAACAAGAAGCTTTACTTTTTTAGGGGAATGATATGGGTATGTTAGAAAAGAAATGGATATGCTCACTCATGTAGAAGTTTCTCTCAAAGAGTTTGACAAAGAATCAAACCAGGTGGTAACCAAATATGCCCCTTATAGAGAAAAGGCTGATGATATCATAAAATTCAATTGGCCTATAGATGATGAATCCTAAGCTTGGAAGGACAAGTACCTTTATTTCCTTGAAGATTGAGTTGCAACATGGATAACGGATGGGAAAAGCACAATGCATAACCTAGAACTAGTATAGATTAGGATTTTGATGAAGTATGGATAATATATTGTCTTCTCCACAATTTTTATTGGATGATAGATTTGCAAATGTAGATAATTCATTTGTTTCTTCTTCCTTCTACATTTTATACTTTTATTTCATTTTATGCTTGAGTGTGTGGAGATAATTTTGGAGCACATGGATATTGATATATCATCTCAAAGGTTGCTTCTAGAAGGTGGGAATTGAACTTCAATGAAAAATTAAAATAGCCTTTGTGTCATGTAATATTCCCCTCCATGTGAAATTGCAAATATAACTAAAAATAGAATATGTTTTGTATTGGTCCAATAGAAAAGCGATATGTGTACATTCTGGTCTGAAGCTTATTTTTCTCCTTTGTTTCTATAAGAAGGAATTCAAGTCTAGGAGTATGGGTTCATTTTTTTGTATTTATCACAAATATTTTTTAAAGGAATACAAAGAACATTTTGGGGCTTGGTCTTAGGTTTTGAGTCTGCCAAATATACATATATAAATTTTGATAAAAATACTAGAAATTGAATAAAAAATGGTGCAAATTAAATACCATTTCTCTCTTATGTACTTGTTTCATGGATTATAAATAATATGATCAAGGATTATCTTATTTATCTTTGTTGATTTCTAGTGAATGTGTAGTTTTTTTCTTGCTTTTAATTCAAAGAATTAATGAAAATGCTTGAATGAAGTTTTAGATTTATGTAAATTGAATACTAGGATATTAGTAAGTTATGGTTGAGAGTAAAATAAATGTGATACTGTAATGCAATATTATCAAATTTAATGATGTTGTGTGTTAAATTGTTATCAAATTATATAGATTTTGAGATTGACTCTATTCATAGATTAAGGCACTGATCTAAGTGATTTTTCATGATACATTTTATTGGTCAATGTAGAAAAAAATCAACTTTATAAATAAACTTTTCAAAGGGATTACAATTGTTACTATTTTTTGTTAAATTTCTTCATTATCATGTGTTGAATGTTGAGTGTTGTTAAGGAGTAGCCAACTTGTTTGATGCATTCCATTTGTTGATCCATTATATGGTAATTCATCTATTATTTACAGTGTATTTAGTCATTAGGCGCAGAGGTCTTTAAATACATTGTGGGATTAGCATCCTATGTTTTGTAGAGCCCAAAGTGCAGGAGGAAAGCATTGATGCTTTCACTCATTTTTTGGACAATCCCTTTAGGTTGCTAAGAATTAGAAATGGAAAATTTCATAGGCTTCCTTGAAGATCAGCTTGGTTCTTAAAAACAACCAATAGATTGGCAACTCTAGTAGGGACTAGGTTTGTGAAAATATGCTTGTCCTAGTATGCTTTGTCTAAGAATTATGATTAGAGTCACATACATTTGTCATGGGGTGTTAAATTTATAATTATTTTTCAAATATTTCTAAATCTTTTTGAAGTCTCCTACCATTTATCAGTTGAAAGGCTATTTTCATAAATCCCATTAAATCCTTGTGTTCCCATGAAAATCCTCCTTCTAGAGTGTTGAGGATGGTCTTAGGAGTTCTCTATATTTCCAAATCCATGTAATTCACTTAAAGATCTGCATAATTGTCACTATTACATACAATTCCCAAAAAAAATTGGTTGGAAACTCTAAAGTCTCTACACTAGTGTGCATTATTTGAAGAAGTTAAGAATATATTGAAGAGGAAGAGTTGCAAAAGAAAGATGAGGAAAACTAGACGTTACATGAAGAAGCACCTGAAAGAGAATCTGGAAGGTGGTCTTCAAAAGACTCCCAAGAAGAAGGGCTAATGGGTATAGAAGGATGAAGGTTCTAGTCCATGGATTCCACCATCATTACGAGCCAAGGAAACAAATACAAGTAAGTCTACTCCCCATCCTATTCTTGAAACTAAAATTCCTTCAAGAAGTTCTAGTCATGGTAGCCAACTAAATTTTCTAGGGTTAACTAGTGAAAAAGAAGATGAGTGTGATAATAAGACTTTCACCAGTATCTATAGGTCTAGACCCAAGCAAAATAGAAGTAGGAGTAGAACCCATCATAATAGCATTGATACTTCCAATGCTACTAGTATTGGTGACATTATTTCCCCTACATTCAGTGGATATTCACCCTTACCCCCTGATCTATTAACTAGAACCAATGAGGAGACCCAAAATCTAATAGATTTGGAAGAGTCCTCTGTTTCATAAATCACCCTCCCAGATCTTGAAAAGGTGTTTGGAGATGTTAATGCTCTTAGAAGAGAGATTCAAATCTAGTCCAAGATAAGGAGAAATAAGGAGAATAGAAGGGAGGATAAAATTAGGAATGCCATTATTGAAAGAGATACACTGATAAGAAAATTGGACCAAATGAGATTCCTGAACTAACAAGAACCAAAACCAGTCACCATTGGTCCTATTGTATCTGAAATGATTGACAAAAAAGCCAAATTTGATCCTATGAAAAATATCAATACCAATACGCAAATTGAATCCAAAGTTACTAGTAATGTTGCTCCACATCTTGCTGCAAATACTTCCAACCCATTACCTAATAAGGGAAAACAGCCCATGAAAACCTTGACTATTAATGAGATGTCCACATCTAAAAAACCTCCTTTACCCCCTAAAGTAGACTCTAAAATTGATCAATTGAGAAAATAGAATGAGGATCTAAAAAAGGAATTAGAAAAGATGGAGATCTTGGAAATTTTTTTTGAGATGAACAAAAGTCTTGATTTCTTTAAGAATTCATGCTCAAAAGATCCTTCTCAATCCATAATAAATCCCACATCCTCAAGTGATGCAAGGAATTTTGGTCATATTAATCAATCCACTCATAATTCTAAGAATGTAAACACAAGTAGTAATGATAATACTCACAATCAATTTACTAACAAAAATGTTGATCACAAGAGAGGAGGTGGAGAAGCTAATAGGAACAATGAGGATAGAGATAGCTAGTTTCATAGGTGTCCTATGTAGTTGAAAATATATAGACAAATATACTTTGATGGGATCCCTGGATGCCCAAATCCCATCGATAATGATATAAAAGTTGTTTTGATAAAGTTTACTAGAAATAATGCAATTTTGGTGAAGATCACTTAAGTCTTTTCCTAAATATGCTTGATGATTTACGAGGTGGAACATGAGGATGTGGTCATGAAGTTGTTCATGAAATATTTGACAAAGGATGCGAAATGTTGGTACAAAGGTTTACCTGATGGTAGCATTGGATCTTGGGAAGAATTCAAGAGAGTCTTTAGAGAGAAATATGGAGATAAGATTAGCCCCAATTTTATGTTCAATGAGTTTAATAACATCACCAAAGGATAGAATGAAATGGTGTCTAATTTTAATATACAAAATTTCAAAAATCTATGAATAGATTGCCATAGAATTTGAGGTTGAATGATCCAATGTGCCTTGTTGCCTACTTCGATGCATTTGATACCAAAATGGCTTACATCTTAAGAGATAAAGACCCTCAGATTCTAAGGGATGCATTTAGGATTTCTTTTCATATTGAAAGAAATAGGAAGGCTTCAGGTAAAGTTGAAAGAAGGGATGATGTAAAGATTTCAAAAAATCCAAACAATCAGAAAGAAAAATAGGAAAAGTCATATGGCTCAAATCCAACATATGATGAAATATGGGAAAATGTGATGAATACCCTCAAAGATATCAAATACACTGTGAATACGAATGAAAAAGGGGTTTGGAAACAATAAGCAGTAGTTCAAAAAAAAAAAAATCCCCCAAGGCTTCAAGATTACCCTTACAAAACCAACTAGAAAAATGGAAAGCTAGTCCCAAACAATCATAAAGGTAAACAAGATCAGGTCACACCTGATCCTTTGCAAAAATATTCTACAATCTTACAGATGAGACCCCTTGGTGCATGGTTTTTCAATTGCCACATTCTCCTCACTAGTGTGCAGTTGCACAATTGGTTGAAGTTGAAGAAGGTGTGCCAAAGGACTATGATCATTCTCATGAGGATGATATTGAAGTACATATGATCATGAGTAGGTCTGATTTTGCTGACAATGAATGCTAATTTGATGTGGAGTCTCATGAACTTGATGTGGACGACCAAAGGCATATAGCTAATACATATCACCAATAAGTTATTTTTGATGAAGATAATGATAATGAAGTGTATGCATTAGAAGAAGTTGAAGATAATGTATCTTTGAGGAGACCTTTAGATGAAGAAATTGAAAGGTATGTAGTAGCTTTGGCTACACAAGCTAGAGGTTCATATCATCTGAGAAATAGAATAGTGGGTGGTGACTAAGGTAAGGTTGTTGGCCTCTTCATCAAAGAGCAGAATGTAAAGGGAAAAGAAAATAATTCTAATAGAAAGACAAATGGACCTAAAGACAGAGAATAAGGAAGATAAAATCTAGGCCAAGAAATTTGAGAAACCAAAATTTGATGGAGAAGTCAAGTCTCCTACTATGAAAGTGAAAGCACAAAAGTAGAATTTTGAGTCTGAAAAGAAGGACGCTAAGCCCAAAATTGAAGCAAAATATGAGAAACAAAAGGAGAGAAATGCAAAGAAAGGTATGATTCCAAATGACCTTCCTAAGTATACTTATGTTGATATGTTTCAATTTCTTAGTCAAGTAAAATCTGTTGTTCATTTTCTTAAGATGATGAGAATCGATGAGCATAAACAAAAGGTAGTAGCCCTTGTCAATGGTACTCCACCTAGACTAAGTGGAAAAGAAAAGAAAGAGAAAGAGGTTGAGGGAGTAATCATTGAGATCCCTCACATCTTTCTATGAAATTTAGTGATTGTGTATTCTGGAAATATAGATCCATTTTTCTAACACTGATTGTTGATGGAAATTTATTGAAGAACTGTATGATTGATTCAGGAGCATCTAACAATATAATGCTAGATAATATTATGGAAGAAATAATATTAAAGGTTGATAGTACCCATGGAAAATAATATGCTATGGACTCAAGAGAAGTCATTCTGATCAGTGTAATAAATGAGCTTCCCTATAGACAAGAACCATATACAAAAAAGGAGTTCAAAATGAGTGTGGTTGTTGTAGATATCCCACCCAACTATGGAATGTTACTATCTAGAAAGTGGAGTAATTCCATGGTGGGTAGCATGCAATGTGATATGTATTATGCTACCTTTCCAATTGATGGCAAAGATGTCAAAGTTGTTAGAGAATCAAAGGTACCACACATGATAGAACATGCTCGTGAGGACGATATAGTTCATTTTGTAGACACTGACATCAGTGAGTTCAAGGTAGAAGAGATACCGAGAGAACATGACATGCATTTGTACCTATCAACAATGAGGTTACAATATTATCTGATAAAGATGGCCTTTGGAAGATGTATTTTTATGGTGCAAGTTCCAAAGAAGGATATGGTGTAGGTATATTGTTGGTTTCACCTAGTGGCAACACATTTAAGTTATCTTTTACTTTGTATTTTGTTTGCACAAACAATGTGGTAGAGTATGAGGCCTTGCTGCTAGGATTGAGGCTAGAAGAGAAACATGGGATAAAGAAACTAATGGTGATAGCTGATTCTAAGTTAGTAATATCCTGGGTTAGATCTAAATATGCATGAAAAAACAAGAGGTTAAAGCAATATAGAAATGTTGTATGGGATTTTATTGAACAATTTTATGCATTTAGAATTGATTGGATGGAAAAAGGTCAGAAAATAGTGGTAGAATTTCTTGAAAGCATTGCACTTAGGCCTGATGACATTGCATTTTTTGGTATCTCCAAGGTTGGGATGCAAACAAGGCCATCAATCCTTGACAATGTGCACAATTGGAAAGTATTCAATGATGATGAAGAAATTTTGAGGTTTTTGAAGTGTGTTGATGAATATGAGAGTCAATAGATTAAATTTGGAGCTTTTATTGAGAACATATATGGAAAGGATACAATCTGGAAATGAATTTATTCAACTAAAGAAAAATAATATTCACAAGGGCCTTGTGGCATTAAAATGAGTTTTTGACAGTCAAGACAAAAGAAATGCCAAAACAACTACTACCCATCTAGAGGACTTAGAAGAAGTAAAATTGTGGACTGAAAATGCCCCTAAAAAGGTTTATATGGGAAAAAAGATGAATCCCAAGATCAAGGCAATGTTTATTTCTTTGTTAAGAAAATATAGACATGTATTTGCTTGGTCATATGATGACTTGGAAGCATATAGAGAGGAATTGTTCCAACCTAATATTCCGCTAAAGGAATATGCCAAGCCTTTGAAGTAGAAGAAAAGATCTATTAATACAACCTTAGCTCCAAAAATGCAAGATGAATTGGTCAAGCTAAGGGATGATGGCATTATAAAGCCTATTAGGCACTCCTCTTGGGTGTCTAATCTAGTTTCGGTCAAGAAGAAGAATGGTGATCTAAGAGTATGTGTTGACTTTAGAAATCTAAACATATCATCACTGAAAGATAACTATCCACTGTCAAATATGGAAGCCATGTTGCAAAAGGTGAGTGGTTGTCAGTTATTGTCTATGATGGATGGTTTTTTTGGCTACAATGAAGTAAAAGTGAAGGATTCTAAGTAGTACAAGACTATATTTAAAACTCCATGGGGAACTTATGTGTATGTGAATGCCATTTGGTTTGACCAACACAAGTGCTACTTTTTAGAGGGCTATGGATTTAGCCTTTTTTTATTTTATTGATTTTTTTTGGTAATCTACCAAGATGATTTAATCGATTACTCCAAGAAAGAGGAAGATAAGTATGTGCACTTGGAGAAGATATTCATTAGGGCCCTAGAATATGGTATCTCACTCAATCCAAAGAAATGTGCTTTTCAGGTAACTAAAGGCAAGTTGTTGGGACATATTGTGTCCAAAGAGGGAGTGATAATTGAACCTGGGAGGGTAGCTACCATTGAAAATTTCCCCAAATAAATAATGTGAAAGGTATCCAATCTTTCTTTGGCCAGATTAACTTCTTGAGAAGATTTATTACATTTTTTGTTGATATTACTTGCCCTATATCCAAGATGTTGAAGAAGGATGAGAAAGTGGAGTGGACTAGAGAGCTAAGTAAGGATTTTAAAGCAATCAAGGAGGCTCTAGTCTTGAGAACTCCTGATTTTTCCAAGACACTACAAATCTTCTCATTTGCATCATTTCACACCATTGTTGTAGTTCCACTACAAAAGAATCAAGAAGGCTTTTAACTACCTATTGCATTCTTTAGAAAATCATTTCAAGCTATAGAACTGAAGTATGATTTAATGGAGAAACAAGCATATGCACTTTTTAAGGCTATAAATAACTTTAGGGACTTATCTTGTAGGAGAAATAGTCATTTCTTATGTCCCAACTGCAATTGTAGAGGACATATTTACCCAACAAGAAGTCACGGGTAGAAGATGTAGGTGGATAAAAAGAATACAAGAGTTTAACATTGACATCCAAATCACCAAATTGGTGAGAGGTCAAGAGTTAGCCAAGCTAATGGATAAAGTGAACCTAGATGCAAATCAAATAAATATTGAGGATTATTTTTATAGATCATACATTTGTGATATGGAGGGTTGTAATTGATATGAGAATGTCATATATTACTTGCATAAAATACAATGCCCTGAGGCATTAATTAGAAATGAGAGGAGGATTCTTAATTTGCATGCCATCAAGTATGTAATTATGAAATGTGAACTATGGTAGAGAAATTTAGAAGGTGTTATGTTAAAATGTGTTTATAAAGCCAAAGCTTCTGAATTGTTGAATGAGATGCATATTGGAGTATGTGGTGGAAATTACATGGCTAAAACCACTACTCACAAAGTCTTAAGAACTAGATTCTGGTGGCCTACAGTTTTTAAAGATGCTTAAAAATTGGTAAGAGCATGTGATGTGTGCCAAATATTTTTTGGGAAGTTGAAATTCATAGGTAATTTGCCTCTTAAGCTAGTTACAATTCAAGCATTATTTCAACAATGGGACATTGAATTCATTGGAGATATATCTGATAAATATAGTGGCTCAGGACATTCATGGATTCTTGTTGCCATAGACTACTTTACAAAATGGTGGAATCCATTCCAATGAAAAGAGAAACAAGAAAAGTAGTCATAGATTTCTTGATGGATAATACATTGACCAGGTTTGGAGTACCTAAAAGAATTATCTTAGACAATACAATGTGCTTCATATTTGAGAAATTCATAGATTTCTTCTCAAAGAATGGGATTTAGATGTCTTAGTCTTCACCAAATCACCCTCAAAGTAATGGTCAAGTAGAGTCTAGCAAAAAAATCTTGATGAAGATCATCAAAAGGATCCTTGAGAAGAACAAGAGAGCTTGGGATTCTAAGTTGAAGTTGGCTCTGTGGGTAGATAGAGTAATTGTTAAGAAAGCTATAGGTTATGCAGATTTTGACTTAATGTATGGAAATTTAGCTAGGTTACCTCAAAACAACCTTATGTAAATGTATAATTTTATCCAAGAATATGATGAAGACACATGTGATGAGATGCAACATAGTATTGATGCATTGATGGAAGTAGATGAAACAAGAAGAGATGCTCAAAATAAGAATAAAAATTTTTAATTGTAGGTTAAGAACCTGTATGACAAGAAAGCATCTTCAAGAAAACTACAATTAGGAGACATGGTGTTGATGTGGAATGCAAGATCTGAGGATAAGGGAAAACATGGAAAGTTTGAAGCATTGTGGTTCAACCCTTATTTGATCAACAACACTCATGGTGAAGATTCATATTTCCTACAGGATTTAATAGGTGCATTTCTTGAACTTCCAGTACATGGATAGTTCTTGAAGCCATATTTCTCTTGAAATATTCTCTTTTACATGTACATAGTAGGTTTTTTATATTTTGTATATAGGTGTGTTTGCTTTGGTCATGTCTCCATGGTCTAGTTTTGACTACCTTTTTTGGGTAGTTCCTAATTTTGGTTCTCTATGATTGGTCTACTTCAACTTGAGATTCTATGATCTCGCCTAGTTCTAGAAGATTTGATGTTCCCAACAAGAGACATTGGTGGAACCCCTATAATTTTATTGTTTTACTGATAAAATTTTGCAAAATCGTGTTATTTCATGTCCTAGGGCTTAGGGTTTGCATCACTCTTCAGTTCTAGGGTTTATTTGTGCCTTTAAACCCTCCTAAAATCCTAAGCCTTATTCCCTTTGAAATTATTAAATTTCATTATTTATTTTTGGTAGCATGTTCTTTTTCATTGAAGTCATGACCTACGCCATTGAGTTTGCCTTTTTACTCACCCCTTAATCCTAACTGTTCTAATTGTTACCCATCATCTCAGTCAAAATATTTATTTATGTTATGTGGGTTGAAATCTTTTAATTTTGGGATAAATTGTCTAAATGTAAAGGCTTTTAAATTTTCCATGGTCAACCTAAATTCTGAGCATTAATGTTTATGTCCCCATCCATTGTGTGCCTAGTCGAGCCACCTTTTAAGTTACTAACCATTGGCACGTGTAGATTTCCAATGTTATGAATATTGTTAGATCTGGAAGATCAAATCCTGAACACTCCCCATGCCCCCATTAGGTTCCATTTCTTATTATAATATTCTCATGGGCTGGTGGACAAGTGCCATGTGCTCCTCTATAGTGGTGGGCCTGGTGTCTTTGAAAGTCAGCAGGCAATAGGTTGAAACAAATCGATGGTGGAGATAGAATGGCATGGCTACATTTGGGCCATTCCTGCTCCCCTATTTGACTTTAATTTGTGCTAAAATAATATCACAAGGTGATGGGTGGAATACATGTGTCCCCTTGTTAGCTAGACCCACTAAGCTTTGAAGGAAGCAAGCACTTCGTTTAAATGAGAATGACGGCCGAGGATGGATGATGTATGTCAATCTTGACCGCTCCCCTCCATCCCATGTGGGAGCCACCTATGCCTCCCATCTCTCAACGAGGAAGTGGGAGACACCACATGTGGTCATCTAAGTGGAAGAAGGAACATTAGAGAAAGGGAAATATTAATGAAATTTTTTAGGCACAAGGGTATGGATGGTGAATTTTCCATTACTAAACGGACTTTTAAGCATGTTCTATAAAAGTAAACAAGATATTTTAATCTTGACCATCCATTGTGTCTGAAGGTTATGTACATGGGTAAGTGGTCTAATGGTAAAGCATGCACATATAAAGAACTCTATATTAAATCTAAGCCCTTCCCTACCTCCCCATTGCTAAACGTTGCACACAAGTTATGAATAATAGGGAAGCGAGGAAGCCGACATATGGATTTTCCCAATAGTGGTCAACATGGTGGAGCCCATGAATGACTTGGATCTTGGGTCCACACAGCCTATTTTTGATTGGTCATGAGTAATGGAGGACTACGGTCAACCTTTTCAAACTCTGTTGACTAAATTTGGGTCATCTATTTGGCCATCTCATCATATAGTCAATGGTCGACATTCAAAATTGAGTTTGAAGGCAAATGAGTCATTCTGGTTCATGCAAGGGAACCATAATGTCAGATAAGACATAGATCTACCGAATTGGAATTTTTTAAAGACATTAAAACCTATTTTAAAGAATAACTAAAGATTATTAAAGGAATTATGTGCATTCAAGAAGTTTGTGTTGCGATTTTCAAGCTTGTTTTGTGACAAAATTAGGGTTTTCACGTGTTTTGCAAACGGGTAAGTAAAACCAGTTCATTGCTTCTAAAATTGATTATAAATTGTTTAATTGCACTCACTCAGTCATTTTCTCATTAGGTTTCTCTCACTTATGCATTTCTTTTAAGGTTTGAAAAAAATCATAGCAATTAGCTTGTATGGTATGGTTATTCTCTAAGTCAAACATGTGCCTAGGACATAAGTTTCTAGTTTGCTAAAGGAAACCTTATTTTGTAAACCCTATAATCATGACCCCGAAAGTAAAAGTAACCTCATCTAAGGGAGAAGCCTCTGGCTCAATAATCCCTATCAAATCTATAGTCTAGGACCTGACTAAGCAATTAAAACCCTCAACTTCTGAAAAACCTAAGGGTCAATTACTGTTTCATTATACACAAATTGTAGAGAGCATTGTGGATAAGCAGTGCACAGTTAAGGATGCCACACTCCCATTCATTGGGTGGATAATATTCAACCATTGGTTTGGGAACATACATTGTCGTATT
The DNA here is from genome assembly GCA_007115665.2 of Sequoiadendron giganteum. NCBI lineage: Eukaryota > Viridiplantae > Streptophyta > Pinopsida > Cupressales > Cupressaceae > Sequoiadendron > Sequoiadendron giganteum. The sequence continues at coordinate 539,650,805 of CM021104.1, read as the reverse complement.
CCTATGGAAAACCCCTAAAATCTAGATTTTGGGAAGTTAATTGTTCCAAATGTCTACATAGATGTAGACTTGTTAAAGGGAATTTCAATGAATTATGATCCAATCACTAGGATTGTGAGGACATATGATGGGATGGACATGGTCAAGGTCACTAGAGAAGAGATTGCATAAATTTTTAGACTCGCTGAATGGAGTGAGGATATGGTGTACATTAATGAGAATACCCTCAAGGTAGAGTATGAAAAGGTTAGTCATACATTCAAGGTCTCAATATTACCAAACTACCTAGCATCTATTGATTGTTGAAGGGTCCACTTGAGCCCATTGGATAAGGAGCCATTTCTTATCAGTTATTTTATTTCCTATTTCTAAAGAACCTTCTACTCCATATGCCAAATTATTGGTTATGACCCCACTACAAGCATGCCTATGGCCTTGATGTACATGGAAAGACACATTAATCACCCCTCACAATGCACACTATATGATTATGCAGGATACATGGCAGAGAGGATTCATGAAGGCCAGGTAAAATTGAAGAAATTAAAAGATGGGGTTAGATTCTTCTAGTATTCATTATTTATGCACATTATTTTGTACAAAGGAGCCTCATGTTTTGTTTAGGACATGATTTTGGAACAAAGGGAAGGAAATTTGGAGTTGCTTGTTTAGTGCTAGACTATGGTCATTGACAAGGATGATAGAAAATATGATTATGTTATGTTTGAAAATTTTCTTACCTCCAAGTTAAGGAGAGTTTTGATTTTGAACATGCCAAGCATTCCTGAAGCCTTGCATGAATTTTTGAGGCCTACAGAAAGGAGGCCAGATTTAGGTATTGATCATAACTAGGGGGATGTTATCCCTTATCCTACCTACACTATTTTGAGGTTTTATGGTACAACTATTTCACCCCACTTTTTCCTAAAGATGTACTAGAGAGGATTGGCATTTTAGAAGCAATATGGCAATGGCGGAATGTGGAAAAAACCACCTAAAAGATAGGGAAATGGAACATTCTTCCCTTCATACACTTTATTTTTTTATTTTGTAATGATTAAAGGAGGATGAGATAAAATAAATGATACTATTAAGCCACTGAATATGATAATAGCAACAATAAGAAACCATGACCCCAAAGGATCCATGACATGGTTGAAGATAAGGAATAGAAGCTAAAAGTTCATTCATAATTTTTCTTTCCCTGAAGATGTCATTAGAAACATTTTTTATTTCCAAAGATAGAATGAAAGAAAGGAAAAGTGGATTGCTTCTGATAAATTACAAAGGGAGATTAGAAAAAAGATCCATAATTCACTGCTCTTGTTGAGATTCCCAATGAAATGAAAAGGATAGAGCATGTTTTCCAAAACTTTGAAATAATGGCTGGGCACCCACAAGGTGAGATAATAATTTAAGAAAAGGGTAAGGCCATTGCAATAGAAGAACAAGATGTGGGGGACACCCCTGTAATGGAAGAAAGGCCATCTTTCTAGCCCCCTGAACAATGGAAGGTAATTTTTTTTAGAAGGAAGAAAAAAAAGGTGAAGGGAAAGGGTACAAATACTAACCCTTCTCAACTAGAGAAGAAAAGAAGTCCCTCGCTAGTGCCACAGATGCCACAACCATCCCATCCTAGGTCAACTAGACTTGAATTCATTGATATTGATTCCCCTCCAAGACAAGCATCACCACCAAGGGAGCCACCTCAAAAGAAACAAAAGTTTCAATCAGTAGGTTTGGTAGATTATGAAGAGGACTTAGAGGAAGAGATCTTAGTCACTAAGGAGGAAATGCAACAAGGGATGCCATATCCACATAGGGATATTTTCCATATTAGTTTGGTTTGAGATTAAGCAAGGCTGGCCTCACTAGCTTAAATAGCCAAAATGATGTAAAAGAAGAGGCATGCTAAATTCATGAATGGTGATTATTTTGTGCAGTCCAAGGCCTTCATGGAGTTTGTTTGGAGGGTGAAGAGGGATGAATTTGTAGATAAAATTGTAGAAGAAAGGATCCTCCATCCTAGGCTACCTGATGCAATCATCACATCACAAGTAATAAATGAAATGAAAGAGAAGTATCAAAAAGTTACTACATTCTGAGGGTAGAGAACTAGTAAGAAAAAGTGGAATTTTTTTATTTCTCGAATGGGACTTATCTTTTTCTATTTCATATGATACAATAAAGAGATATGATAGACCCCTCTACAATTTAGAGGAAGAAGCTACAATTGCACTACAAGGATTTGCATTTAGTGAGCAGTGGGACACATTGGCCATCTAGGCCTTAGCCCCTAATACCAACAAGGTTGATATTACAAAGCCTATTATAGATTATAGGGGAGGCTTGATAATAAAGAGAGTATCAAGCAATTCAATAATTGAGGTTGCAACAATGTCAATAAATGTTGCTTAATTCAAAAAAGCAATAGTGGAGTTGGTAATTGTTGAAAATGAGAGTTATAGAAAAAAGAATAATATTTTATTGATTGATTGTGGGAAGAATCGATAGCACACCATACAACTACAAATTGAACTAGCATTATTGAAATAAAAAATTCAAAACTTACAACATGGTGAGCTGATGGAAAATGATGCTACTTCACTTTCTACTTCATGAGAGCCAACACTTGTTGTTTGCATGCCTCCTACAAGTTCTTCATGGGAAATTGTGCCTTACAATATGTGAAATGTGCCCATTTCAGTTGAGAAGCCAGATACACCCAATGCACAATAGGAAGAAGATGTCAACAAGGAAGGACTACTCCAGAAGTTGAAAGAGTATGAAGAAAAATGTGACAAACATGATAGATAAGTCTTTGTTAGCAATATGAAAATTGTCACTGTAGACTTAGAACATCTAAATAGAGGAGTGTACGATAGATTAATTAACATCCATGCTAATTATTCTATCATGAAGGATGCAATAAAAAAACTTTGATATTGATAAGGAGGTGGAAATTTCTCTAATGGAGACATGGATCCCAAGACTGTAAGACTTGACAATAATGGTTGTGGGAGATAAGTATGATGTCAATGAACCTGAGAAAATCAAACCAACCATAAAAATTGTAAATGGGATTCAAGAGTTCAAGAGAAAAATAGAGCCTTTGGAAGCAAAGATAAGGGAACTCATCAATAATTTTCATGAGATGAATCATGGTCTTCTTCCCTCCATATTGAAAGATGATGGTAATGTTGGAAATATGGAGTCTTACAACATAGGAATGAAGTGTATATAGATTGATCTGGTTGTTCCTGTGTTGTCATTGATGTCAACATGGTGATAAGAGTACGTGAAGCTTATTTGGTATACTAGAACCTAATCTCTACCAAAATTATTCTTTTTTGATGAAGCAGTGCATTAGTTTTTGAGTCTAGAATTCACCACAAGAAAAGATGACTCTGATCTCTTAGCCTTGTTATTATAACTCATTTAGACAGCTATATCCAGGATCTTGAGAAGTTTTGTGTTGAGAGAATTTTTTTGTCATTGACAGAGTTTAACTCTATAAATTACAATTGTTTCACTTCTCAACATATTAGTGTGGGAGACTCCATATTTTATTAATAATAACATTCTAATGTTGTGGTTCTAATGGTATTCTCTTTGATGTTAATGTGATGAGAAACTAAAGTAAAATCGAATCGGGAAGGTGTTTACTTTGAGAAGTTTATATTGGTTTAAAGATTTTGTGTTTAGGTACTAGTCTTGGCCAACCTAACATATGACATGCATGAAGAAGATTAAATATACATTACAGATGTTTTCTATAGATCTACGCTGACTTGATATGATGCACTACATGGATAAAAATGTTTTAAATATTATATGGTGCCGACAAGAGTATTTTTGATTGGTTTTTTTTCATCTAATTATGCCAACCTAATTGATGAATGAGATATACTTGCATATATATATATATGCAAGGAGAGGATAAAAAAAAGGTTTGTGAAAGAAGAGAGGTGTGGTAAAGTGTGAACAAGATTAAGGAATATTTAAATATGCAAGCCTAAATGATTTATCAATTGAGGATTAGAAAAAAATTGTTGAATGAATGCCATAAAAAGTAGTACTTCTTATTTAGAGCTTCATTGGAACTGAACCTTGCACAAAAAAGGTGTATTCCATTAGTTCATATGTTTGGCAGTGAGCGATAACTTTTGTATCTTGGCAGTTAGCCATCTTTTTCAGGCTATCAACCTTTCAAGTATAGTGAGTCCTAGAAGTGAGCCATGTAATATACTGTATCCAAATATAATATTTTGTGAGCTAATCTTAACCATAGTTTTTCCCATTTTTGGTTTTCCACATAAAAATCCTAGTGTTCATGTGTGATGATGCATTTTCTTAATTCCATGTTCTCTCTTGTTGATTATGCCAAATTTGTGATAATGTTCAAATGGACCTTATGTGAATGGTTTTATGGAATATTGATTCACCCCACCTTTCAATATTCCAGTTATTCAACAATTAGTATCATAGCCTGGTTCCTCTGAAGAATCCTAACAACTTGAGGAAGGCCTTAGAATTTGAATATAAGAATTTTTTTCCTTCATAAGTTATCTCTACTAGCAATTTAGAATAAAATTAAGATATAAAGAATAAGTTGAAGGAAGAAAATTATTGTATCAAGAATCTGAGGAGAAGATATGAAGAAACTAGTGATCAACTAAAAGGAGCACATAGTGATATCACCAGACTACTACAACATTTGGAAGAAAAGAAAATAAAAGAATTGAAGACTGTTAGAGAGTTGAAATTCAAAGGAAGGTGGATGAATATGTAAAGCTCAAGCAAGAAATGTAAATTTTGAGATTAGATCTGGAAATAGAAATAAGACATGAGGATAAATTCAAGACAAGCACTGAAATTCTTGATGAGCTAATTATTTCTCAAAGACCTACAATGAATAAAAGTGGTTTAGGGTTTGAAGAAGGACAGAGTTCAAATATGAAACAACCTCCTGAAAAGAAGACTCGGTGCAAAGATGGAAAATTCAAGAATCATAGAAGAAATACCGAAAGGACTCCCATTAGACAACCTAATGCTCAAAGGTAATTATTTTTTAATGATGCCTGTTATTTTTGCAATAAATTTGCACATAGGGAAAAAGATTGAAAAAGTAGAATTAATGATGCTTTATCATTCATTGGAAAATATTTTAAGTGCAAGAATATTGGACATACGGATATGAAATGTAGAAATTAGATGTTGAACGAGGCATCTTTATCATTTAATGGCTACTATTATCACTAAAAATTATTTGGAAAATAAGTTAATTAGTGTGAATATAGATGGAATAAAAGAAAATATGAAAGGAAGAATGTTGTTTGTTGTGATTGCAGCAATCCAAAAAAAATTACCAGAGACTACAAAATTAGAAGGGTAAAAAATATCTATCTGACAAAGAGACATGAGCCAATCTTAGATCCAAATGAAGTAAGAAAAAAAATGAAAAAAATTGGAGAAAGGAAGGATAATTCAAGCAAGTTGAATTAGAATCATCAGTTTTATCTATGCCATCCTCTAGTGCTCAGTCAAGAAATTCCTAAGGGGGAGCAATTATAAAAAAATTTAATAAACCCCTCATTAATACTTGTTGTCATATAATGAAAGAAGTATATTTAATGTGGTAATGAATTCAAAATATTTCATGCAAAAAGGAATTTTTAGACATGTGTGTGGAGAATGAAGTTCATAGAATTTTAAAGGATGTAAGTGCACACGAATTTTGAGGTGATCTACTTGTAATTCAAAGAATTTATTGCAAAACAATTTGGAATGAAATAAATAAATTCGGAAGTATCAAAGAAATCACATTCAAAAGACATTTATGGAAAAGGAGAAGCATGCAGAGGAAGTTTAAAGAAACCAGAGCAATTTGATACAAGAGGGTTTCAAGATTCAGTGAAGAAAGAGGATAGTGTTCTCTGGAAGCTAGACATCTAATCCTATTCTTTGCTGACAATTTTAAAGGTATTATACTTGAAAAAACTTTCTATTTTATGCAATGGATAATTCAAAGGTTGTGAATATGTTGGATAAATCACAAGTCAAATTGAGGAAATATTTGAAAAATATGTCAGAAGAATCCATTGGTGCATTCTCTAGCATTCCTCCTATAGTATTACCCAATGAAGAATCTATGCATACGTGTATGGTAAAGTTGAGGAAATGTCACCAGTTCATTTAAGGATTTTTTAGAAGGAAAAGTTGGAAGAAAATCATGTTGCATACAAAATTTTTGTTGAAAAGAAGTTGGATGTATGGTGAAGATTCCCACTATCCAAATTCAACAAGGAATACATTTAAATAATTTTGAGCAAGATTCATGATGAATATATGTGCATTGATGAAGAACACTTGATAACCAGAGAAGCAATAAGAGATGTAACTAGTTTGTGTTCCTTCAGACTAGTTCCGAAATGAAATACTATGAATGAACAAGAGATAATTGAGATGACTAGTGCGACCCTCAAAGGAAAAGAACTTGTTTTAAGAACAACCGAAGATTCGGTCATTAAGTAAGTTGCAATGATTATAGGACACAAAGTTTGCCTACCAACCAATGACCACATAGTTTATTCTACTGCTATTTACACTTCTATTGATATGGTTAGGAACAGTATGGATTATGACCTTTGTGAGTTACTTTGAATGGATCTATTGAAGAACTTGAAGGAAATCATGAAGAGCAAGAAAAAAACATTCTGGTATGAAAATTTGATTTTCTGCTTACTCTTTTACTTTATGAAAGAGTTACTGGTAATTGGAAGGATAGAATGGAAAAATGTAGAACCTATTGCTCATAAAATCAAGAACTTCATGATAAACCTTGTTGGTTTGGATTCTCAAGAGACTGCTCTTGTTGCATTCTTTGGAACATTTCAGATGAGGATGAACAAAAGAACAAGAATTCCAGAAAGTGTGACTGTGAAATACTCCAAAAATATTAATTTCCTAGTTTCTATAGATTTCTACTATGTGGAAGCAATTAGATCCAGACTGGTGTGGATTTCTAAATTGAATTATGAAGTGACAGAGGCTAAGATCGATCAATATGTAAAAATAATTTTAGAGAGCCCCAAGAATCCCAATGAAGAAGAAATTTCTATGACTAAAGCCTCTAGTTGTGCAACTGGAACAAGAAAGAAGAGAAAAGGTGTTGTTATCAAACAAGAAGTCAAAGAAGAAAGTGAATCAGAGAGAGCTCAACATGAGCATGAAAGCATAAATATTCAAGGAGCATTAAAATAATTGCAGAAGGTAATCCTTGGTGCTAACTTTAATTCATCTGTATCAATTGTGAAAAATCTGAGAAGCATGATCAACTCTTTGAAAGCATACATCTCTGAACTAGAAGTTCAAACTAGAAACAAGTTCACAAAATGAAATTTAGAAGATATCAAGAAGAAATATGCAAATGCAAATCACAGAGTGGTGAAGGAATTGGAGGATGCACAATTTTGTGAAAAATAAGATCAATAATTACTTTCTTACTATTTTAATTGGTCCAATAGTACACTAAATATAAGAGATGAAATAAGGAAGAGTGAAACTCAAATGAGTATTCAAGTAGATATCTACAACTTGGTAGAGGATAGAGAAAATTAGAGATGGTTCTACATTGTGCAACTTTAGGATAAATTATTTTCCCTATAGGATCAAAGAACGTAAGTAATTAAGAATTTTGTGGCACTCAGAGATATGGTAAAACTCAAACACATTCTTGTATCCAAATCCCTTGACAATATTGGTAATCTATCAAAAATTAATGTTAGTCCCAATACTTTGAAAGATGGTATAGAGTCTTTAACTAAGCTTGAACAACTATACAAGAATCTTGTAAGTGAAAAATAAGCATGGGAAGAAGGAAAAGCTTCATGGAAGGATACCCTAAAGAACCTCAAGGGTTCCTCTTCTTTAGGTTAATACATTTATTTTTGTACACATCATTTTTGGTCAATTTTTGATGAATACACATATACCAAACCCCTATATGTCCTTTTCCATTGATGTCAAAGAGGGAGAGATGGAGAGATAGGGAGATAGAGAGATAGATAGAGGGAAATAATTTTTTTTGAGAAGAACAATTTTGAAGAAGTATTAACCTTGAAAGGGCAAGTATTCAATTGCTTTATATCAGAGATAAAATGTTTTTGATATGCATGTTTCCATCAATGCCAAAGGGGGAGATTGTTGGAAATATGGAGTCTTACAACATGAGCATGAAGTGTATATAGATTTATTTGGCTATTCCTATGTTGTCATTGATGTCAACATGGTGACAATAGTACGAGAAGCTTATTTGGTATACCAGAAGCTAATCTCTACTAGAAGTATTCTTTGTTGATGAACTAGTATGTTGGATTTTGAGTCTAGAATTCACCTCAAGAAAATATATGACTTTGATCTCTTGACCTTGTTATTATTACTCATTTAGATAGATATATCCAAGATCCTGAGAAGTTTTGTGTTGAGAGTAGAAAGTTATCATTGAAATAGTTTAACTCTATACATTATATTTGTTTCACTTCTCAGCATATCAATGTGGGAGACTCTGTATTTTATTAAGAAGAAAATTCTAATGTTGTGGTTCTAATGGTAGTCTCTCTAATGTTAATGTGATGAGAAACTAAAGTAATATCAGATCTGGAAGGTTTTTACTTTGAGAAGTGTATGTTGGTTTAGAGATTTTTTGTTTAGGTCCTAGTCTTGGCCAACCTAACATATGACATGCATGAAGAAGATTAAATATACTTTGTGGAGTTTTTCTATAGATCTATGACGACTTGATATGATGCACTACATGGATAAAAAAAAATTAAATAATATATGGTGTCGATAAGAGTATTTTTAATTGGTTTGTTCTCATCTAATTAGGTCAGCCTAATTGATGAATGAGATATACTTGCATATATATATAAGACTCTTTGAACAAGAAATGCAAGGAGAGGATGAAAAAAGGTGTGTGAAAGAAGAGAGGTGTGGTAAAGTGCGAGGAGGATTAATGAATATTTGAATATGTGATGTTAAATGATTTATCATTTGAGGATTAAAATAGAATTGTTGAGTGACTATTATACAAAGTAGTAATTCTTACTCAGAGCTTCAGTAGAGCTGAACCCTGCACACAAAAGGTTTTTTCCATTAGTTCATACTTTTGGCAATGAGCCATAACTTTCGTATCTTGGTGGTTAGCCATCTTTTTCAGGTTGTGATCCTTTCAAAGATAGTGAGTCCTAGCAGCAAGCCATTTAATATACTATATCAAGATATAAATATTGTGAGCTAATCCTCATCGTGGTTTTTCTCATTTTGGGTTTTCCATGTAAAAATCTTGGTTCTCATGTGTGATGATGCATTATCCTAATTCCATGTTCTCTCTTGTTGATTCTTTCATATTTGTGATTATTGAAATAATGGATGCACAATGTCCCTATGAAGCTACAACCTTCAAGATGACCTTTGCTAAGAAGAAATTCACCCACACAGAAAGTGTTGCAACTTAGGAATATAAATTGAGATTATTTGATTGATCTAGAATATTATTAAAAATGTACAAGACCATTCCTTATATAGGAAAGATTGAGATACAAGATGCATTAAGATATTGCCATGTTTCTTGATCTAACAACATGTGACATGTAAACCCTAACTAACTAGCTAGGGAATGATGAATTGATTGAGATAAACTCTAGATGATATTCTAGAAGGAATCTTATCTCCTAAATACATGGAAAGGGGGATGACCCCATTATTAATGATTCTCCTAATAATGCAACCTAGGAATTAATTAATTAAACAAAAACACTAAGTTAAAATTATGCTAGTGTAATTAAATATTAATTATACCAACAATCATAATGTTTAAATGGACCTTATGTAAATGGTTTTATGGAATACTGATTCACCCCCCCTCTCAGTATTTTGAATATTCAATAGGTAATTTTAAAACCTTGCAGGATTAGAGGAAGGAAACAAATGAAGTGATTTCACAACAAGCAACTTTAATTTGTTAGGGGAATGATATGAGTATTCTAAAAAAGAACATGGATATGCTCACTCATATAGGAGTTTCTCTGGAAGAGTTTGACAAAAAGCAAACCAGGTGATAACCAAATATACCCCTTATAGATCAAAGGATGATGATATCATAAAATTCAATTGGCCTACAAAAGAAGAATTCCAAGCTTGAAAGGACAAGTACCTTGATGTCCTTGAAGATTGAGTTGCAACATGAATAATAATAGATGGGAGAAGCATAATGCATAGCCTAGAACTAGTAAAGATTAGGATTTTGATGAAGTATGGATATTATATTGTATTCTCCCCAGTTTGAATTGGATGACAAAGTTGCAGACATGGATAAGTCATTTGTCTCTTTTTCCTTCTAAATTTTATGCTTTTATTTCATTTTATGCTTGTGTGAGTGAACACAATCTTGGATCATGTGTATATTGCTATATCAGCTCAAAGATTCCTTTTAAAAGGTGGTACTTGACCTTCAATGACAAATGAAAATATCCTTTGTCTCATGTTATATTTCCCTCCATGTGAAATTGCAAATATAACTAAAAGGGAATATGTTTTGTATTGGTCCAATAAAAAAAGAGACATGTGTACTTTCTATCCCAAAGCTTGTTTTGCTCCTTCATTTCTATAAGAAGGAATTCAAGAATAGGAGTACGAGTTCATTTTTTTGTATTGATCACAGAGATTTTGTAAAGGAATATAGAGAAAATTTTGGGGTTCGGTCCTAGGTTTTGAGTCTGTCAAATTTGTATATGTAAATTTTGTTAACAATACTAGAAATTGAATACAAAATGGTGCAGATTCAATACCATTTCTCTCCTATGTACTTTTTTCATGGATTATGAATAATATGATCAAGGATTATCTTATTTTTCTTTATTGATTTCCAATGAATGTGTAGTTTTGTTCTTGCTTTTTATTCAAATAATTAATGAAAATGCTTGAATGAAGTTTTAGATTCATGTAAATTGAGTACTAGGATATTAGTAAGAAGTTATGGTTGAGAGTACAATGAATGTGATACTGTAATGTAGTATTATAAAAGCTTAATGATGCTATATGTTAAATTGTTGTCAAATTGTATAGGTTTTAAGATTGACTTTGTTCCTAGGTTAAGGCACTGATCTAAGTGAGTGTTCATGATACATTTTATTGGTCAATACAAAAAAAAATCAACTTTAGAAATAAACTTTTCTAAAGGATTACAATTGTTTCTATTTTGTGTTAAATTTCTTCATTCTCGTGCTTTGAATATTGAGTGTTGTTAAGGAGCAACCAACTTCTTTGATGCATTCCATTTGTTGATCCATTATATGAGAATTAATATATTATTTACAATGTATTCAGTCATTAGGTGTAGAGGTCTTTAAATACATTATGGGATCACCCCTTGGGTTTTGTAGAGCCCAAAGTGCAAGAGGAAAGCATTGTTGCTTTCACTCATTCATTAGCCAATCCCTTCACATTGTTGAGAATTGGAAATGAAAAATTCCATGGCTTCCTTGAATATTAGCTTGGTTCTTAAAAAACAACCAACACCTCCTAATCATGATTATCTATTACAATGTAATAAGGATTTATTTTCTTTTTCTTTGAAATGTTCAATGAAATCATCTCCAGTTTTATCTTAAGTGACTATAAGATTTATGTTTAGAGATCTATAACAATCTAGTTTTTTTCCTTTGAAATAAGTAATGAGAAACCTTAGTGAAATATCCTATTGGGTGATGTAATTCAACGTGAAAATATCCATGACATATTGCAAATGTTCAATATTCCATTCTTTCAATCCTCTTCCATGAATTTTAATTAATCTTTTAGAGAATTTTTATGGATAGGGTCCCTTGTGGCCAAGGGATGGTAGAATTAAAGAGCTTCCATTATTCTAGTTCACAACATTTCTCTGATGGAAATCAAGGTCATAAGGGGTTTAGGTTGGAAACTCTTTCTCTTGGATGAATAACTAGAGGTGGAACTAGGAGATAAGGGTACTTGGCTATAAACTCTCTAGTTAAATACCTCTTTCTCATAAAAATAAGAATTCCCTTAAATTGAAATATATAAACCTATCCTCATTATGTGAACTTTTCTACATGTACCATCAAGCATGTCAAAACTAAATATTAAAATTTTCATTTTCATAATCCTTTTTATCAGCATGGTGTTATTAAATAGCTTGCATAATATAAGAATATGATATGAAATGTACTACAAACACTTGATAATAAATAATAACAACACTCCAATTTGAGTGGGAAAACCTCCAAATATCTCCAATAAGAACATAAGTCACAATATGATGATGAAATAAGACTCACTACCTCATATATATACCTAAGATATCACTCAGACCAACTTAGATAACCCTATAAATGCCTTAGGTTGATATAATTAACTGAATACCAATATAATAATAATATAACTTAATTAAGAGTTCAGATAGCTACAAGATAACTAATCATAACTTGTTGTACACTAATATTAAGGGCATAACATGAACCCTTGTCAAAGAAACATAATATAAGAATATGATATGAAATATTCTACAAAAAAATGATAATAACTGAGAATAACAAGATAATTCAAGGGGGAAAACCTCCAAATATCTCCAATGATAACATAATTTTCAATATGATAACAAAATCAAACTCACTACCTTCTATATATACCTTATTTATACCTAGGGTATCACCTAGGCCAACTTAGATAATGCTATAAACCTTAGGTTGACCTAATTAACCAAATAACAACATAATAATAATGTGACTTAATTAAGTGTAAAGATAGCTACAAATTGACTATTCATAACCTTATGTACCCTAATATTAAGGGCATAGCATGACCCCCTCTTTATAGAATCATTGTCCATAATGTTAATCAAGTATGGATACTTTTGAATGAACTCCTCATCCATTCATGTTGCATATTCAACTGGTAAGTTCTACCATTGGATGATATACTCAGTCAGTGTTCTATTCCTTAGCTTCTTTGTATGTGTTTTATGAATGAAATTTGGTTACAATATGATTCTTTCTTCTTCATCAAGCTATGGTAGTATTTTTGACTAGGTATATTATTCCCAATTGCATTCTTCAAACAAGAAACATGAAACAATTGATGTACTTTTGTTGTGGTGGAGATTCTAGTTTATAGGCTATACTACCTATCTTTTGCATGATTTGGTATTGACCATAATATTTTGGAGATAACTCTTTTTTTTCTATTGCTTAAATCATATTTGCTTGTAAGGCTACAATCTCAAGAAGACCCAATCCTCAACTTCAAAACTTCTTTCACTATTGTGTTGGTTCCCCTACTACTTCATTTGATTTTAGGCCATGGATAGATTCTCCTTGAGTCTTGAGAGTACCTTTTGTTGATGAAGCAAGTGGTCCTCCCGTGCCTAAAATCTTGGTGACACCTTCAATGATGATGTGATGGAAGGAGGTTGATATCTATATAGTGCCATAAATGGAGATATTTTTATGAACTATGAAAGGAATGTTATACCACCATTCTACTAGTGGTATCTAGTCTACCCATTGAGAGTGTTTATCTGAAGTGAGATAGCATAGATATCCCTCCAAACACTTATTAACAAACTAAGTTTTCCCATGAAATTGATGGTGGTATGAGGAACTATGAGCCAATTGAGTACCAAAATATGAGAATAAATTTGTCCAAAAGTGACCAGTAAAGATAGGATCATGATCACTAACAATAACCCTAAGTGTACCATGTAGCTTTTGTATATTATCTAAAAAATATTGTACCACTATACTTGCTATAAAAGGATGTGATAATATAATGAAATATGATAATTTAGTGAGGTGGTCTACTACTACCATGATGAAATTATTAGCTTTAAATTTTGGAAGCCTTGTGATGAAGTCTATGGATACCTCTTCCCAATGTTGGCTAGCAATAACTAAGGGTTGTTAGATATCCAATATATTAATTTTCTCACCTTTATTTCTTTGACAAACCAAACATTTAACCACAAATTTTTTGACATCACCTTTTTTCCCTTCTCAAAAAAGTCTTTCTTGACTCAATGATATGTGTTCAAAAATCTTGAATGACCACTAACAAGAGACTCATGAATTTCTATAAGTCATTTGTTTAAGAGTGGAATTATTGCAAAGATACAATCACCCTTTATACCATAAATAATATCCCTTCCAAAAAACTTATTTGAACTACATGGATCACTCTATAACTGTTGAATGAGATTACTTATAGAAACATCATTTTTCCACTCTACTTTCACTTATACTACCCAATTTTATTGTAATATTAAAATCACACACAATAAATATTCATCCTTCTCATCATTCTTAGAAAGTTCATCATCCACAATAATTTCATTCTCTTTCTTATATATAATCTAAAATTCATATCCAATGTATCTTAGTGACCCATTTTTGTTTCTCTTCAAAATATAATCTTTTTTTAAACAAATTTAAGGCTATCATGATCTATCTTAACCTTGAGGTATTTACCCATTAGATAAGGCCTCCATTATTTTAATACATGAAGAATATCTTGCATGCCCTTCTCATTTAAATAGGTTTGAGTTGATTCAAGTAGCCTTTATTTGATGACTCTCAAAATAAATGGGTCAATCCTCTTACATGAAAACTACTCCTATACCATTTCTTAAAGCATCACATTCCACAATAAAATCCTTGGTGAATTCTAGAGTGCAAGAATTGGAGTTGTACACAACCTCCTTCAATCTCTCAAATGTTGCATTAGAAAACTCATTCCAATGAAAATATTCCTTCTTTAAAAATCTATGAGGGGTGTTTCTATGGGTAAAAGTACAAATCCGTGTCACAAATTATAAAGTTATCGACCAACACAAAAAAAAATTCTCAACTTTGATTGCATAAAAGTGGTATTTATGTTTTTAATTCCAAAATGATGTCAACTAATGAAATGTAGAAAACTTGATGAAGTTTTCTCCTATAATTTTTCAAATTTTTAAAAAATTGTTTTAATATTTTTTATATAAATTTAAGAGCATATTTTGAACTACTAAAAATTTCAAGAAAAATTGGCATTGATTTGACGTCAAGAAACAAATAAAAATAAAATTATTTAGCCCTAATTTTTTTTCCCAAATATATAACTTCAATATCTAGTGCATGAAAAAAATTTAAAAATTTTGATGGGTATTTTCCTTGTAATAACGTTTTAAACCATATTTTGATAGTTTCCATTTGACATCAACTATTGTCTAAATTTTGTATCATTTTAAAAAAAAAAGTATACCCTTTTGAAGAGGATTCTCTCCTCTAGTGCACCATATATTTTACAATTTTTTTAATATGTTCTAGTATTTAAAAAAAAAAATATAATCAACCTCATTTTGTTTTTTAGATAAAAGGCATGAGGGCTTGTATATATTATATATTATAAAATGAGAAGATTACATTTGTATCTATACATATAGGCAAAATTTCTAGAGAAAGTTTCCAAATTGTCTGCTATCTTAAACTATCCATTCTACTAGCTGTCAATAATTCAAAACTAACTAAATATGCAATATAAAATATTTATATCTTCATAATACTAAAAATGTATATTTTTCCTTGCATAGAAACAACTACAAATTGGTTAAAACTATCATAGCTATCAAGCAAACTGGTTGAAGAAAACAAAGCAAAAATATTCAAAAATTGAAAACTGAGATAGCTGAACTGCTACTCCTTCATACGATCACCCCCATGTACCAAGTTCTCATCTTGGCCTTCAGATGCCTCCTTCTGAATATTTTTCATGAGAAAAAAATTTGAAACCAACTAATGGTTCCTTTCCCTTGAAGTATGCTTGAACAATGCATTTCCTTGCAACGGTAGGATGTTGTTCACCAACTAAAGAACCAACCACATTTATATATGGTATCAACTCTATTTCCTTAATAATTGGTGTAGGAATTAGGGCACCTTCATCAACTCCAACACAATATGAATTCCGGGGAGGATGAGAAATATGTTCACGGAGAAAATAAATTTCATAATACTTTTCCTTGATGTTGAATCTCATAGTAACACACACACGCTTGCAATTCTTCCTTAGCACCTTTAAAAGTATACCATCATTTCTATATTGAAATGTCAATCTACTTGCTTCATAGATTTCATCAAAACACAATTTTTTTTTAACATACTCACTAGGAAATAAGCCTCCTAGATACCCTTCACCAGAAAAGACATTATACCCTTGAAAAACTTTCAACAATGCATCGAAATCAAGCATTTGGGGTCTGGAAAACTTACTGATAATTGACTCCAGTTCTTATATATTTGAATTCTTGACTTCGAGCTCTACAAAAAATATTAAAACTAATCAAAATATTATATATTTGGATTCTTGACTCTGAGCTCTACAAAAGGGTATTTTTAGTTTTTTGAAAAAAATCATTCTAACTAAAAAAATATCATGTTCAATTCAAAATATTTAGAAATATTTGAAAAAAGATGAGGTATCTACCAACAAGGATGCCACATAGATAGTTTTTGGGTGAGATGGTTTTGATCAAAACCCTTTCACGGAAAACACTTTATAGCAAAACCTAAGATATAAATTGAGTAACACTTTAAAGAGATAAAGAGAAAAATTCAAATTTTGTAGTTTTGGGCAAAAGAGTTTCACCTAAAACTCTACGTGCTAAGTATGGGCCACATAGTTTTTGGTGAAACTATTTAGGTTGAAATAGTTTCACTTTTAACTATTTAGTTGGCCGAAAGTGTGACATAGGTTTGTGATTTTACTCTTATACGATGATAATTCTTCACAAATATTCTATAGTATCTAGTCAATCCCATGAAGCCCCTCAATTTATTGATGGTTTTTGGAATAGGCCACTCCATAATAGCCTTAATTGTTTTAGGATCAATATTTACTCTTTCATGTGAAACTATGCAACCAAATTACTCCACCTCTTTGAGACCAAAAGTGCACTTGGATGGCTTAGCATAGAGTTGATGATTTTCAATAACTTGTAATAATTGATCTACATGTTACAAGTGTTCTTCCCATGTCCTTTTATAAATCATTATATTATGAAAGAACGCTGATATAAAATTCCTTAATAATTTATTAAATATGAAGTTCTTAAAACTTTGAAATGTAGACGGTGCATTGGTAAGACCAAATGACATCACCAAAAACTCATAATGACCCTCATGATTCCTAAATATCTTCTTACTTAATTCAAATTTGGTGATAACCTGATCTAAGATCTAACTTTATAAAATACATAGCTCCATTCAATTCATCTAGAAAATCATCAATCTTATGAATAGGAAACTTATCTTTGATGGTGTACATCTTGAGCACTCTATAGTCTATGCACAAGCACCAAGTTTCATGCTTCTTACACACCATCACCATTGATAAGGAGTAAGAACTTGGGCTATGTTTAATAATTATTGCCTCTAGTATCTCCTCAAAAATATTTTCAATCTCAAATTTTTGTATATATGGGTATTTATAAGCCCTAATGGTGAATGGCTAGCTCCCTAGAACTAGTTGTATGGAATGATCATGAACCCTCTTAGGAGGAAGTCCTCTATGAATATCTCCAAAAACCATTGAGTAATAATCAATAATTTCTTGCAAATCTACATGGGTGGGAGCATTATTTTGATAGGCTTCTAATGAATATAATTGGGCAACAAAGACATCATATTCTTTCTTAAGTCACTTTTGCATTTGATAAGTGATTATCATTTGTGGGGAATTTCCTTTTAACCCTCTTAGCTCTACTATCCTTCCTTCTGATTGAAATATCATGATTATTTCTTGGAAGTTCATCTCAATTGTTCCCAATGTAGCAAGCCATTATACTCCCAAAATTATATTTTTTGTACCTCATGGAGATAACATACATTGGGTAATCAAGGTGATAATCTCTCATGGATAATTTAATGTTGTGGAATTTTCTAGAACAAATAATAGTACCATCATTTAAAATCAAGAATTGAAACTCTAGAGATGGATATATAAAATAATTTAGATGAGTATCCAGCTTTTGTTTAATGAAATTATGAGTACAACCCGAGTCAATCAGCACTATTACTTTTTACTTATTTACTAAAAACATTACTTTGAGAGTTTATGGGGTGATAAAACCTAAGAGTGCATGACAAGAAATGATTGGTTTGGACTCATGTGATTCCTATCTGAATCCATATCACCCTCTAATATTGGTTCCTCCTCTTCTTCCTCACTCACTCTTTCAATATAGAATAATTTATTTTCACTATATTTGCTGTCACAATTCAAACACAACCTTTTTTCTCTCTTTAACTCAATTTTTTGTGGACTCAACCTAGTAGGTTGAGGTAATGAGTTGAAACATAGAAAAAGGGATCCTAGGTCCTAAATGCAAAGAACCTAGGATGTAAGGGGCCTTTTTCCATCTTACATTAAGATGTAGATCATCAAGCTGATTAGATTGACTTACAACCATGAAGGTGAGCCAATTTTACCTAGATCTACAGCTAATTAAGGATGGGAATAGATTGGGAATTATTTGGAATGATTAACCTAATTAGACTGTGTGCCCTAATATGTAAATTGAAATATCTCAATGAACATAGTGGAAACAAGGTGTCCACCTTTTAGGAGATGGAACTTTGGGACCTATTTCACACTTTAGTTCATTAAGAACATAGATTCCTCAACCAAGTGACTTGATTGAGGAAGGGGATAGTGGATTCCTCATGTGATTGGATGGCGGTTCACCATTTAAATGAAGCTTCAAAGGAGAAATGCAAACACTTATGCACAAAACCATAGAAACTTGAGAGCATGAAATCATATTGACAAATTGGAATCAAATAGAAAGGTACGTAGAAGAATGATGGAGTCAAAGCAAGGTCTGAAACTATAAAAATATACTATTTAAGGTGCACTGGGATTGATACACCAGGTTGGGTGATTTAGTTCTGCTGAAGGGTTTCTAGGCAGAATTTGGAATCTTCTAGTGATTGATCAGGATCTGCAGAAAGATGCCAAAAAGGGAATATAGGGACTCATACACTAGGTAGGGTGATTTAGTCTCATTACTAGGGTTTGAATGATATTTTTGTATCCTCTAGTGATATTTTGTAGCTTCCATCTTATTTGATCTTCAAGTCTGAAAGTTTGAATTCTTGTCTATAGGTGAGTTTCCATGAAGATGAAAACTTATTGGAAACTTTGAAAACTTTTTCAACTTCTCCTTTAAAGGATCTTCAAGATTCAATTCACCTAGATCTACAAACAAAAATCAAGAGGGGAAAATTTTGTCTTGTTATGGAATGGGGGTTTGCCTTGGTCAAACCCCTTTTTGGTAATTAAACCTTGAAATAAAATGAAATAGCATGAAGGAATGATGAATGAACAAATGTAATGTTGCAACTCACCAAAACCTTGTAGTGAAGGTTACAAACTTGTGTGAAATGGATTCAATAGATGTGGATATTGACTCTTTATCTTGAATTCTTGCTTGAATCATGAAACCTACATCACAAATGTTAGCTCAAAAAAACACATGATGCATGAAGACTTTGACATGATGTTTAAATCTTCAATATTTCTCCAAATTCTTGATGATTTTCTCTTGAATTATCTTAATCTCATAAGATTTTTAAGATAATTGGATACTTGAAATTGCTAGCTTGTTAGGAAAAACTTAGTAAAATGACCTTGTATTTATACTTGTTTATGCCTAATTTCTCAGAATTACAACACTTCAAGGTGACATTAGATCTAGGATAATAATATCCCACCAACAATTTGAATTAAAATAGGTCCAGGTTAAAGCGGGTCCCATACACCAGGTTGGGCATATGAGTCCTAGTGGCTTAAACCTAGGACATAGATTTCAACAAGTGTCTTGTTCAATGTAACATTTAAAATTAGGCCTCGAGACCTAAGTGAGGCCCATATGACTAGAGGGGAGTATGATTCCCATATCCCTAGATCTAGAGCACATAACTAAAATCATTAAATTATAATTTTCCATTTGTTATTTATGTCAAGCTTATCCTTAGAAAAATACATTTAATTAGACTTGTGGAAGAAAAATGGGATGAATTAAGGAATAAACAATCAAATTTTAATGAGGACCCAAAGAAGTGTGAAAATGTAAAGGGATACATTTTTCTACACTACATTTAGCCCCCACTTTAGTGAGAGAATGACCTTGTGCCAAAATCATACTAAAGTAGACAAATTTGCATCAAGAGGGGTCAGAGTGTATCAATGCTAGTGAGATAGGATGACAATGATCAAGAGGGATGATCAATCCCCTAGGATCTAATCCTATGGCCAACCAAAATAGGCACAAAAGAACACACATGTGAATGATGTATGAAGCAATGACAAGATACAAGCATACATTACCAAGTACATAAATAAAAAAGAAAAATAAAAGGGAAAAAAAGGGTGGATCAAGCCTTGAAAGTCTATCCAACATGATGTGGACTAGGTCTAAGTTTTTTATCCAAAAAAATGATTACAAGAGGAACATGATGTCCACTATGCAAATGAAATGAACACTCACAAGGGCTAGTGGAATCTGGTATCCACTAGGTGATCCCCCAATGAGACACATACACACATGACCAGTATGTGCCCACATAGAAAAGAAAGTGGCTATGGGAAAGCCATGTGTATGGTTGGCTCCCATATGTACTAACCATACATAAGCTATACCTCCTGATAACTTTGATAAGACTCCACACAATATGAACAATAGGATTCACGAGGTAAGTAAAACTTCGTATGCTAACACCCATGAACATACAAGATGGCTCCACAAAGCAAAGTGTGTTATGCAAGGTGGCTATATAGCTATTATTATAAATGTGAAATAGTGTAAGGCACGTTCAAAGGGTTTTTTCTTAGTTCATGTAAGGTCTCAACCTAGGGAAAATCGTGACTAATTTCTCCAAGAGAGGACCAATTGAAGAATAGCAGATTCACAACTTAGGGAATGCACTCCACTTGGAATTTCCACTAAGAATAATATAATACAATAAGAAATATCATGCTCTTGAAGTATATTACGCCCAATTTCATCACAAAGAGAAAGATGCATCACACAAAGTAAGAAGACCACGCAATGAAACATGAGTTGTAAAATACAAAAGAATAATGCCAATGCATGCCATTACTTTAAAGATATTGCTAAACACCATGCTATGAACAATTAATTTAAAGTAGCAAATAGTAAATGCTAAAAATAAAGAAGACTTGAGAGTTTATTTGGGAAGCCCTATGCCACACCATATATTTCCAATACCAAAATAGCATATAAGGGATCCATGGATTCGAGGTCAATATGTCTTTGGTATAATGTTGTTAGAGAGCTCGATAACATCATTATTCCCTGACTACTCATGGAATAGGAAGAATGACACAAAGAGAGAAAACAAAGAAAATATTTTGGGTCAACATAGAAGACACCTAAATGTCTCAACACCTTGCATCATCCCCAAAAGGAAAACACAAGACAATTGCAAGATAAAATATTTACAATATATACAAGAATGTAGATGCGAATAGAGGAATGTCACAAAGAGAGAGATACATCGAACATAATGGTACGAGGAGATCACATTATGCACATGAAATCACATGCATAACATGAAAAAAGAAAACAAAGACAAGAATAGTAAGGCACATGTGAGTCAACCTATAGTAGGTCATCCACATCCCAATATTGTTCATCGTATGAAAAAGGCATACAACTAGCTAAAGGGACAACAACAAGTGTAGTACAAGGACAATGCTACCTTATTATTTCCCCTATTGTGTGCAAGAAAAGAATGAGCCAAGGTAGGTGTTGATAAAGAGATCCTTTCATTTTGAAATGATTTTCAATGAATGTAAATAATGTAATAGTGATCATACTATGATCCTACAACTACTACATGGCAAGGAGTGGAAGAGCATGATTTAAGGGATTATCTCCATCATATCAAATTTCTTGAGGATCCCTCTTAAGGCACACCACGCATTAGTAAGGTGCCCAAGGGTTCTATGATATGCACAATAATTCATGTTTTTCAGCTTATTACCCTTACCATGAGGTGGAAATATAATCCATCCTACATGGAGAAGGTCTTCCATTTTTGTTCAATTTGTGTTCTAGTATGTAGCAATGACAACGTTTTGAGTTTGTAAGGTTTGAATTTCTTTATTTTTTGAGGATCTTGTTGAGGTATATGTTGAGGAGGAGGACCTAAGATGATCAAGACTATCATCCTTGCAAAGAATTGGTTGTTCTTTAGGAATGAGGACACTTATGTCAAAGGAGGATCTTGGTACCCTACTCCTTTGGTATCTTCAGTTGGTATTGTAAGTGTCATAAAATGCATGATTCTATGAAAAAGAATCACCATTTCATGCCCACATCAATAGATCTATTCTAATTAAAAGAAAAACCAGAAATGCACACTTCAAAAATACAAAAACAACAAAGATCCTTTTAAAATAAATCAATCTCCACTAGCATCCTAACACCAAGGTCTTGTTCATTCACTTTTTCTCTCAGATTTGGAAAGCATAGGTGCATCAAGAGGCAATTGGTGAATGGATTAATGCAAATATGTGAAGATATATGTATATGCAAAATTTGTGTGTCCACAAATGAGAGGGAAATCCCATTTAAATAGGCATCTTTGAGGATGGAGAGTTGTTGAAGAAGAAATGTGGGATAAATGGTTTGCAAGAGTGAAATTTAAATATCCCATATTATGTAATTAAATGAAATTCATGTGAGTGGAAATGATAAAGAGGAGGGAAAAATGAATGGTGAAGAGTTTGTGAATAATGGGGTGATTAAATAAAATAATTAAATGTATTTTAAATGTAAATGAAAATCATTTAATAATGATTTAATATTGATTTGATGAAATATGGATTATTATGATTTGGTTTTAACGATTTATGAAAAAGATTTATGAATGATTATGAAATGATTATGATTTATTATAAAAATTCATTATGAATGATAATGAGGTGATAATTATTTAATATTTTAATGATCTAATGATTTAATGAAATGAAAATATGAAGTGAATGATTCATGAAAATGAAATGAAAATATTACATGATAATTAGTTTATAATGAAATGATAGTTGATGACCATGATAACAAATTTATTATGAAAAGGATATGAACGATTATGCTTTATTATAGAAACAAACGTGAACGATAATGAAAATAGTTAATGAATGACCATGAGACATATATCATCATTTATGTAAATGGTTAGTGGACTACCATGAGATGGATGTGATTGTTTATGCAAATGGATATGAATGAGCATGAGACGGTTTAATGATTTGATGAAATGCATGAATAGAAGAAAGTGTCGAATGAATTGATTAAGTAAATAATAATATATATTTAATCAATAGATGAATGATGATTATGAGGAAAAATTTGAGTGTCTACATTTTTCCCCTCTTTGAGACAATGCATCTTGTCACGTTTTTTCAAAGAAAAATATTGATCAACTGATACATGCCCCAAAGATATTCTAGTAAGGATTATGATAAGACTGATATGCCCCCTTGAGAGATTGATTGAACCAATTGTAAGAATATTAATCTCTTGATATATGTTGAGAAAATTATTAGATACTTGATATTGTGCAAGTGATAAAGCGGTGTTGTACATTTTGATGAAAATGCATAGTTGATGGGAGTAACTAATCAATTGATGGAGTTGATTAGTATAGTCGGGTTGATGAGTTGATGAAGCTGATTAACCTAATTGAGAATGATGCTTATGCAAGACATGTTGATGCAATGATTGATTGATTTGAGATTTTGAGAAGAAAGTTAATTGATTTGAGATTTGATTCAAGCGACATATATCAATTGAATAAAGATTTTGTTGCGACAAGAAAGATGAAGAAAATGATATGCAAGAGATGGGTGATGGAAGAAATGCAATATGGAAGAAAATGAAGGTGATGAATCCTCTTGTGTCTTTTAATTTATATTATCATCATCAAGCTTATTATGTTGCAAATTAGTAGAGGAATCTAGACAACATGAACATCTAGATGACCAGAACACTATTTATGTTTTTATTTAGAAGTAAAGTATAAGAATCTAGGTATAAGAACCTTAGATGACCTGAATAATTAGTGCATAGAAGACACTATTAGACAAGGAAGGCTCCCATCCACACTATACTCATAGGTCCTCGATGGTTTTAGATAACCATGTCTTAAGACGAGTTGTCCTATGAATAAGAAAAACTCCATAGACAACAAACAAGTGAGCATGCCCCATCCTCACCTCTCTAGTCCAAGACATCCTAGAGAAGCTAAAAGACATGCCACCAAAGATAAAAGTCATAAATCAATCAAAGATAAACAAACAAACATGCATCATGCACCATGCTTCAATGTCGAGTGTTACAATTTATGTGTGGCTAGATTTGAAAGATGGGTTGATATGTACGTTATAATGTTTGCTTGATTTCCAATCCAAGCATAGTTTGATTTTGTAGAAGTGAAAAGCAGTGTGATGATCTGAAAGTGTCACTATTTACGGATTTTTTAAGTTATGTGTTTTTTTGGATTTTCAAAATATTTGAATTTTTTTTTGGATTTTTGAAATATTTGATTTTATGGATTTTTTTTTTTAGGATATTTTATGATTTTTATGGATTTTTTTAGGAAATTTTACGGTGGAAAGAGATGAATCTCAAGCGAGCAAATAGAAAAAGAGGGTAGTTTCCCTGACCACAAGATGTTCAATATCCTAACCCATGGCTAAGGTGGAGGAAATTCCCAAGTGAGGAATAGGACCAACCTAGTACGCATGGCAAAACAAGCAAGTGAGGGAATTGTCAAACAATTCACAAGCCATGGTGAGTATCAAAAGGGCATTATGAAGTGGAGGGTGAATGAAAATGAGATGAAACAATCAAGTAGAGCTCCAAAGGAAAAAGGAGAAAATCCTCTACACATGGCACTGATTTCTTAGTTTTCACCATGGTACTTGCTCAAGGTGCCACTGAAGTGGTTCTCACTATTGAATGAATTGGTTTCTCTTTACTTTTTTTTCATCATTTTTTTTCTTTTTTTTTTGTATTTTTTCAGGACTTTTTTCCATTTTTTGTATTTTTTTAGGACTTTAAAAGAGTGTACCCTCTTAAGTACTTAGGTATAAAACTTGTGAATGTGCATATTGTTGATGAGATCACTAAGCAATTCACCTTCTGGAGTAGATAACTGGTATGCCCCAGATCCATACACAATAGTGATAATGTATGGACCCAACCAATTAGGCTCAAATTTACCCTTTTTTTCTCTGTCTTGTTGATTGCAAGGATTTTCATGAAGGACAAGATCTCTAACCTCAAATGTGCATGGTTTCACTCTCTGATTATAACTTCAACTCATTCACTATTGATATTCTCTTAGATGATTAAAAGTACTTTGTCTTCATTCATCTAATAGTTCCAATTTTTGCAAACAGGAAACTCGATATTCTTCATCGAGGCATGTGATTGTGCAAGGAGACACACAAAGAGGACAACTCAACCTCGATGGGAAAGATGGCTTCAAATCCATAGACAAGGGCATAGGGGGTAGCACTTGTGGGCGTTTGGATACTCGTGCGGTAAGCCCACAAGGTAGGGTTCAGTTGAATATACCAATCTCGACCAACTTTATTGACCGTCTTTTAAGAATTTTGAGAATGTTTTTGTTAGAGGCCTCGGCTTGGCTGTTACCTTCAGGATTGTAAGGTGTGGAGAAATGATGTTGTATATGGAATTTCTCATAGAGTTCATGGACATCCTGATTTTTGAACAAACGACCATTATCTATGATAATGGATAAAGGAACACCATAACGACATATGATATAATTTAGTATGAAAGTGGCTATTTATTTTCCAATGATATGAGTGAGAGGAATAGCTTCAATCCATTTCGTGAAATATTTTGTGGCAACAAGAATGAACTTATGACCATTAGATGAAGGTGGATGGATCATGCCCATGAGATCAATTCCCCACTGATAGAAGGGTCATGGTGTAGCAAGAGACTGAAACTCCTGTGCAAGATCATGTATCAAGTCTACATGTTTTTGATACTTCTTGCATTTTTTAACAAAATCATAAGCATTTGTTTCCATTGTAGGCCAATAATAACCCATATGCAAGAGTTTCTTGGCTAAGGTAGGACCGCTAGAATGTGCCCCACATATACCTTCATGTACTTATCGTAAAGAAATTTTTCTCCCATCATGCTCAAGACATTGAAGTAAAGTACCATCGAGACCTCACTGGTAAAGGGCATCGACTATGATTATGTAATGGGAGGCTTGACGAATAAAGGTTTTACAAGATTTATTGGATAGGTTGGAAGGAAAGGTGTTATCTCAGAGATAGGTGTAAATATTTCTATACCATTGAGAATTACGACCAACAATAAGACAAATCATTTTAGATTATGGTATATTGTAAGCAGGTTCCAAAAGAGGCTCAACCAAGAACTCACAATAGGAGGCATTATTTGGAATTTCTACAAGTGAACTAATTGCTTCCATTGCATCACCAACTTTGTTGCTATCTTGAGGAATCTGCTCAAAATAAATTAATGTGAAATAGGATTTGAAGTAATCCACCATTCTTTTGTAAGGCATCAATTTGTATTCTTTTGTTTTATAATCACCATTAACTTGTCTTCTCACTAACTAAGAGTCACCAAGAACACAAAACTCAAGGATTTTCCATTGCACCACCATATGAAACCCAAAAAGTAATGCCTCATATTCTACAATATTGTTGGTACATGGAAATTGTATCTTATAAGATTTAGGTATACAATCCCCTTGTGGAGTGACAAATAGAATGCTAGCACTCGAACCACCTTGTGTGAAGGAGCCATCAAAATATAAAGTCCAAAGATGTGTAGATTCCATGTTGAAGATTGATTCATCAGGGAATTATGTGATAAGAGGATGACTATCTGTCACACAAGCACCAACATGTTGATCTGCTATAGCTTGTCCTTTGATTTCTTTTCTTTCTATGTACTCAATATCAAACTCACTGATAATCATCACCCATTTAGTTAATCATCCCATGAGTGTTGCTTTGTTCAAGAGGTACTTAAGAGGATCATTTTTTGCAATGAAATTTGTCTGGTGTGTAAGCATGTAATGTTGCAGTTTTTTTGATGCAAAAAATACAGCAAGGAACACTCTTTCAATAGGACTATAATTGAGATCATATCCTACTAGAGTGTGATTAATGTAATAGATTGCACATTCCTTACCTTCAAAATCATGTTGTTCCAAACATGCCCCTAGTGTTGTGGTGGTTGTGATAATATACAAAAGTAAAGGCTTGTCATTTGTAGGAGGTAATAATACTAGCGGTGTCATCAGATACTCTTTGATTTTCTGAAAATCTTGTTCACACTTGTCATCCCATCTAAATGAAACATTCTTGTGTAACAGATATTGAAAGGGTTGACATTTATCTATGAGTTGCCCTATAAAATGATAGATAGACTGAAGTTTCCTTCTAATGATCTTAGCTATCTGATATTCTTAGGTGGAGGCATTTCAAGTATAGCCTTTATTTTTGTAGGATCAACTTCAATTCCTTTAGATGAGACAATGTATACAAGGAGTTTCCCAGAGGTTACTTTGAAGGAAAATTTCTTTGGATTCAACTAGACCTTGTATTTTTCTAATCTTGTGAAAATTTTATCCATGATCTCTAGATGGCCAACTCTCATGTAATATTTTCCCAACAAATCATCTACATAGTCTTCCAAATAGGTATATATCATGTCATGAAAGATAGTGGTCATTGCACATTGGTAGGTTTCTCTGACATTCTTCAACCCAAAGGGTAACACATTCCAATAGAAGATTCCCTAAGGAAAAGTGAATGATGTCTTAATTTGATCTTTAGGAGAAATTTTAATCTAAATGTAGCTTGAAAAACCATCCATGAGGGATAAAATTTCATGCCCTGTTGTCAAATCCACTATCATGTCAATGTTTGGAAGTGGGAAGTCATCCTTAGGAAAAGCTTTGTTTAAATCTCTGAAGTCTGTGCAAACTTGGATGCCCTCATTAGGTTTTGAAATTGGTACTAGATTTGAAATCCAATCAGCATAGTCAACATGTTGTATAGATCCCACATCCAACAACTTTTGTAATTCAACTTTTACCAATAGAGCAATATGCAGGTGCATTTTTCTCAACTTTTGTTTAATTGGTTTTGCCCCTGATGATAGAGACAAGTGATGCATTACTAGATTTGGATCAAGTCTTGACATATCTACATAGGACCACACAAAGTTAACTTGTATTTCCTTATAAAACTGTATATGCTCTATTCTCTCTTTAGGTGTTAATGACTCTGCTAGATGAATTATCTTTGGTTTTTCTTTTGTACCCAAATTATCTGGTATTGTCTTCTCCACCAGCATAGATGATTTTTCATGAAATACTATTAAGGTAAGTGTGTCAATCCCTCCATCCTCGGGTTCCTCTGAGAGGTTTTCACCCTTGGATATGTCCTTTATTTTTACCTTTTTTGGGTCTAATAGCACCACAAAATGGTTTTCACTAGAAGACCTATTTATATTTTCAATAATTTTGCAATTGAAAGGCTTGGCACCCTCCCCATAGTAAGCCACACTATTGAGTTCTATGGTGAAACCTATCTTATGATCCTCAAGAGGTGTATCATCTCATGCTCCCAAAAAATTTATGATTTCCTCATCATTTTTAAATACATCCATTTATGGCGATCCCTTCTAGTCCAAATCAATGAGTTCGGGGTGAACCGGGGGTAAAGGGTCATGATTTGGATCAATATTTTGAATGGATTCAAGGGTACAAATGTTATGATCAGATTCAGGGGTAGGGATACTATCATAGTCATAAATTTCAATGAAGTCATTGATGGCACTTTCCTCGTTTTTCTGTGTAGCATTAGAGGACTCTACTTCCTTGCTTGAAGTACACGTGGTACTCAGTGTCTTATCTTTCTACGCATCATATCCTAAACCAGGGAATTTTTGTATATAGGTAGGTTGTATTGGTTCCAAGATACCATGTTTTTGTAAGTCGAGAGGACTTTTACCATCATATCCCACTTGTTTCATAAGATCAAATCTTTTACCATATTATCCAACATGTATCTTTATTTTAGTTTGTTCTTTTTCTATATTCTCATCTTTGTATAGCCATTTCAAGAGATCAACTTCTTCTATCTCATTATAAATGACTCCCCATTTTTTGAGATTGGTTAATTTACAAGTCACTGTAGTCTCTATATCTAATGTGGTTTTAGTCATCTGTGGTTTTCCATAGGTATGGGGAGATAAAGGTAAATTTCCAATGCAAAGGGCATGATTCAAAGTATATTCTCCTACCCCTTGTTCTTTTACTTGTATTTTGGTCCCAACTTCCTTGGATTTTGAGGAGGATGCTCTTAAGGACTCTAGATCAACATATGCTTGGGAAGGAAATGCCTCGCGATTGCTTGGGATTGTGATTTCAGTTTTAGGACTTAGATTATGGTAGTACATGAAAGGGTTGGGATCTCCTTGTATTGTGATTTCAAGACCATTGTGTGGGAATTTAATGCACTGATGGTATGTAGAAGGTACTGCTTACATTGCATGAATCCAAGGTCTACCAAGGAGGATATTATAGGTCAGTGGGAGATCAAGGACTTGGAAAATCACATCCTTTACCATAGGGATGACTCCGATTGGTAGAGTAACTGATCATGTAGACTAGCGTTCCTCTTCATCATATGCCTTTATGCTAATCTTTTTCTTTGGATCAACTGCATTTTCAAAAAACCCTAATTTTATGATCAATTCTTGGGTACAAATATTAAGACCGGCTCCTCCGTCTATCAGAACTTGCTTGATCTTGGCATTATTGATAAGGATGTCAATGTGTAAAGTTGTATTATGCAATTGTCGAGGGGATGAATCATCATTTTAGTATAAGTGAGAGTGCAAGGCGAGGTGATATGTCCCACCATAGCTTGGAATTTTTCCACATGTAGGTCTATAGGCCCTATAGCAGTAGCAAGTTCTTTATCTAGGATAACTTTATGCTCAGGAGATAGGTGTAGCAGCTCAAGTATGGAAATTTGCATTAGCATTTTCCCTAAATATTCTGAGGTTATATTGTGAAGTTGGTGTAGTAGGTTTTGAATTAGGACCTTTAAGGGTGAATGTGTCTTTGCGAGTAGTAATCTTGCAATTAGGTTCTTCTCGTTTTATAATAAAAGTGTTTACATGATTATCAACCTCATTGATGTTATGTATGGTATAGTCATACTTAGTAGTAGTATAGTTTACACCATCACCAAATTCAAGGGCCTTTCCTTTATACTTGTCATGCTTAGGGAAAGGGTTCTTAAACACCTCACAATCAAAGTTACCCAAAGGAGTGTTTCCATCAACTACTATCTTACCATCATCTATAAGGTTCTATATTAAATGTCAAAGTTTATTGCAACTATTAGTCTTATTTCCTTTATGTCTATGATAGTCACAAAAGTGATCACCATTCCACCATGGGGGTTTGAATTGTGGATTATATTCCTTTATTTTAGGTAGCATTATAATATTAATTTCAAGAAGTTATTTTAATGCGGATTCAAGTGATTGTCCCAATGGTGTAAAATTTCATTTAGGGAAACTTCGTTGTTTTTCGTTTCCTTTATCTGAAGATGAACCTTTGAGATTGTAAACATGTGATGATGTTTTAGTTGTTTTTTCATTAACAATTTCGTCATTGATTACATTCTTTTTCTTTACCCAAAAAGGTGTCTTGTTGTTTGAATTTGATTTTTGATCTTTGTCATTATTAAGTTTTATAGTTTCGTCATCGATGAGGGTTTGTTCAATTCAAAATACCATTTCTATGGCTTCATCAAAGGAATCTAAACATTTGAGGCGAAGTTCCCTTCCAATTTCTTTGTTCAAATTTTCACAAAAGAGGTCAACCAATTCTTCATCAAGAATGGCATAAGGAAATCATTTCGTTAAATGTCTCCATCTTTGTAAAAATGACACAAAAGATTCACCTTGTTTTTTTTTGTCGTCGAAAAGGTTTGTCATGGCCAGTTTAAAGTCACAATTTAAACTATAGTTGGAGACAAATCTATTTTCCAATTCTTAAAAGGATTTGATGGTTGGGGGTAATTGTGAAAACCATTCCATAGCTTCTTCTCCTAGACTATGGGGGAATAATCTCATAAGGTATATTTCATCAACTGCAAATTACATGGTAGTAGCACAAAATTGTCTTAAGTGGTTTTTAGGATCTCCTTTTCTATTGTATTTGTCAAGTTTTGGTGTGTCCCAGTGGTTAGGAAAAGGTGGAATTGTTATGCTTGGATTGAAGGGATAAGGACATATATCTTCAATGGAGAACTTGTGAGATGATGCTTTATAGTTCTTGAGAGTATCCAATTCTTGTCTCAATGTTCTAAGCTCATCCAAAATGGTATTGTTTGTAGGTGTGGGTTTTGATGTCTTTGAAGATCGCTTATTACCTGGTTGTAGATAAAAGGGTCTATGATCTTTGAATCTACCATCATTTTTTGTTTTGGGATGCTTAGATCCACTAGAATTATGTTGATCATTCATTGTGAGTAATGATATGTCAAAATCAGGAGGCATTTTGATTCCTTCGTCAGCAAGGGCCTTGAAGTATTGTTGTGGGTTATGTTTGACTACCTCTGTAAGAAGTTTAGTGAAACTATTATCATTAAGAGCTTCGTTTATAGTGGATTGGGCTATTTCTTTGCCCTCAATTTCACTCATTTCACTAGTTGCAACAGTAATGTGATCTTCCCCATCAAAGTCCTTTCCCCAGGGGTTCCCTTCTTCTTGAAACATTTTTTCTCTTGTTCTAGGGGTTATAGGTGATTGTTCTAATTTTCAACCCAAGGTAATGTATGAGACCTAAGACTAGGATGCAATGAAAAGGATATGATTCTAAGATGGGATATGAAAATGGTATGGTATGCTATGACAAGCTAAAAATACAAGAACTCAAAGGCAACTCTAGGTACAAAGTTGGTTATGATGTAAAGGCTTTACTTGTGCTATGATGGATAGACACAAGGACCAATGATCAAGAGAGGGTATGTCAAAGATGATGGACTCCAAAATAATTGACCTACTCAAGGATAATGGTATGTTCCCTAACTCAAGGATGATGAACCTCAAGTGATGTGGGTGATAGATAGCCAATGGTTTGATTTCAAAACCTAGGGAGAGTAGCCTAAGTGCAAGCTAAAGGTTTGTGTGAGCAATAATGGATATGCAAGGGTGAAGGATATGCAAGGACTAGGTAGAATGCAAGGATTGAAAGATTAGAACTGAAGGATAATGCCCCTAAGATATTTTAGTGATAGGTTCATTTTGGATGTTTTTGTTGTTTGACCTTTTTGGGGTTTGCAAATTTTGAGATGTTGTAGGCTACTAGGTGTGATGTTTGTTTGAGATCTATTTTTGAACACACATGCAAGACATAGAAGACAAAATGTTTGATTTTAACAATACAAGCACAAATCCTAAGGTTGGCAAGGACTATATTCACTAGATTCCACATGGGTTTCCCCAGCCACACTTATTCTTAGTAGGTGACTTAGAAGCTTGGCCACATTAGCTCCCTCTCCATGAAACTCACTTCTCAGGTCAACCAAGCTTCGAGCCCTCATGAATCTCCCATGAAAAACTATTCACCTATACTAAGAACTATGAGAATGTGGATGCCTTGGCAATGACCGTTGTTGCACCAACAAATAGAAGGGTTTTTGGCTTCTAAAAGAAGAGGATTATAGTGAATACTTGGGGACATGGCACCTTGCAAGCATACAACAAGCTACTTAAGGATTTAACCACTCTACTAGGGGCTCTTATACCTTTAAAAAAAAAGGTAGGTACCCATTTTTTAATGGCACTACATGGCTAAGGCCTACATACCATGAGGAGTTGATAGTTTAGTCTCATCCTTTTATATATCGGCTCGAGAAAAAAACCAGTTGGAGTCGTTCCCCCTTTCAAGGTAGGCTTCTCTAAGGTTATAAATACAAAAAAAGATGGGTCTGGTTTTTGATCACCAAGTTTACACAAGGTGGGAGCATACTCCCTACCATCTCAAGCATAGAAAACAGTGTTCATTGACCTCCTAGTTAAAAATGAAAAAGACCTAGATGTGTAGACTCAAGCAATAGATAAGAAAATAAAACAAAGGGAGCCCTACAAAACCTCAAATCAGTAGTTTCAACCTCCGATCTTTGACAAACATATATTTATATTTTTGAGTCTTTGACAAACAAACCTACAAGAAAAAAGACAAATTAAAAAGATTAGTTCTGAAATTAAAAAACTAAACTAAAAAGAAAAGTTAGCATTTACTGTAAAATCTAATTAAATCTACCTAAATTAGAAAGCTCTAAATTCCAAATTAAATGTAAGTTAGAAATTAAATATAAATTTAAATTAAAAACTAAAAATATGATTTAAATAAAAAATAGAAAATAAAAATCTAATCTAAAAACTAAAAATCTAATTTTAAAAATTAAAAACTAAAAATCTGATTTTAAAATTAGAAACTAAAATCTGATTTTAAAAATTCCAAACTAAAAACCTAATTTAAAACTAAAACTAAAAATCTAATTTTAAAATTTAAAACTAAAATCTAATTTAAAACTAAAACTAAAAATCTAATTTAAAAAATTTAAAACTAAAAAATCTAATTTAAAAAACTAAAAAATAAAATCTAATTTTAAAACTAAAAACTAAAAATCTAATTTAAAAATTTAAAACCAAAAATCTGATTTTAAAAACTAAATCTAAAAACTTAAAACTAAAATCTAATTTTAAAATTAAAAACTAGAAATCTGATTGTAAAATTAGAAACTAAAAAATCTAATTTAAAACTAAAAACTTAAAATCTAATTTTAAAAAATTAAAAACTAAAAATCTAATTTAAAACTAAAAACTAAAAAATCTAATTTTAAAAATTAAAAACTAAAAAATCTGATTTTTAAAACTAAAAACTAAAAAATCTCATTCTAAACTAAAACCGGGTAGAGAGAAGGGACTATAATTAAAAATCATAGAAACTAAAAATTTAATTCTAAACTAAAAAGCGTGGAAGAACATGCATGTCTTTTCTTCTCATTCCTATAAAAATTCCTTCCTTCTCTGGCGCTGCTGTTAATGAACAAAGGCATATGATTTTAGATTATACGAGGATCTTTGGTATTTGGTGCGGCAAGATAATGAAGAAAATGTTGTCAGAGGCATAAAATTCATCCAGAGGCATAAAGATTATCATATCTAAAATGTATATCATAAAGATTTTTTTGATAGAGATTTTACTGCAGTACGCTTGTTGCAAAAGTTTGGAATCTTAAAAATATTTTCTGCATGTAATTTAGGTTACACAAAAAGATTATTTATTGAAAGATACTTAAGAAGAAGCGACATACATTTTCATTTATAATCCTCTTTTAAGATAGAAGTGACATGCAACCAGTGAATGTGCTATTACAACATATCTGAAAGATACTTCAAAATTGAAAACTCGTATACAATTGTAATCAGCATGCATTAAAAACTTTAGAGCAAATATGACTATCAAGACTTCTATGGTACATCATGTTCACCATTTGTAAGTGCCATAAAATGCATGATTCTATGAACAAGAATAACCATTTCATGCCCACATCAATAGAGCCATTATAATTAAAAGAAAAACCAGAAATGCACACTTCTAAATTGTTCGCAGATGGTAAGTGCTTTCCTCGAGATTCATGACATGGACTAACCGCCTCATGTGGATCCATTAACTCTAGTAGTTGTATTGGGCATTAAAAGGTTGATCTTTTGGTGCAACGACAATTGTGGGCCAACAAGTGGTATTAGAGCCAAAGGTGTCGGGTTTGAATCCCCTTGGGTAACGCTGAGGGGGAGTTTGTTGGCAAATGGTCAGTGCTCCCCCCAAGATTTGTAACATGGATTAACCACCTGTCGTGGATCCGTTAACTCTGGCAGTCAATCTTTTGATGCAACTACAATAGCGGGCCAACATAAACTAAAAAAATAACAAAGATGCTTTTAAAAGAAATCAATCTCCATTGGCATCCTAACACCAAGGTCTTGTTCATGAACTTTTGCTCTTAGATTTGGGAAGCATAGGTGCATCAAGAGGCAGTTGGTGAATGGATTAATGCAAAGATGTGAAGATATATGCATATGAAAAAGTCATGTGTCCACAAATGAGAGGGAAATCCCATTTAAATAGGAATCTTTGAGGATGGAGAGTTCTTGAAGAAATGTGGGATAAACGATTTACAAGAGTGAAATTTAAATATCCCACATTATGTAATTAAATGAAATTCATGTTAGTGGAAATGATATAGAGGAGGGAAAAATGCATGGTGAAGAGTTTGTGAATAATGGGGTGATTAAATAAAATTATTAAATGGATTTTAAATATAAATGAAAATGATTTAATAAAATATGGATTATTATGATTTGGTTTTAATGATTTAATGATGATTTATGAACGATTATGATTTATTATGCAAATACATTATGAATGATAATAAGGTGATAATTATTTAATATTTTAATGATCTAATGATTTAATGAAATGCAAATATGAAGTGAATGATTCATGCAAATGAAATGCAAATATTACATGATAATTAGTTTATTATGAAACAATAGTTGATGACCATGATAACGGATTTATTATGAAAAGGATATGAACGATTATGCTTTATTATAGAAATGAACATGAATGATAATGCAAACAGACATGAATGCTTATGAAACAGATTATGAATGGGAATGATCATTTATGCAAACGGTTAATGAATGACCATGAGATGGATATAATTGTTTATGTAAACGGTTAGTGGACGACCATGAGATGGATGTGATCATTTATACAAATGGATATGAATGAGCATAAGATGGTTTAATTATTTGATGAAATTCATGAATAGAAGAAAGTGTCAAATGAATTGATTAAGTAACTAATAATATCTATTTAATCAATAGACGAGTGATGATTACAAGGAAAAATTTGAGTGTCTACAGGTATTTGTTCTAAGAGTCTATGAATTTTATGTTCACTTATTGTGTCACATCCTTGTTTGCTTAAGATCGTGAAGCCTTTTCCATATGTCTCTTCTAGGTTGATTGATTTTTTGGTCACTTTTTAACATAGGATGGTTAAATGTTTGCTTGGTTAGAGGATCTAGGTTCATCTATTGTAGGGATCTTAGGTTTATTTTGTGTCTTAATTTCAAGATGTAAAAGACCAAACATCTCTAGTTGCATTGGTTGTTTCATGGAGGGATAAATGGATGCATTAGTCTCAAGATTATTAAGGAAATTGTGCATGAAGTTGTTCATTATGTCATCATCTTCTCCAATGATGTCAAATTCATGAGGAGGACATGCATTAGGAGTTGATTGAGCATGAGTGGGTTAAACTGCATTAGGATCATTGCCAAAACATAACTAGAGACATCCACCAATGAATTCAAGGAAATCCAAAACTTACCAAAGCATATATCCATGATGAAATGCAAGACCAATAATTGACTGATTTATAATGCAGGAGATCTTAAAATGATGTAATTGCAATTTGATGTTTATAAATGTACTTGAAATGAAACCTATTCTGAAAATATTTTTAATGATAGTAATTTTGCAAACTGAAACAGTAATCTAAAGATAGCAACTAGAAAGACAAATGACAAGATTTTAATGTTGTAAAATTTAGATTCAGGCCTAATTAGGGACTAATACACCCATCTGGGTGAATGAGTCCCAATTATGTTTTTTGATAGTTTCAGATAGTGAAAAATAAGTAGCACATGATACCTAGAAATCTAGGAAAAAGACCTATACATGGACTAGATCACCCATGTGGTTTAATGAGTCCTAGATTAGGGTTTTCAAACCAGATTCAACAAGTTCTGAGTTGATCTTAAGGTGTCTAGGTTGTATGGTCAAATTTCTATTTGCAAGTATAGTTTTCCAATGAATTTGAATGATGCAAAATGCAAAAATGCAACCTCTATGAACTTTTCACTAATGCGATATTTAGAAGCCCTAAATGCAATTCAACTAATGAAAATATAATGCAAAGTTAATGCAATCTAGATATAGGACTAAAAATTTCTCCAAATCAAAAATTCAAGGGTCCAAAGGTCAGGTTCACCAAAATGAACACAATGGAAATAGGGTGTCCACCTTTTAGGAGATGGAACTTTGGGACCTATTTCACACTTTTGTTCATTAGGAACCTATATTCATCAACCAAGTGACTTGATTGAGGAAGAGGCTAGTGCATTCCTAGTGTGATTGGATGGGGGTTCACCATTTAAATGAAGCTTCAAAGGAGAAATGCAAACACTTATGCACAAAACCATAGAAACTTGAGAGCATGAAATTAGATTGACAAACTAGAATCAAATAGAAAGGTACCTAGAAGAATGATGGAGTCAAAGAAAGGTCTGCAACTCTAATTTTTTTTGTTTAAGGTGCACTAGGACTTATACACCAGGTTGGGTGATTTAGTCTTGCTATAGTGTTTTTGGGCAGAATCTAGAATCTTCTGGTGACTAATCAGGATCTGAAAAAATATTTCAAAAAGGGCATACAAGGACTCATACACTAGGTAGGGTGATTTAGTCCTATTACTAGGGTTTGACTGATATTTTTATAGCCTCTAGTGATATTTTGTAGCTGTCTTATTCAATCTTCAAGTTTGAAATTTTGAATTTCGGTCTATAGGTGATTTTCCATGAAGATGACAACTTCTTGGAAACTTTGAAATTTTTTACAACTTTTCCTTCAAAGGATCTTCAAGCTTCAATTCACCTAGATCTGCAAACACACATCAAGAGGGAAAAATGTTGATTTTTTATGGAATGGGGGATTTCCTTGGTCAAACCCTGTTTTGGTAATTAAACCTTGAAATGAAATGAAATAGCATGAAGGAATGATGAATGAAAAATGTAATGTTGCAACTCGCCAAATCCTTCCAATGAAGGTTGAAAACTTGTCTAAAATGGCTCCAATGGATGTGGATCTTGAATCTTGATTGAATTCTTGAAACTTTATCTTTAATGCTTGCTTGAATCATGAAACCTATATCACAAATGTTAGCTCACAAACACACATGATGCATGAAGACTTTGACATAATGCTTTAATCTTGAGTATTGCTCCAAATGCTTGCTCTTGATTTCATAAACTTACCAAGATACTTGGATACTTGAAATTGCTAGCTTGTTAGGAGAAACTTAGTGAAATGACCTTATATCTATACTTGTTTATGGTTTTTTTTTTGAAATTACAACACTACAAGATGACATCAGATCTAGGATAACAAAATCCCACTGAGAATTTGAATTAAAATAGTTCCAAGTTAATGAGGGAATCATATGCCAGGTTGGGTGTATGTGTCCTAGTGGCTTAAACTTGAGACATAGATTTCAAAAAGTGTCTTGTTCAATGTAACATTTAAAATCAAGTCCTAAGACTTAGGTGGGACCCATAAGCCCAAAGGGGCGTATGAGTCCCAGATCCCTAGATCTAGAACACATAACTAAAAACATTAAATTATGATTTTCCATTTATTAAATGTCAGGACTATCCTCAGGAAAATACATTTAAATAGGCTTGTGGATGCAAAATAGGACCAATTAAGGCATAAATAAACCAAATTTTAATAGGGAGGACCCAAACCAGTGTAAAAATGTAAAGGGATACATTTTTGTACACTACACTCAACAACTCACAAATGAAAACAATAATTTGTAGGTGGATCTAGGAAGTGTAGAGTGATATGTACTAACCCATAAAAGATTTTTTCAACCACTATAGAAGGATATAGTCTCTGGGGGGCATCTAAGTCCTTCTAGAGGTGTCCTACTCAACTTTTCGGGTCCTCTGATGGAAAATCTAAGACTTTTGTTTCTTCTTATAAAGTTTTTGGAACGTTTTCGAATAATTCTATAGGTGAGTTTTCATGGCTTAACAAGATATTTGAAAAAAAATACAATAATGGATAAATTATCTTCAATCCTCTTCAAACTTGTAACCTACACATTCAAAGAGAGAATAAATATTGGGCCTTTTATAGGCATTCCTTAGTCAAACCCCATGTAAGTGTATCCACTTCCACAATGGAAATGTTGATGATAGAAATAATAATTGAAAGGAAGGAATGATGAAATCGGGAAATAATACAACTCACCACCCTTCAATGGCTTCCTTGAAAGACTAAATTCATTCAAATCATCTCAATTATTTGGATATTTCTTTGCTTGAATGCTTGAATGATTTGGAGACCTACAAAATGGGTTAGCCTTCACAAAATAATGATGAACTCCCATACACTTTGACATGATGGTTGGATCTTGAATTGTTGCAGTAAATCTCTAAAATGTTGCCCTTAATTTACTCTTGACAATAGTATTTTATCCTCAATTATGGTTCTAATTTAAAATGGTGAAAATACTAGGTATTTATAGGAATTTATTCAATTTCCCAAAAATTAGATTCCAAAAGCTGACACTTAAAATTTGAATTTTGAATGTTAAAATGCCACCAACAACGTTCTAGAAAATGGGTCCTAGCTAAGAAGGGGGGTCTATACACCCAAGGGAATATGGGTCTTGGCCCAAAATTATAGGACACTGAATATCAATATCAACATATTAGTTTAGTTGGATGTGTTTATTCAATGCTTGCAATTTATTGAAAAGTGGTTCAAATGGGCTCCAAAATGAATAATTTTAGGACATTATGGGATAAATTAGGCTCAATAATTTAGGGGGAGAAAAAAGTAGTGTGAAATTATTAAGGGTAAAAATTTTCAACATTACATGAATATGTAGGAGAGATCATATCTCGTATGTTTATAATCCCTTATCGCCTATTGGCTAAAAAATTCTCCTCAACTTGTCTTGCCATAAGGTTCATTTGTGACAAGGATTATGATTGGAAAAACATACCTCATATTTTATATGGTCCTTTAAACCTCCTCAAAATAATTCCCTCAAATTTTATTCTTTCACATTCTCCACTCTTCAAAAAAGGGCTTGAAATTATTGAGTATAATTCTTGATCATACCATTTTTCTTTAATTTAGTGAGTTGGTAGAAGTGGTCATCCATAAAGTTATCTCCATAATGGGTAGCAAGTTCTTGTTGAAAAGTTGGCCATGTGACCACACAACCATTCTCTCTCTCTTCTCATCACGTAAACAATAATATAAAAAATGATCTTGTTCTAGGTATAATGATGCCATAGCCACCTTTTGTTGACATGGAATGCGATGAAGATCAAAGAACTACTCCATTTGACAAATACAATTAGTGGATCCTTGCCATAAAAATTTCTCATATCCAACTCGGGTATGAATTATCAAGGCATACGACTATTACAGAGATGATCCTTCTTGAGATTTGATTCAAGCCCAAAAAAATCATGTCCAAGAAAAGCATTATATTCAACCTTACTAGGTGATTTTTCTCCTTATACTTTATACCATGAATAAGTGATTTTAATTCACATATATTCTTTTGCATGTCCTTTTTATTAACAAATTTCTTTAGTCATCTCCTCCTTCAATGATAAAATTTCACCCTTGACCTTTTTTATTTCATCATTAGGGTTAATATCCTAAATTTCTACATCATCCTTTTTTGAGGATTTCCTTAGTGTGGTAGCATTCTTTTTGCCTCTTATTATAGGCCCTATCATGATGGGAAAAAATAATTTAAAAATAAATCACACAAATAAATTCAAAATAATATAAACATTTTTTTATACCATGGCCTAGGTTGAACTTTCCTAGAAAAATCTCCTAAAATTTAGGTGCTTTCAACCTTGAGAGTGAATTTGTTATAAACCCTAATTATGCAATAAATAACTTATTATTTCTCCAATTACTCTAAATTTTTTAATATAGACTACTCTCATACTATTTAAAAAATTTATTAAAAATAAAGAATAAATTCTATTAGATTTGGATGATATGCACTTTCTAAATAAATTGGGTAGAAACCCTAATTTTGCAATAAATCACATAGTTTTGATCTAATTCATTTGACATATGGATTGCAGTTGCTTGAATATTATTTTCAAAAACCCTTTTAAAATCAAATAATTTTTTTCTAAAATCTGGGAGATATGTGTTTCACAAAATGACCTTAAAAATTGAAAAATGCATTGTCATCATAGTACCAAGATCATGCTCTAATATCACTTATTATGAAATAACTTGCATAATAGAAGAATATGATATGAAATTTGTTTCAAATACTTGATAATAACTAAGAATAATAAGCCACTTTATGTAGGAAAACCTCCAAATATCACCAATGAGAACATAATTCATAATCTGATGATAAAATAAGACTCACTACATCTTATATATACCTTATTTATACCTAGGATATCACCCAAGTTGACTTATATAATATAAGCCTTAGACCAACCTAATTAACTAAATAAAAATATAATAATGATAATATAACCGAATTAAGAGTTAAGATAGCCACAATATGACTATTTATAACCTTATGTACACTAATATTAAGGGTGTAGCACATGAAAAATATTCTAAATATGAGAAAAGATTTACAAGATAACCTTCAGATTAACAAATTGACTAGATTCTTATGATATTCAATGAATTATTGATCTAAATTTGAGAAAAAAGGAAGAGATTTTGTTAAAAATAAATTACTAAACTATAAGGAAAATCACTAAACAAGGGATTTTATTTCTTCTATTAAACATTTTCCTAAAGCTCATATCATTAAAAATAAACAACTATTAGTGAAAATAAAAGGGAAAAATTATGCACAATTTCAATATCATATACAAGTTCCAAAATTTTGCATCAACAACTAAGGATTCTAATAACATAGCAATTGAACAATGAAAAACATTGAGTAAAATATATAAATAGACATGGAAAGGCGATATAATTCAAATTAATATCAATTTTCTTTATATAAAGTATATAAAAGGCTAGCTTGCATAGTCATACTTGGCTTAATCAATTGAATCATTAAAAATATCTTGCCTTAAAGGTTTGAGTACAACAAATATTAGTTTTTTATCCTCTCAAACCCCTTCTTTTCAACATTACCTTTTGAAGAAAGTGCTAAAACAAATTAAAAATTGAGAAATTGCAAAATAGGAATTTGCATGATGGAGTTGAAGTCATCGTACTAGATGGTTATTTGGATGAAAAATATGACATACATTTCATTCTTCAAGTTCCCTTTATTTCATTTCTATACAAGTCCTCCTCTTATTATACCTAATAAAAATTGATGGGTCTAATTTCCTTATACTATGCTTATTCTCCACTAATGACACAAAAAAATGCATCAACTATGGTAATATTCATGTGAAGCATTGAGGTGCCACACATTTATTTTATGGTGATATTCCCTTCAAGAACTATTCCTTTAGTGCAAGCTTCGCCATTAGTTGACATGTTCATTTCAACCAATTGAAAAATAAAAATTATGTTTCAGTTTGATACTCTTGAAGTAGTGTGTGTCATTCATTATTCGGAATATCAATATTTTTTCTTAAAACTTTAACTCATACCTCCTTCCTTTTATCAAAATTGGTATCCACTTTATCCATCATGTCATCATTGGTGAATGGTGTATCTAGAAGAATGTTTCAATCTAACAATATCATTTAGGAGAACCAAAGTGAAATGTTTCAAATAGTGTAGGTTACATTTTTCCATTTTCCTTCATGTCTATATAAAGATATTAATAGCTCTAGGCCCACAAGTTTTTCTGAATTATCAAATTCCATCCAATAGCATTGTATTTTTGAGTTTTTGAACTAACAACTTTGAAAAATTGTGCTAGCCATTTGATATTCTTTAGTAATGTTTGATGGTTTTACTATATGAAAAATTTTCTTTATGTTGTTCACTATTGTGGGGTATTCCCAAGCCAATGTATCAATTTTCATCAACATTATAGAAAATAGGTGTCAAACTAACAAAAAAAATCTTATTGTTCTAGTTTTTGATCTATGAAATGATCAATGGTCTAGACTTGTTGTTAATGTAAAGGGTAAAAAAAAGTTGCAAAGCCACTAGAAAATATTGCACCTTTTTGGAATGCAATGTGAAGGCTATGAAAAAATACAATTTGATGAATTCCCTAACTAAAAGGGAATCAAAATGTCATGTAGAAGAAAACAAAGATAATAAGTTCAATATTGACCAATATCAACTTAAAAGGGTAAACAAAGAGCAACACTCTAAATATAAGATTTGATGAGAATATTTTATGGGGAAGTGGGAAGTTTGACCATAGATTAAGTATTATTAGGAATGTGAAAATGGATTAATCAACTATCTAATTGACCTTTTTAGTCAACTAGAATTATTCAAGAGGGATTTTTTGATAATTAAATAATTAATTATCTTTATTTAATTTTTTGAAGCCAAGAATATGAAGAGTGAAATTAATTAAATAAATGTGAATATATCTAATTAAGGGGGACAATAGAGGAACATAGGGGATAGAAGATAAATTAATTAAATAAATGCTTGTTATTTATTTAATTAATATTAGGAAGATGATTGATATGGTTAATCAAATAATTGGTCAAATGGGATAAAACGGGAGTGGTAAGGTGTGGATGATTTTAG
Source organism: Sequoiadendron giganteum (assembly GCA_007115665.2). Lineage (NCBI taxonomy): Eukaryota > Viridiplantae > Streptophyta > Pinopsida > Cupressales > Cupressaceae > Sequoiadendron > Sequoiadendron giganteum. Next base: position 539,606,995 of record CM021104.1, on the reverse strand, counting down.
GTGTCTACACATAGTATGTTGATTCCAAATTGGGTTTTTATAATGGTATAGAACTATTTCATTATTTTTGTCCTCCATTTGAGTCACTACCTTCATAATCATAACTATTGAACAAATAGGTTCCAAAAGATTAATTTGAATGTATTGAATAAATGATGGAGGACTATTTTTTAAAAAGGGGACTTTGTCCCAACATATTTTTATGTACCATACATACAAATAAATAAATGACATGAAAATATAAGAACATGATAAGATTGATGAAATGAAAGATGGAAATGAAAAAATATGGTCCATAAGGACTTTCTCTTCACATCGCATTCACCAAAATATATGTAATTTTAAATATAACTCGCCCTAAAAGTGATGATGTAGACTCAAAGAATCATATTTCACTATAACCTTTCTTAATGTCCAAGACTCAGTCTACCCCTACTCCCATGGTAAAATCCATACAAGAAATCAAAAGTTGAATATACTACCCTCTTCTAAAACTTTAGGAGTTTGAAAGTGATAACATTAAATTGTTGATATGGATCTCACCACTAGGATCATCCACATCACAAGGAAAGGGGGTTGTATGGGAGATTTTCAATTTATTTTGCATGATTGGATGTTGAATTCCTTGTGTGCTTTCATGTTTTCTTGCAACTTGATGGTTTACTAATGTTGTGATTCTTGAATCTATGATCTCAATGAGTTTGTCAAAAAGGAATTTCCCTTATGCAAGACTCTTCCCTTTTTTTTTTTTTTTTTACTTCTCAAATGTTCCTAGGAAGGGGTATATTTTATTATATCTCATCCAAAACAAGCTCAATGCATTTTTCTTTGATCCTTAGACACATTTGGCATAAAAATACAAATGAGAGATAATTTTGACTTTGAGTTTTCTTTTCCTTATTTTTGTTTTGAGTTTCTTTGTTTGATGATTTTGTTGACATCTTATTGGATGTATTCTTTGGTTATTTTTTTCATGTTATTGATGACCATGTGATGGGATCAAGGAATTTCTTTCTCTTTTCTTTTGCACTTTTGTATGAATACCAAGAAAATTTCTTTGCTTTTTCCGAAAATGAAGTGTTTGTTGATTAAACTATATAGTTTTAGAATGCAAATTATTCTATATTCTATAAATTTTCAAATATGGGACACGCCTAAAAGTAAATGAAGATTCTAATCTACTGAAATAAGAAAGAAAATTATATCTAGCAATACCTATGAAGTAACAAGTAAATTAATACTAGATTGGTATAGTACTTAAGTAAGATAAGTGATCTAGATTACTAATAAATGAAATAATTTTAAAGCAAAAGAACCTAGAAGATGAAATATATTTCTTGTTACTATAATTTTTAACATCCTCAAGGGTCCAAATTTTGTATCTAAAATACTTTCTCCTTTTCTACTCTTTATTCACCTGATGGAAAGGGAAGATCGGTATAGATGTGAAAGGTATTATTAGCTTGTTATGATGTGCAAGTGCAAGGAGGATATCATTAACTTCTTGTAGTTACTAAACAAGAGGATTTGGGATTAAAAATATAGAGAGAGGCTTGCAATCTTCTAATGTGATCCAATATTTAGGGATTTAGACCTTGTAATAAATAAAATACATAGACAACCTAACCCATCTAGATATTATAGAGATAAAAGCTTCTTCAAAATTTCCTAAAGGTTGTGGGGCAATAATTCTTTTATTCAATTCTCTACCTTGAAAATGAGAGAATGAGTTTTCTATAATGAAGGAGGGGAGAGAATATTAAGAGAAAGAGGAAAAAAAATCTTATCTTTAAATCAAGAGAGAAATTAGGAAGTAAATCATGTCATCTTCCACTACAAAATTTCTATCTTGGGAAGGAAAATAGAGAAAACTAGAAAATATGAATGACTCGTGGTTGTTTTTAAATGATGAAAATCTCACTCATGTCAAGGTATGGTAGACCCTTCTTACTAGTACTATTCATCTATGTGACCGTACAACTTAGCATGGGTTTCTTGAGTGACCCTAAGGTCTCTTGGGTGCCCTTCCAACTCAAGATAGGCATTTTGGTCTTTTAATGGAAAGAAGGTTTGGAAGGCTAGAAGCCTAAAAAGGATGGATGAGAATAAAAACTAAGAAAGGTTTTGAGGACACTAGGGAGACTTCCATCAAGGCAAAAAGGGTTGTGAGGAGAAACAAGCACACCATGTAGGTTATGTGTTGGAATTCCAACACATTATTAGACATTTATTTTTGAGCCATCCCAATTTTGGCACTTACAAACCCTACTTGTTAAGAAATTATTTTTTGATGGTCATCTATTTGAAGCCCTTCAAATAGTGAAACCCACCCCATTTTATAAAAAAAAACATATATAGATGAAAATTTATATAAAAATAATTACATAGAAAGTTTGATAGTTCATCTAAACTCCTCTCTTTAAGTGATATAGTCTTCATAGAACTTTAATTGTATTTTATAGCTAAAATAATTAAGTACAACCATACGACCATGAAATTTAGAAATTGTTTATCCCATTTTCTGCTTAAAACTTTTTATTATTATTATTTTTATATAAACTCTTCAAAATTCATTCCTTATAATTTATATTTTAAAACTTATTTATTTCAAAAATTATTCTATAGATATTCTACACACTTTTAAAATTTCCTTTTCCATTGTTGTTTCTCATTTCTGATAATATAGTATAATAGACAAATAGTATGAGTTCTTAATCTTTACCAGGGACGAATTCAACAATGAACAAAGTGGGGTCAATTTAAAAAAAAGGGAAGATGTTATTGGAGTGACAATTTAAAAAGAGTGACAGTATATTTAAAATCTTTCAAGGAGAGTTATTTTGTCGTGGGATGTTTATTGGGTAGGGCGGGCATTTTCGGGAGCATGGAGGAACATGGTCCAAACTACAGCCGGCCTTATATTTTTTTTGTGCTGAAAACATTTAAAAAACCTTGTGAAAGAGCAGCTATAAACAAAACAAGTTTGTTTAAATATTTGCCTCACAAGATTGTCTTTATCCCATGGTCGTCTGCACGTTTGAAATAGACCTCTATTGCTTTCTCATCTTCCCAAGAAGATAACTAAATCTCATATACCAACAACAATTTTTAAATCTAAAACTGCTCAATTCTGTGCATTGGGAACTGAAAATTTTGCTCAGAAATAGAAAATAATAATTAAATTTTAAGATATTGTTTTTGAGATTAATTGTGCGTATTTTTATATCGACATTTGGATCACATTCAACAATCTATTATGAAGAAATTTATTGTTGTGTGTATTTGAAAAAAGTTGATATAAAATCTTCCAAAATTAATTCCAGAAGCAATATTTTATATTCTAAGACATGTATCTGTATATTTCTTATCATTATCTTCTATGTTCTAAATAACTTAATAAATCCTTTTACTTTATGTCTTTGTAAGCAAGCAGTGTGAAAGGAAAATTAGTTAAATGAGTCTATATTTTTATATGGACGTTTCAGATCACACTCAACAATTTATCATCAAGAAAATGATAGTTGAGTGTGATCGGAAACGTTGATATAAAATTATACAAAATTCATTTCAAAAGCAATATTTTATATTCCAATGCATGTATTTGTATATTTCTTATCATTATCTTCTATGTTCTAAATAACTAACAAAACTTTCTGCTTTATGCTTTTATAAACAAGCAGTGTGAAAGGTAAATTAGGTAAATAAATGCATATTTTAATATTATATTTCAGATCACACTCAACAATCTAAATGATCGCTCAATGTGATTGAAAAAATTGATAAAAAATCATACACAATTAATTCAAAAACAATATTTTATATTCAAAAACATGTAGGGGAGAAGACCCAGTATCCGCCAGGGCTAACTTCACGCAACCATAGAATCTAAATCGTGTGTCGAATCGAAAAAAAAAATTTATGGGTTTTTTTCATCCACGAGTTAAGAGCTTATAACTAAGCTTTTGGCTTTTGGACAATGCGGTAGAGTGCGGGAGCATTGGATATGCACACGGAGGTCAAAAAGACACCTTTTAGAGGTGTCGTCTGGTTGCCGCCACCTAATGTCCCAGTATCCGTCCACTCTAATTTCCATCAATTATAACTTTTTATGCCTTAAATCCACTCTAAAACATGCATTTTAACAATTAATGAGCAGCCATTAGTGTTTTTGTAATTATAATGAGCAGCCATTGGTGTTTTTGTAATTATTTATTCAATCAAATAAAGTTTTTTAATGGATTGAAGTGAAAACAAATTTGGGGGGTTAAGTGAGCATGGAGGTGGTGGTTATTCAATGGAGGGCGGTAACTGGGTCTTCTCCCCTATCTATATATTCTTATCATTATCTTCTATGTTTTAAATAACTAACCAACCTTTTTCTTTATATCTTTGTAAACACACTCATTTAGGTAAACAAGAGACTTGTAGCCAAACCACTGCTATACTGTGTGTTTTTTTTTAGCCTAATTAGATCTCAATTCAGAGCACCATTCCAAATCTGATTATTAAGGAATGTCATGTGCATTGAGAGATATAAGGGCTACATGTTTCACGACCGTAATGGCTAGGACTCGGGAGAGATATAAGAAATGGATTTTTTTTCCTTTTTTCTTTCACACAATGGTCAGCAAACCTTTTGAAAAAATTAAAAATATATAGGCCATGCAAGCTATTCTAGAGGAAAGTTTTAGAATGAAGTAGTAGATACATGTATACCAACAATTTTATAGGTTTTTATAGTTCATAAAAGAGAGAGCTTTTGGGAAAAGCTTTCTCATGTTTTAAATTCATTTTTCATTTTTCCTATTGAATCTTTTTAAGGTTTTTAGTTACATATATATGTGAATGTTTAGGTTAATTAAATAAATTTATATGTAAGAAATGTGATGTAATTGAGTTTAAAAGAATTTAATATTTATATTAGTTTATGTTTTTCATTTTGTAAGTATGAAGGTGGAGAATCACATTCTAGATATTGTTGGTCGTAAACTTCTAATTAAATCATTGTGTAGGTTCTACTTCACAAAGACAGTCTCTATCTTCCCTTCTAATGTCATGGATATCCCTTAGGATTATGAGTTGTTGCTTCATCTTTGCCGCAAGTATGTTAAAGGATACTTGTATGAGTTTTAGTTATTACTCAATGCAATTTCTAAATATCACCATTGAAGGATCTACTCTAGTTGGTGAACTTTTCCTAGTTCATCATTTGAGAATTCTCTTAGAGATTTTGTATATGTTGATGAGCCATAGAATTTTTGTCTTAATTAGGGTTATTCCCTTTGTTGTACTCCTACTTTCATGACATTTCAGATATTCCCAAACACTCTTTAATTAAATCATAAAGCATTACAAGTAGTTATTGATATGTTGATGGATATTTGCATTTGTGTGTAATTGTTTTAAAATGTGATTTGAAATATTGTGATAAATTATGTTGGTTAGAATGGACAAATAATTTATGTAGTAGCTAGTTTTATATGTAGAAATATGAAAGTAATCAACCATATTCAATAGCGTGCACCCATAGAAGTCATTAGCTTGCTACTGAGGAACTATGAAACTGCAACAAAGTGAGCAATTCTTGAGGCTAAGTCAGCTAGCCATAGACCTTGGGAATTCAAGATTTTTTCTAGTTAATAAAAGTCTTTTCTACAAGGACACAAATTATTTTTTTCGCTATGTGCACCTCTACCATTAATCATGCATGCATATGAAAGTGAATTCTTTCTCTCTAATAGTAGATTCAAATTAGGACTTTACTTCTAAATGTTCTTCTCATGCCTTCATCACAAATATTCCTCTTCCTACTTTGCATGAATGAGTTGACAAGTAGCACTTATAATATTATCTGTTTAAGAGGCTACTTTATTATATAGAACTCTATAATTGTAATGGGAATAATAATCTTTTTTTTTGTCTACTCTATTTCCTTTGGAATAAGAAAGAATAAATTTTTCATCTAAATTACCGAATCATTGAAATAATTATGCATGGAGAATTGAATAAATAGTTATCTTGTAAATTAGAAAAGAGTATCGATACCCAAGAAAGGGCCCACTTGAGGTATGAGGCTACTATGATATTATTTTAGTTATTAGTTTTTTCCTTCTACATTATATTGTTAATTGATAAATGTTATCACCCATAGCTATAAATGAATAGTATTTGTTAACATACAAAAGAAATAAATTACTTGTAGCTTTAGTCTAGCAACAACATTTTGTTATATAAATCTTGTATGATTTCTTAAATAGGTTCATTTTAAGACCAATAAACTTTCTTGCTATGTTATTGATTCATATAATCACCTAGAACCTTCTCAACCATGCATATAGTGTTGGCATCATCTCAAGGAGAATAACCCTACTTGATAATTAAATGTAATTTTTTGTTACTAATGATTCCCTAATGGAGGATGACCTAGTCCATTGAGCAAATGTGCATGGCTAAGATACTCCATATCATTAGGTAATAAGATAACCATACATAAGTTTTATTATTTATGAAGTATTATCCAAAATAATTGTGATTTAGTGTTTAAAATAATAATTCACTCACATCAATACCCAAATGAGGCAATGTTGATCTCAAAAGAAAAAGTTAATTTCAAGACTTTTAATTGTCCTTTTGTAAACTAGACCACAATTAATTTTTGTAGCATGTTACACAAATCATATTCTAGGCCAGCTATTATTAGTAAGTGAAAAGGGGAAAGAAGGTTTGAATCAAAATTTGGAACCTTGGGATTTATAGGTCATTCTCATGCACCACATGGTTGACTTAGTTCAATCTCAAATCTATTGTACCAATCTATAAGTATTACTACATGTTTTGAGGTGGGTAGTGAATGTATAGGAATAAAAGAAAATAGGGGTTAAACAAGGATGGATCCATGAGCTAAGCATAACAAAAAGTATGACACTTATCAATATCTCATTACATTAATACATTCCCATTAATATGGACACAACATAAAATTGGAATTATCATAGGTATGCTAATTTTACAGTGATAATTATATATCCCCACTTTGATATGCATGTGAATGTAGCATACACATGCATTTTAAAGATTATGAACATTATCATTGAACATGAAAAGTAAATATTTAGAGAATCAATAAGGGATATGATTACTTCAAAAAGGATGATTCTTCTTGTAGTTTCCCTAGCATGGGAACACCATTGAAACTTCCATAAACAACAAAAATACTGACTATTGTTATCACATGATGAGAATAAGTGCAAGATACAAGTTTCTTGAATTTTCTATACAAATGAGAAGAGAAGGAAAGGGATAGGAAATTTTCTTGTTTATAAATTGATATTAAAACCTTCATATGATAAGTAAATTTGATCAAGATCCATGCAATAGGGAAATATGAAAAGAATATTGTTTGAATATGTTGAAGAGTCTATATCTAACATAAATGAAATCTAAAATATCAACCATAAAAATTTTAGCAGCAATATATTCTCCCCTCTAATTGGTTTTGTATACACTTAAAATCTACTTCCACATTTTAACCTAATATCTCCACATCTCTGAATTTTACTACCAATCTATCATAATTAATTCACTAATTAATTCAATAAATTATTTATTTGATTAGATCACAAATCCATAATATTATTTTACCAATGAATTAAATTAATAAATTAATGAAATATATCACCATTCCTCTAATATTTAATTAAGTAAATTATATTTACTAACATAATTTCAATGTTTACCACTATAAATTTTATCCCTTGATTATAGTTAATTAAGTTATATTTACTTACATATTTTCAATGTTTACCACTATGTGGAAGCGGATGCAACCTATCATGGTCTCAAATTGGCACAAACTAAAGGGTACAAGAAAGTATGGCTTGAGGGGGATTCTCTCAATATCATCAACAATTTGAAGAATTGTGTTGCCCCTTCATGGACTATTGAAATTTTGATTAGAGATTCTATTGATATTCTCAAGTCCTCTGATGAATATTACATTTCTAATATATTGAGAAAGGGAAACAAACTTCTTGATGTATTCACAAATCTTGGAGTTAGAGGTGTTAGGGAATGGGGACTGAATGACCCCCTCACTATAGAAGCAATTGCAAGTATTAATCATGATGGCCAAATTTAAAGTGATTGATGACTTATTAAGGCTCGGGGTGTGCATGACTTTCATCATGTGGCAGGCTATGATGTCGAAGGATGGTAAGAAATATTTTGATAGAGTTGATTGTACAAGAGCTAATATCTATAGGGAATGAAACTCAAGGTTCGTTAATCTCTCCTACCATTATTCCATTTTCACACGAATTATGGGAACTCTTTGCATAGCCTTCTCGAGGTTTTGCTTCATTGCGTTCAAAGTTTTCAAAATCCTAGACTACAATTCCTCAAGCCATGGGAGGAGATGGGAACTATGACTAACCTTTCTCATGTGATGCTATCAAGAAGAAGCTAGAGGTTTGGAAGATCTTAGAGAAGGGCGGGCTAACTCCATACTTGGAGAGGTTACACGGTAACAATCCGTAAACTACTTTATTGTTCGCAAAATCTTGGAACAATAGGGTTTTGAAGTTGGGCATGATGGAGTTTGATGTGAATGAATATTTCATAGCCAAAATCACGAGGTTGTCAATAGAGGGAAATAAAAAAATTAGAGATAAAAAGGAATCATAGATCGCCAATTTTTTTCAAAGACGATGAAGCTCAAGACCTGAGGGCGACGAGGAGTGGTGGTTACAAGAGGAAATCTCTTAAGGCATTATGGGGGGATGTGGTCGAGGATCTCATGTGTTTCATCTCCCTTGAAGGACACTTCTCTATTGTAAATGCCTACTATTTTATTTTTCTTAATCACTTCCGCCATAAGAAAAGGATTTCTTTTCCCTATTATTTTTTGGCTTCTCTGGACTCTAGCCTCATGGACCATAATAAAAACCCAAAGAATCTTGTTTTACATGTGGGTCTTATCCTTTTAATATTTGATTATGCTAAAGAATTTGAAGTGGCTAAGTTGATTACTACCCCTAAGGGTAAGAAGTAGAAGCCAGAGGAAGAAAATGATACGATCTCTAAGGAGGAGATGGTTAGTAAGAAAGGAAAGAAGAGGAAGCTCATCCTGGAAAAGGAGTCAGAACCTGAGGGGGATGTTGACTATGTACTTGACTCTTTTTCTACCATGGAAGTGGGCACTCAATCCCCTACTTTGGGGATATCTAAAAAAGGGGAGTCGATCCCTAATAAGGGTTATGAAACCTACGATGAGGAGTCGACTATCAAAATGCTGAGTAGATGCATGAAGGAGAAGAAGGAAGTGGCTGGTGAGGTGTCTTCACCTCCCCCTATTATGGGGATGAAACAAAAAAAAGAGTTGGAGATGGGAATTAATAATAAGTCAGTTGTTAGGTCTGTGAGCCAACTATTGGAGATGAATTCTCCACTTAATATTGTAGGTGGACAAGGTGCTATGGATTCACTGGTTTAGGTTTTGGAATTGTAGATGGAAAGGAAGGTCATGGTTGAGGTGGGGCAGGGTGTTGAGGATTCTCCAATTGTGGACTTGGATAGGAAAAATAAAAGAAAGGAGGTTGTTGTAGAGATTGTGGAATCTATTCAAAAAATAAAAATGTCAGTTGTTGCTGGGAAGGGGAAGGAAGTCTTTGCTAATCAGGATAAGGTAAGCTCCTCTCATGAGGAGGATGATGTGGGTAAGGGAATTTTCAACATTGATAAGGAAAATATCTCTAATGTTTTGGGAGCTGCTAGAGAGGGTTCCATTGTTTTTTACAAGTTATTTAAATGGATGTTCCATGAACTTAGTATGACCAATGTGAAAGTTCATGGTGTGATGAGTAAAGCTAATGAGTCCCCAGTTTAGGATCAGATTGATGATCTAATGAACTCTTTGAAAATTTTGGTAGAGGAAATGCTCAACATGAAGCAAAATCTTGAAGGTAGAGTTCTCACCCTTGAAAATCATCTAGAGAGGATTTATGCTAACATGGATAAGGGTGGGGAGGGGATTAAATTTGGGGTTAATTTTGAGTCTATTGGTATTACCTCTCCTTTTTATAGTGCCAAAAAATGCAAGGAGATTGCTCATTCTAGTGATATTGGTGGTGGTGGTAAGTTTTTGGAGGGAGAGGTGTATATTGATAAAGGTGGTGATAAGAATAATGTTTTGATTAGTTAGGTGAATCAGGGTGGGCCTAGGGCTAGGAACCATAAAAAGACTAAAGTTGAGGTTGGGGCTCCTGTTAAAGAACTATTTGATGCCTTGGATGAGGGTCTAAAGGATTTGGTGTGTGATTTGGAGACTACTGATATACTGAAGAATATGTAATGTTGTTGATTGTGTTCCTCATTTTTGGCTGACCTTTTGCGGATGGTGTGTTGCGTATGGGCTGATATATACTTATTGTAGTTTTCTTTTATTTCAACTACTCTTTTGTGTAAAGGGTCTTGGGCCCCTTCAAAAATTGTTATTTACCTCTAATCAAAATCATATTTTCAATGTTTCAACAACAACCTATCATGGCCTCCTAGTTACTAAAGAGGCTAGGGTGATGAAGCTATGGTTGGAAGGGGACTCCCTTAATACTATTATTTTCCTTTTGAAGGTGAATCCCCCGTCATGGTCTATATTGCATATCATCAAGGATTCCCTTTCTATTATTTTTTCCTTTGATGATGTTAAAATATCACATGTCTTTCGTGAGGAAAATTCTCTTATTTATGGGTTTGCTAATTTGGGGGTTGTGTCTCATAATTGTTGGTATTCATATGATGCCATCCCTATTAATCTTCAAAGTATTATTAATCATTATCAACTGTCTTTTCATGATGGTGAAAACATTGGGAGATAAGTGTTTATATTTCATCTTTTCTTGGTTTAGGAACTTTGAGTTCAGAGCCCATCTGAGTAATTATTGCATATCTTATGAAAAAGAGATCATGGAACTAGGTTTTATTGTTGGGTGTAGTCATGTTGTCAGGTTAACACAATTTATAGGTACATTTTGGCTTTGTTTCTGGTTTGTTCTCTTAGCTCTCACTTCTCATTAGATCAAGGAAAATTTTGTGGTTTGGTTGTCTCTAGTTCCAATGGGTGGAAATCATTAGAGACTTGGGGCACTCTCCTATGAAGAGTTTAGCGAGAATGAGATTGTTTAGGAGTACCTTGAGAAAGGTGGCAGTTTCCCCTACTTGCTTAAACTTCATGGTATTCATTCTGAGGTGACTGAGATCTTTGTGAAGGGGTGGAATAATAGAATGTTGTGCTACCAAGGGGCTGAGTTGAATTTCATTGAGGAGTTCATCACTGGAATCACTAGTTTTATCTATAAAGGATAAGAAGTTTTATAGAGACCGTTCTACCTTTAAGACTACGTTGGCTAATTTATTCAAAGGAAAGGAAAGGGAGAAGCTTAGGTGTGTGGGAAGTTGTCAGTATGATTGGACTTCCATTTAGTCATTATGGAGAGATGTGGCATTGGCTATCATGAAATATTTCACGCTTGATGGTAGGTACTCTATTATTTATGGTTACCACTTTATGTTACTAAATCATTTCAAACACAATATTTTGGTGTTATTCCCCTATTATTTTCTTCTCTCTATGGAAACTAGCATATAATATCATAGAAAGAACCCTAGTAAGGCAATCCTCCATGAGGGTCCTATGAAACTTATTATTGACTATATCAAACTGAATTTTATCCCTGAATTTCCTAAGATTTCCTCTACTGAGAAAAAGAAGGGGATAGCACCTGGTTATGATATTGTGGAATCAACAAAGGAATGGGATGGTGATTATGATGAGGAGGATAACTCTAATGATGTGGAGTATTTGGATGAAGAGGGGAAGTCTAAGGATGATATAGAGGTTTCTAACTCTTGGTTGAAAGGCTATGAGATGAACACTAAAATGAAGGAGGTTGTAACTCCTGGTGCTAAGAAGGGTTCTAAGGGGAATAAAGGGGGTAAAAGGAAGGAGAAGTGTGTTTTAAAATCGAGAGAGGAAGGGGTGAAAGGAATAGATGTGGCCCTTATTCTTACTGATAAGGGGATTCAGGGGAATATTAAGGTTGATAAGGGGCATTCTATGTGTTTAAAGTCCTTGAGGGAGATTGTCTCATGAATTCTAGGGAGGCTTCCCTTTTACAAGGTGGGTTGGTATCCCCTAACTATAAGGGTTTTGAGAAAGTTTAGGACAAGAAAGGGCTTTTGAAAATGTTGGAAAACTCGATGGTGAACTCTAGTAAATAGTGGGTGGAAGTTGAATTTGTTGATGTGGAGGACTCTCCTATTCAGGAGGCTTTGGAGGGCAATGGTGTGGACTAGAAGGATCACCCTAAGAATGTTTCTTTACCTACTGTTGTTCCTATAAATTGGGATGAAATTGATATGGATCCTTTTTGCAGAATGGAAGAGGATGGAACCAAAAATATCCTTTCTCTTATTAAATGGCTCTTTTCAGAGGTCAAGGATCTCAATACAAAGTTGAATGAGTGGCAGGATGTTTCTGGGGCTTTAGTGAACTATAATAGAAAAGAATGGTTAGTTAAAGGAAAATTTAAAATCATGAATGTGCTTCTTGATAAGGTGGTTTTGGATGTAGATAAATTGAGTAGGGACCATGTTCGTAGGGTTCATGAGGAGCAGTTTGTTTCCTTGGAGGATAGACTAAATAAATATGCAGTGACTTGCAATTGGTGGTGAAAATTACCAACCCATCCCTAAATTCTAGTGCACAGGTCTTGACTATGCTGAATGAGAAAGCCCTCAATTGGACTAGTAAATAATTGGACCTTGGTGAAAACGAGGTGGTGATCATTGAGATTAACCTTATGAATCAGATGGAGAAGAGTGTGGATGGGGCTCGTGTTTGCATACTAGGAGCAAGACCAAAAAGAGGGCTTCTATTTCTTTCCAGGAGCTTGAGGAAGTGATCAAGATGTATGATAATGTCATGTCTAGTAATCTAGAGTTGGTTGAGGTTTTAGGCAATTTATTGTAGCTTTTGTTTTATCAACTTATATGTTGATGTTTTGTTGTTGGTTTAGCTGTCGGTTTGTCTAGGTTTATCTTTTGATAGCTTTTTTGATTTTTTTGGGGTTGTTGATGCTCTTTTTTATTTCATGCACAACCTTCTTTCGTTGTAAATATTTTTGAGATCCCTTCAAAATCTAATTTTCCTTTTCAAAAATGTATTTTCAATGTTTCTACTTTCTATTCTTGCAAGGAGTTACTAACCCATTTTCTCACATGTATGCCATCTTCATAAACTTTTGTAGTGTTACATGTCTTCACTTAGGATTTTGGAAGGGGGTAAGTGCATAAAGATGTGATGAAAAAAGGGGGTCTTAAGATGCCACTTTATTTTGAAATAAAATAAGTATGATATTCAACAAGAAAATAAAGATAATTATGCTCAAAATTTGAAGATACAATAAGAACAAGAGTTGTAGTGCTCCCAATCTACTTTCTAAAATACTATTTTTTTTAAAATGGTGAAGATTAAGGGTTTAAAAAAGGGGGAGCACACAAAGTGGTCTTGTTTAAATAAAACATAACATAACATCTAGTGTGCTCCCCCTAAAATTTTAACTTTTTCTTAGAATTTCAAAAATTGCTTCAGTGAGAAATTAGCTAACAACATGTAGTTTATGTTGTATTTTTGGCTAATTTTTAATTAATGTATTATATTTTACTAATTCTTGAATTGGAAACATCTTGAGAAATAGACATTTGAGTGTGCTCCCCCCTAAATTTTTTGAAACCTAATAAATAAATAAATAAATATATTAATGTGTATAGTGGAGTCTAGTTTCTAAAAATATAATTTGTTTCAAATTGATGAACGAGTAAAAATCTATACTCAAAATACCACATGTTGATTTTTGACAAAAAAAATAGACACACTAAAAAAATAAATTAAACATGAAAACCTTATCATAATCAAAATATGAAAAACATTATATGGTTAGATAGCTAAGAGAGAGATTAACGTCATTTTAGTATTTTTTATAAATTTTCATTGAAACACGTGCAAACCTGATGGAGAGCACAAGCAAAAATGTGATTTTTTTCAACTTTTTAAAAATACATTTTTGACATGAAATGGTCATAGGGTTGGATTCCCAAGGAAAATGCAACCCAAAGGGTTGGTATTCCCTATGCAATCCATTTGGCGAGTATCAGATTTGGCATTATCCAAATGAAAATACATTTTTATAATGCTAGTGACAAATTTTCTTTCTCTTTCTCTCTCCCCATTGTAATTAAGGCTTATAGTTTAGGGTTTATAATGGATGATGGATAGTTAAGGTTTTACCTTTCACTCCCTCTCTACCAGTACTTCCCTTTCTATCTCTCTCTCTTTTCTCTCTCACCTCTCTCCCCTCTCTAGGTCTATCCCATCCTCTCTCCATCTCTACCTTACCTTCCCTCATTATCCCATCTCTATCCATACCATCCTACATTTATCTTCTTCTCTCTCCCTCTATTATTTTTTCTCTCCCATCTCTCTACATTCTCTCAATCACTACCTCTCCCTCCCACCCTCTCTCTCCCCATCTTTGGGTATCTCCCTCCTTCCCTATTTACCTCTCTACCTCTTCATCTTTATCTCATTACTCAGCTCTCTCCTTCCTCTATCTCTCCCCCTATGTGTCTGACCCCTCTCTCCCTAATTTTTAGGTCTCTCACCTCTATCTCTCTCCCCTCTCTAGTTATTTCCCTCCCTCTCCACCTCTCTCCCTCCCTCCTTCCCCTCTTTCCCTCTATGTGAACTTTGTCTATTTTTCTTCTCTCTCCCCCTCACCTCTCTACCTCTCCCCTCTCTAGATCTCTCAATCACTCCTTTTTTACCTCCCCATCCCTCCTTAGCCATATATTTCTCTTTATTACTCTCTCTCATCTTCTCTCTCCCTCCCCTCTCTAGGTCATCACCTCTCCATCTCCTCCCCCACTAAGTCACTCCCTCCATGTCTACCTCTCCCTCCATCCCTTATTACTCCTCTACTGATACTTCCATTTCTCTTTCCATCTCTTCTCTCTCTCACCTTTCTTTCCCCTCTCTAGGTGTCTCCCACCCTCTCTCCCTATCTAACTTTCCTTCTCTACTTACCCTCATCTCTATCTTGGCCTCCCTACCTCTCTCTTCTTCTCTCTCCCTCTCTCATTGTTTCACACCCATCTATCTCCATTATATCAATCACTACACTTCCCTCCCACCCTCTCTCTCTCCCCATCTCTAGGTCTCTCCCTCCTTCCCTCTTTACCTTTCTACCTCTCCCTCCTTGTCTCATTACCCACCTCTCTTCCCCATATATCTCTCTCACCTCTATCTCTCCCCCTATTTCTCTCACCCCTCTATCCCTAGATTGTAGGTCTCTCACCTCTATATATCTCCCCTCTCTTGTTATTTACCTCCCTCTCCACCTCTCTCCATCCTCCTTATCCCCCTTTCCCTCTTTGTTAACTTCTCTTTCTCATTTTATTCTCTCACCCCCTCACCTATCTACCTCTCCCTTATTTAAGTCTCTCTATCACTCCTTGTCTACCTCTCCATCCCTCCTTATCAATATATTTCTATTCATTCTTCTTTATCTCCTCTTCTCTTCCTCACTTATCTAGGTCATCACCTCTCTATCTCCTTCTTCCCTAGGTCTCTCACTCCATCTATATCTACCTCTCCCTCCATCTCTTGTTACTCCTCTACTGATACTTCCCTTTCTCTCTCCCTCTCTTCTCTCTCTTACACCTCTCTCTCCCCCCTCTAGATAACTCTCACCCTCTCTCCCTATCTCCCTCTCTACCTTTCCTTCCTTCCTTACCCCATATCTATCCTTACCTCCCTACCTCTCTCTTCTTCTCTATCCCTCTATTATTATTTCTCAACCATCTCTCTCCATTCTCTTGATTACTACCTCTCACTCACACCCTCTCTCTACTGATCTCTAGGTCTCTCCCTCCCTCCTTGTCTCATTACCCACCTCTCTCCCCCATATATCTCTTCCCTATGTCTCTCACCCCTCTCTCCCTAGGTTTTAGGTCTCTCACCTCTATGTCTATCCAATCTCTATCTATTTCCCTACCTCCTTACCCCTCTTTCCCTCTATGTGAAATCTCTCTCATTTTATTCTCTCTCCCACACACATCTCTACCTATCCCTTGTCTAGGTATCTTAGTCACTCCTTGTCTACATCTCTATCCCTCCTTATCCCTCTTTATATTTGTTATTCTCTCTCTCCTCTTATCTCTCCCTCCCATATCTAGGCCATCACCTCTCTATCTCCTCATTCCCTAAGTCTCTCACTCCATCCATTTCTAACTCTCCCTTCATCCCTTTTTACTCCTCTATCTCTTTGTTCTTTTGTTTCACCTCTTCTCCCTAGTCTATAATTTTATTAACAAATTTCTTCCTCAAAGTCCCTTGGTTGTTTTATTCAATAGATATAAATTTTGGTGAAATTTTGTCCTACCTGTTAATATTTGTATGCTTGGTAACACCATTCATGGTTTAGGCTTTAGGGTTAGGGCTTATAGGCTAGGGTATAAGGTATAGGGTTGAGGGTTGAGGGTGTAGGGTTGGGGGTGGAGGGTATAGGGTTGAGGAGTAGTTTTTAGGATTGAGTGTATAGGGATGATTATGGTATAGGGATTAGGGTTGAGGATATTGGATATAGGGTCAAGGGTATTGGGTTTATAGTTAAGGGTATAAGGTATCTATTTAGGGTTTAGGGTTTAGGATATAGAATTTAGGGTATAAGGTTGAGTGTATAAGGTTTAAGTTATATGGTTGAGGGTACATAGGGTATAGAGTTGAAGGTAAAGGTATAGGGATGAGGGTTGAGGGTGTAGGTTCTAGGGTTTAAGTATAGTTTTGATAGTTAAGGGATAGTGTTCAGGGTCTAGGGTGTAGGGTTAAGTGTATAGGATATAGGGCATAGGGTTGAGGATATTGGGTAAATTTTTGTGGGAGTAAAATAGAGTTTTGAACAAGAAGCTTGGTAGAGTTTTATAGAAATCAAACTGGTTATGAAGCTGCACAATATAAGGGTGTAGTAATTGATGTTGGGCTTCTCAAATCATGCGATGGTTGTATAATTATCAATGTTCAATATGAGGCATTTGAGAAAAAAGATAATCAACCCTAAAGAGAAAGCCTGTGTCATAATCATTTGAGGCCAATACCACCTCTAATGTCATTACCCAAAAATTTAGTTATGGATGATGTAATGAAAGCATTTCACAATGATTTTTTTGGTTCTTTTTGCCATGTGAGGACCTATGTATATTATTTTGTGAGCTCATAGCCTCAAAAATAGAAACATGATCTTGAAGTAATACCTTAGAATCAGTGAAAATACATCTATAGTGTTTAACTTGTCATCAGTTAGCTCCACCACCTTACAAGATTTTGATGAAATAGGTGGAATATGAGGATCATTAAAAGCCACCTCATTCATGCTAGAGAAAAGTGCCTTAGGCTTCAACCTTCATTATGATTATTCCTATCCCCTTATATCTATCTCATCACTCTCTCTTCACCTAGTTATAGGATATAGGGTGTAGGATGTAGGGTATAGGGTATAGGGTTTATGGTTTATGGTTTAGGGTACAAGATTGATGGTACAAGATTTAGGGTAAATAGGGTATAATTTTTAGGGTATAGGGTATAGGATTTAGGGTACAAGATTAATGGTACAAGGTTTAGAGTACATAGGGTATAGGTTTTAGTGTATAGGGATTAGGATTTAGGGTTTAAGGTACAAGAATGATGGTACAAACTTAAGGGTGCATTATAGGGTATAGGGTATAGGTTTTAGGGTTTAGGGTAGTGGTTTACAATATTGGTATAGGGTTTGGGGTACAAGATTGATGGTACAAGGTTTATGGTACATAGGGTATAGGGTTTAGGGTATTATAAGGTTTAGGGTTTAGGGTATTAGCTTTATGGTTTAGGTTATAATGTATAAGGTATAGGATTGTGGGTTTAGAACATAGGGTTAGAGGCTTGAGGGTATTAGTATAGGGTTTAGGATTTATCGTGTATGGTTTAGGGTTAAGGGTACTAATTATAAGTTTGAGGGTATTGGAAGTACAATTGAGGGTATA
The DNA here is from genome assembly GCA_007115665.2 of Sequoiadendron giganteum. NCBI lineage: Eukaryota > Viridiplantae > Streptophyta > Pinopsida > Cupressales > Cupressaceae > Sequoiadendron > Sequoiadendron giganteum. Next base: position 539,588,866 of record CM021104.1, on the reverse strand, counting down.
GGTCGAGGGTGAAGTGTTTAGGGTTGATGGTATAAGGTATATAGGGTCGAGGTAGAGGGTTTAAGGTATTCAATTTATTATTGAGGGTATGAATAAATATTTTAGGGTTTACGATTGAGGTTAAAGGGTTTATGGGTGAGGGTCTTTTTCTGTCTCTCTCTCTCATTCATTCCCTTTCCTTCTCTCTTTCTCTCTTTCTCTTCTCTCTCTCTCTTTATTCTTTCCTAATTTTTTAAGGGTTGAAAAATATAAATAAAGCTTATTTGGTGCTCGCCAAATTTGGTGAGCATAAAATAGCCTCCACTAAAAATGGTAAAAAGAGGCATGTGACTTATGTTTCAAGCCCATATTCTCTACTTTTGTCTAGTTTTTGTGCATTATCCAATAAATGTACTTTTTCATGGTGTTGACATCTTGCACCAACATATTTTGTATTATTATCCAAAAATAATAATTTATATTCGAAAAACACATATCTATATATTCCTATCATTATTTTCTATGTTTTAAATAACTAGCCAATGATAGTATCTTTGTAAAGAAAGAGTGTGAAAGATAATTTAATAAACAAAAGAATTGTAGCCAAACCATTGCTATACTGTGTTAGTTGAGGCTTGTGTACCTAATAAGTTTTTTTAGAATTATGGTTTCTTCTATGTTGTGATTTCTTAAACAATTAGGTGCAACTCCATGTACGTGGGATTATAGAAGGATAATTATTTGAGCTTAATTTAGATCTCAATTCAGAGCACTATCCCAAATCTAATTATTAAGGAATGTCATGTGCACTGAGACATATAAGGGCTACATGTTTCATGACTATAATGGTTGGGATTCGGGAGAGATATAAGAAATGGATTTTTTCCCTTTTTCTTTCACACAATGGTCAGAAAACCTTTTGAAAAAATTAAAAATAGATACACATTGGAGGCTATTTCAGAGGAAATTTTTACAATGAAGTAGTAGATACATGTAAACTATACTTGTGAGACCAAAAATTTTGTAGGTTTTTATAGTTCATAATATTATATAAGAAATATTTTGGGAATTTCTCTCTATATGTTTTAAATTCATTTTTCAATTTTTTATTGTATCTTTCTATATAGGAGAAAAATTGCACCCCTTATGCAAATTCCCATTTTGCACACCCTCACCTTAAAAAATAAAATCCAAAGGTGAAATTCTACATCACCCAGCTACCTTCCATTTAACATCTATATGTTGTATTGGTGGGAGAATATTTTTTAGGGACGTGCAAACAACGCGCAGATGTCCATGCAAGGTGTTGTCGTCCTTGACAGATTCCTACGTCTAAAGTTGGTAGAGGAATTACACTCTTGATTGGGGATGAATTGTAACGTCCCTCTTTGACCAACTGACCCAAAAATTCCTTCATTCTTCCTTCAAATTCATCCATTCTCACTTCATTTGAGCTACACACACATTCTCAAGCCATCTCTTAGCATTTCTATCATTCACTTCACTCTCAAGTAGCACCTCAAAACTCCATCAACTCCACATAGCTAGTGTGAAGCAAGCCATAGCAGCATGGGCTTGGAGTCTTGCGAGACCTCCCTTCATCATAGTTGAGGTTGTGGTGACTTTTCCAAGTTTGCATTCTCCTCCATTGGCTAGTGATATTTTTGGTGGAGGTGGTAACATTTCTCTCCTCCCCTTTGTGATTTGGTTGAGTAGTATTACACTATTTTGTAGTGTTTATTGCAAATTCTACTTTATTTAGTTCTTTATCACAATATTTCTACTTCATTACTATCTAGCTATCTGTGGAGGTGGAAACACCAAAAAAGGGGTAGACCCCTATAGAGTCCCAAAATTTTCCCCTCTCTCTTATGTGTAGGTGAATGTGCATTTAGAGCTAGCTGGTGAACTGATGCATTGGTGAGATCATCTTCATCACCCTAGCTTTTATCTATCTACTTTATCATCTTTGTTTTGTTCATTTAACAATAACCAGCTAGGCTGTTAGTTTGTTTTTAGGTAGTTTATATTGTACTTCTTATCTTCTAGCCATATGGACACCAACACACTTGATAGATGCCAATGCACCATGTTGTCATCCCAGATTTACGCTACCATCCTCGAACAAAGAGTTTTCTGAGGTGTAGTATCGACTCTGAGACCAACTCGCCTAGCCTAAACTTAGATTTTGAGTCTAAAGAGTGATTGAAGTACTTTATAGTCCTCATCATTCTTGAACTCTATCTGAAACACCCCTTTAGAGTGAGGTAAGTTAGGGCATCCCTCTGCTCTTGGTTGTCTATGACCTGAATCCTTGGTGTGGTTGGTCCCCCTCTCTTACATTTTTGGTGAACCTAACATGAACCATTTTGGTTCCATTTAGTAGTAATGAAGGCTCCTTTCCTCGTCTTCTAGGAGCATTGTAGGTGTGAGCATTGTGGGGTCTTTCACCTCCCAACCCAACCTAAAACCCCAAGTAGGCATAGTTGGAAGGTTCCATAAGTGTTGCACAATGAAACCTTAATTGGGTCATTGTCCTATTTTATAACCTTTTGGGGGTTTTATGGAAGTATTGTTTAGTGCATGTGATGGCCTCTTTTCTACATCAACCTATCCCCTTTGGGTAGCCTACGAGTGGTGGCCCAAGTATAACCTTCACCTTGTAGGACCTGTTGATGGGCTTCAATAGAGAATCATCTCCCCTTTATATCCCAACGCAAATCAATGGGAACATTGTAGTGGGTGTTCTTATTGACCTGATGTCTCAAGTGAATATCATAACCGAGGAGATTATGTTAATTAACTTCTTGCAAAAAGATGGGTACAATGCACCTATGATCACCATCTGTACGCATAATAGAATTTTTGTACCTCCCTTAGGTAGTATCATTTTGTTAGTCCTTGTTGGACCTAAGTCTATAAACCTACTGTTTGACATAATCCTAGGGTTTGAACTCTTTAGAGTGAAATTGGGTATCCCATGGCTAGTAGTTATGAATGCGGTTCCCTTTTTTGTGCATAAATGTCTTAATTTTATTCATTGGGGCTCAATGCATGTGATTCATGACACTGGCTATAAATCACCATTCACATGTGATAGCTACTCCTTAGATCACTTTTGGCCTACACATTTTGGTCCCCTTTTTCCTAGGAATGACCTCTTGTATTGGACATATCAAAAGTACAAGAAAGGGTGCTTAACACCTAGAGTATGTTTGATGTTGTGGTTGAGTTTTCGATATGTGATTTTCATTGATGTCAAAACTATTAGAATTGGTGTCTTGAAGGCTATATATGTCGAGGATACTGAGAAAATTATAATAAATATGTTGAAGGTTGTCTATGAAGCGGTGAAGTTCAACATGTTGGAAGATTCAGTATGTTGGTATTCAGAAGTTGTAGGTTAAAGGGTTTTTTTCTGAGCCTATCTAGTGTATCTACTAGAATTTTTAGAGGTGCACATCAAGATTTGATCAAGTTGTGATTCGTTGTGTTCCTATAGTTATTCTATTTCTATAGCTGGTATTTCTAGAAGAAGAGAATGTGACTCTGGTAATTTGAGTTTTTGTGAATGCTCCTGTGATGTTCATTGATCATGCTCTATCTTTGTTGCATGTTTGTGTTGATCGGTGTGCTCATGATCAAATTTTTTTCCCTTGTATGTTCGGTTTTTCATGTTCTTGGCCGACATGATGGTTGTAGCATGTTGTGGATCCTTGTGGACTAATTTTTGAATGTTTGGCACATTTGAGGATGTTTTTTTGGGTCTTCATTATGTTGTGACCAACTTTGGTTGGTGCGCATTGAGATTTGTTCATAAATTGGGCGACAGTTTGTATTCATCTATTACTTTATTTTTGGCTGACAAGGTTGTTGATGTAAGTCCATGTAGCAGATATATAAGAGCAATTTTTTCTTCATTTTGATATATTTGTGAAATGTGTAATGCAAAGTGTGCGAGTGTTATGTGCGAACAAAGATCAAATCATTTGATTGTAGAGCAGAGTGTGAAGAAGATTGAGTGAAGTGTGAAGAAGTGTTTTTGTGCTTAACCAAAACTATAATCAGGCTTTTGCAGAAGCTAATTTCTTAGTTCAAATCCTTTAGATGGTTTTAATTTAAATTTCTCTATAGGATAGTGTGTCTTCTTTGACTAGTGAGCTCTAGGTAGTGTGCCTGAATGCAAGTGCATTCCCATTATTCATCTATATAATTTTAATAGGTTATAATATTGTGGACTGACATCCACCATCGTTTCTCCCCTAATAGGGTTTCCACGTATAAAATCTTGGAGCTCTTTGAGTTTTCGATGTGGTGATTTTTTATGCTTAATGTTCTATCATCAGATCTGAGAATTATTTGAATAAGGTTTAATAATTTTGAATAATCTCTGACAACTGATTCACCCACCCTCTCAGTTGTCTATCCTTGTTTTTCCAACAATTGGTATTAGAGAGAGTTCCTCTGAATAATTTTAATAGATTGAGGTGATCTGAGATGACATCATACAAGAAGGATAGTTCTAGATTCGATGGGAAAAACTACTCTTTGTGGAAGGCTAGAATGGAGTGTCATTTGAAGTGCATTGGTGAACCCTACTAGAAGATTAAAAAGAACAGATATCTTATTCCTCGGAATGGTCCCTCTACTCCTAATGAGATCAAAGAAGTTGAAATAAATATCAAGGCTATAGAAACATTGTTGAGTGCTCTGACAGATTCAGAGATGACAAATGTGATGGATTTGAAAATAGCACATGATATCTGGAAGAAGTTGGAAAGATTGTATGAAGGAGATGCACAAGTGAAAGTTGCTAAGCTACAAAGTGTGAAAGGCAAGTGGGAAAACCTAAAAATGAGTGAAGATGAAAACATTATTTCTTTCATGCAAAAGTTAAATGAACTAGTGATGGGTATTATATGTGTCGATGGAATCTTGGATGAAGAAGAGATTGTAGCTAAAGTGCTCAGATCATTTCCTACTTCTTACAAAATGAAAGCTCATTCTATTGAAGAGCTCAGAACAGTAACACATGTGATAGGAGATATGTTGATTAGTAAGCTTGATGCCTTTGAGTTGAGTGAATTTGGTGACTCTACCCCTAAGACAAAATATTAATTTAAAGCTACTGTATTCGAAAGAAACAAATAGAGATATGATCCAGGAGAAAGTTCTAGAAAGACGTTCAATTATGAAGATGAGATGAAACAAATTGAAGATGAAGAAAGAGAGGTAGAAGAATTAGAATCACTGATTGTGAAAAGAGAATCCAGAGGACAAGGTAAGTACAAAGGAAAGTTTCCTATTAAATGTTTCTCTTGAAATAAGATAGGTCATTTTGCATCAAGATGTCCTGAAAGAGTTCCTAGGTTCAAACCAGACAAGCCTAGATTTCAAAAGAAATGTTATTATGCTGAAGAAGGTGTTACTAATGAAGAATATGATAAAGAAAATGAAAATGAGGATGGATGGGTATTCATTTCTATCAAGGAAAATGGTCTGGTGTCCATTGAATCTACTAATAATAAGAATGTTGAGAAAGCTCTTGCATCTAGAATTGAAGAAAAGGATGTGTGGGTGATTGACAACAGATGGTCACGTCATATGACTGGTGACAAAAGCAAGTTTGTAAGCTTGGAGAAGTATGATGGTGGTGTTGTAAGATTTGGAGATAACAATGTTGGTGTGATTTGTGGTAGAGGCACTATTTCTCTTGGTGTTAAACATTACTGATGATGTCCTTTATGTAGAAGGCTTGAAGCATAATTTATTGAGTGTTGGATAAATGGTTGACAAAGGATACAATCTTCAGTTCAAAGATGGAAAATGCATGATACTAGGAAGTTCTGGAAATGTAATTGCTTCAGGTACAAAGATAAGAGGTAATATTTTTCACCTGAGTGCTACTAGTGAAAGTTGTTTAATTGCTCAAGTTGATGAAAGATGGTTATGGCATAGAAGGTTGTGTCATGCAAATGTTGATAACATTGTCCAGATAAGCTTCACTCAAGCAGTAAGAGATCTTCCTAAACTAGTGAAGCCTACTAACACCATATGCAAGGAATGTCAAATGGGAAAGTAGACTAGAGTTTCTTTTCAGAGAAAATAGCATCATTCTAATGGAATACTAGAGCTGGTGCATACTGATCTATGTGGTCCCTCTAGAATCAAAATCTACAAGGAGAAACATACTTTATGTTGCTTATTGATGATTACTCTAGGATGATATGGGTTGTTTTCTTGAGAGAAAAACATGAAGCATTAGAGAAGTTCAAAAGTTTCAAAGCTATGACCAAGAATGAGACAAGTTTGAAGATCAAATGCTTAAGGTCAAATAGAGGTGGTGAATTCACTTCCCAGGAGTTCAACTCTTTCTGTGAAGATCATGGAATGAAGAGACAATTATCTTCTCCCCGCACTCCTCAATAGAACAGATTTGTAGAGAGAAAGAATAGAACAATTCTAGATGTTGCTAGATCTATGATGTTGGAAGGTAATTTACCTCATATCTATTGGAGAGAAGTTGTAAGCATTGTTGTGTATACTCTTAACCGGGTAAATGTCAATGGTAATTCTAGTAAGACTCCTTTTGAGCTATGGTTTGGTTATAAGCCTATTGTTAAGTATTTCAAAATCTTTGGAAGTAGATGTTACATCAAGAGAGATGAAGATATAGGCAAGTTTGATGCTAGGAGTGATGAAGGAATATTTTTGGGTTATTCTACTAGAAGAAAGGCCTACCAGTGCTATAATAGAAGATTGAGGAAAATGGTTGAAAGTGCAAATGTCAGAGTTGATGAAGACACTGCTAGATCATCTAGATATTGTGGATATTATTTAGATGATCAACTTGATATTACTGATAAAAGGAAAAATATTGAAATAGATAATCAATTTCAAATTGTTCAAGTGAATCAAGAGAATCAAGAAGGAGAGACTAGTGGAAGTACAAAAGAGAGAACAAAAGAACTAGAAGTTCAAGATAATCCTAAAATTATGAGGTATGTAAAGCTAAATCATTTTGAAGATTAGATTATAGGAGTTAAGAACAAGGGTGTGTAGACTAGAAGAAGAATTGTAGAAGAGTATTATCTAATTTCCAAGACTAAGCCCAACAATTTCAATGAAGCATGTGAATATGAAAATTGGATGGAAGCAATGAAGGAAGAACTGATGCAAATAGAGAAAAATGATACATGGATTCTTGTTCCCAGACCTCAAGACAAAAATGTGATTGGAACCAAATGGGTATTTCAGAATAAGTTGAATGAACAAGGTGAAGTGGTCAAGAATAAAGCAAGACTGGTATGTAAAGGGTATTCATAGATGGAAGGTATTTATTTTGAAGACACCTTTTCCCTTGTTGCTAGAATTGAAGTTGTAAGATTGTTTCTTGCTTATGTTGCTTTTAAGAACTACAAAGTCCATCAAATGGATGTAAAGTCAACATTTCTAAATGGTGAGCTAGAAGAAGTATATGTTAACCAAATGGATTTCAACTCACTGATAAGGGAGATATGGTTTTTCGATTGAAGAAAGCATTGTATGGACTCAAGCAAGCCCCTAGAGCATAGTATACCAGACTGGATAAGTACTTGTTGAAGCTTGGATTTAATAAAGGTACTACTAATAGTAATCTATATTTTAAGATGGATCATGATAAAGAATTGATTATTGAAGTCTTTGTTGATGACATCATTTTTAGAGGTGATGATGATTTGTGTATGATGTTTGCTAATGAAATGAAGAGTGAATTTGAAATGTCTATGATTGGAGAGATGAAGTTCTTTTTGGGATTGAAAATCATTCAGTTAGATAATGGAATTTTTATATCTCAGTCCAAATATGCAATATGCAAGAGAGCTACTGAAATTTTTTGGCATGGAAGACTCAAAGCCTGTTGGTACACCCATGGTAACCGGATGCAAGCTAACACAAAATGATGATTCTCCTAAGGAAAATTAGACAAGATACAGGCTTATGATTGATGGACTACTTTATTTGACTCGGACCAAACCTAGCATCATGAATGTTGTATGTATGGTTGCTAGATATCAAGTTGATCCTAAGGAATCCCATGTGACTGTTGTAAAGAGAATTTTCAGATACTTGAAAGGGATAGTTGATTTTGGCCTTTGGTATCCTAAAGATGATGATCTTACTTTGAGCACCTTTACTGATGCAGATTGGGCAATTCATGTGGATGATAGGAAAAGTACTAGTGGTGGTACCTTCATATTGGGGAAGAAGTTGGTGTCTTGGTTAAGTAAAAATCAGAATTCCATTTCCTTATCTACTACTAAGGAAAAATATATTGTTGCTGAAAAAAATTGTACTCAAGTAATATGGATGAAGTAGATGTTGAGAGATATCAAAATTGACTATGATGAGCCTATTTCAATATTTTGTGATAATTCAAGTGCAATAAACATTTCTAAGAATATAGTGCTGCATTCAAAGACAAAGCACATATCTATCAAATATCACTTTTTTGAGAGACAAAGTGAGAGACAAAGAATTCAGACTAGAGTATGTGTCTACTAAGGAATAAATTGCAGATATATTTACTAAGCCATTGCATAAAGATACTTTTGATTATCTCATAGAGAATTTAGTAGTGATTACCCCTCCCAATCATAACTAAGATGCATAGTCCTTTCATCAGTCCATGCATTCATAATCATATATTAATTTGGATTGATGTTGTAGTGGTTGCTACTCGGGGGGAGTAGTCAGATGATTCAGATATGTGATTCAGAGCATGTGTACCTTTGCCATTGATGGAAAAGGGGGAGAAGAGTAATGTGAAAAACTATGGAAGAGATAAAAGTAAGAGGAGAAGAATAGTATGAGAAGAGCAATGTGTAAAGGAGAGATTGCTGGAAGAAGAGCTAGTTGCATTGATGGTGTATTTTTCACATCATTAGTTGCCATCAATGCCAAAGGGGGAGATTGTTGGATCTTAAGGTTGAGTTGATGATATTTGGTTTTCATTGATGTCAACACTATTAGCATTGGTTTCTTGAAGGCTATATATGTCGAGGATATTGAGAAAATTATAATCAATATGTTGAAGGTTCTCTGTGAAGCAGTGAAGTTTAATGTGTTGGAAAATTCAGTATGTTGGTATTTAGAAGTTGTAGATTAAAGGGTTTGTTGTTGAGCCTATCTAGTGTATCTACCATAAATTTTAGAGGTGTGCATTAAGATTTGAGCAAGTTGTGAGTCTCTGTATTCCTAGAGTTATTTTGTTATTGTAGCTAGTGTTTCTAGAAGAAGAGAATGTGACTCTAGTAATTTGAGTTGTTGCATATGCTCTTGTGATGTTCTTTGATGTTTCTAGATCATGCTCTATCTTTTTTGCATGTCCGCATTGATTGGTGTGCTCATGATCGAAGTTTTTTCCCTTGAATGTTTGGGTTTCCATGTTCTTGGCTGACATGATGGTTGTAGTGTCTTGTGGATCCTTGTGGATTAATTTTTGAATCTTTGGCATGTTCGAGGATGTTGTTTTAGGACTCCATTATGTTGTGACCAACTTTGGTTGGTGCGTATTGAGATTTGTTCATAATTTGGGCCGATAGTTTGTATTCATCTATTACTTTATTTTTGGATGACAAGGTTGTTGATGTAATTCCTTGTAGTGAGTATATAAGAGTGATTGTTTCTTCATTTTGATATATGTGTGAAGTGTGTAATGTGAAGTGTGCAATTTCTATGTGTGAATAAAGATTAGATCATTTGATTGTAGAGCATATTGTGAAGAATATTGAGCGAAGGGTGAAGAAGTGTTTTTGTGCTTAGTCAGAACTGTAATCAAACTTTTGCAGAAGCTAATTTCTAAGTTCAAATCCTTCAGATGGTTTTATTTTGAATGTCTCTATAAGAAAATGTGTCTTCTTTGAGCAATGAGCTCTAGGTAGTGTGCCTGAATGCAAGTGCATTACCATTATTCATCTCTATACTTTTGATAGGGTATAATATTATGGACTGACATCCATCATGGTTTTTCCCCTAACAAGGTTTCCATGTATAAAATCTTGGTGTTCTTTTTGTTTCTAATGTGGTGTTTTTTTATGCTTAATTTTCTTTCATTAGATCTGAGAATAAGTTGAATAAAGTTTAATAAGTTTGAATAATTTGTGACAATTGATTCACCCCCCCTCTCAGTTGTCTATCCTTGTTTTTCCAACATAGTAAGGTACCCACCATCACCTTATGTTGTTACACATAGGGCATGCCTAAAAGCTGACAATGATGCTTCCAAGGCCCATAGGAGAGAAGAAGAAAATCCCTTTGAGGGTCCCTCTTCTTTCTCTTTTTTTGTTCAACCTGATGCTTCCTCTCACTCTACTATGATGCCATCAGATTATATTTCATGCTTGTGAGAGAATCCTATGGTGCCCACTTGGTGAAAGTCTAAGTGTTTCACATTTGAGATTCCCATTCTTCTCATGGATCCTACGCCCATTCAATATGGTAGAAGTAAAGGTCCCTATGGGGAATCCTCTATTTTCCAGCCTCTGTGTCCTCCTACTACTCCTACTCTAAAATTAGTAAATGGGAAGAGGCTTGCTGCCAAGGCACTAGAGCTGACTCCCCCTACTTTTTCTCAACTTGATCCTCCTGCTCCCATTTAGGAGCTTGTACCTCCACCGAAAATAGCTATAGTGGACACTCCTATGGCTGAGCAAGATCCTTCTATCCCTTCGTAGCTCTTGGCCTCTAGTTCAAAGAGTCACAAAAACTACCTCATGCATGAGCGCAAGCGTTGGCGAAAGGATCTATTAGCTGAGAAGACCCCTTTGCAAAGCAAGGATGAGGAGTCGAACACCCCTATATTAGGGCCTCCTACTATGTCCTCCTCTCTCCTCCCCTATACTTTCATTCAATCTAGCTCAGTCTTGCTTTTGGCTTCTTTTGTGAATACGAATGTTCCTGGCCCCACAAAAGTGTAGGTGTTCATTTCTCTTTCAGTTGAGCCACCTTTCTTGATGTCTCTTTCGGGCATCCCACCTTTCCCAATACCCATGGACATGTTGAATACTTCAATGGTGTTTGTTGCAAGTTTCTCCTTCTATTCCTCTGCACCTCTCTCCTCATCTATGGGGAGTTCCCATCCCTCAATGAAGCCAAAGGTAGAAGTGGGTCCTTGCAGCAATGGAGGGCATAAGAGGAGCCCACCTTCTCCAAAATGCAGTCCTACACTAGCTTGTTTTGTCCTAGTGACAGAGCTAGTTCCAACTTCCTCGGAGTTTATCACTTCTCCTGAGTCACTCGATGAGCCAAGCGGTGAATCTTGGGTGCAATCCTCTCCATTTGTTGAGGTACAACATGGCACTCCTGTGAAGTGCATGTTTAACTCTCTAGATTAAGTTTCGGCCTTATCAGTGATCTTCACAAAGTTGTTGACCATAGCTTCACAAGAGCCCAACAAAGAATACCTTGCGGGGCATTCTTCCCTAGCCCTTGTTGTGGGAGGGTCAAAAGCCCCTCCCCTTAATATTCCACCATTGTAGGATTGTCTGACTTCCCCTTATAATGATCTAGATTGTGAAGCAGACAACCTCTTGGCCGATGAGTGTTAGGGGGAGGCCTCTTCTTTATCTTTAGATTATATGTGTTTGTGTTCTGATGTGTTCCCCCGTACTTCTGTTATGTGTTCTTGGATGACCCTTTTCACCCTTGTTGGTTCTTGGATATAGGAGTGATTTTGTGTCCTAAACCTTCTTCTATCTGTATCATCAATATTTTGTGTTTATGTTTGATTTTCGGCAAATAGGGGATGATGAAAAATATTGGGGATGATGAAAAGTGTTGGGGACATTTAGGCTTCCCTTCCATGCTAACCCAATTTTTTTATTTACTTTGTTTTCCATGCATTCTTCCTAATCTGATTGGGGATTGATGATCTTTCACCTTGCACTATGGTTACCTATTATTTATATAAGCATTATTAGATCTAACACAATGAAACCAGATCCCCTTGTGCCCTTTTCTTTCGCTATTTTTATCTTCTTTTCTTGAGTTGTCCCTCTCATGTGTGACAATTCCATTTCTATGATACTTCAATTTTTAGAAAATGCATTCATTGCCAATGAATCTTTTCTCGAAGATGCTCACAAAAAATTATTTTTCAAAAACTGCATTCACAACTAGGACATGTTTCCTTCATCATGGGATTACAAAGAAAGAATTTGAGAACTTTCCTCTGAGGTGTAATTAGCTTTGGCCTTCTCCTCGTGAGGGGGAATTTTCTTCCTTTTGAATTCCTTGATGAAGTGAATTCCTTGATGATGAATAAATTTAAAAAAAAAGCATCTCTTTTGCACTTCCAAATGACACGTCCCTTGAGTGGACCCCTCTTCATGTTGGGTTCTCGAGGAACCCCTTTGAAATCCTTCCAATTTTTTGATAGTCTATGTCACTGTATGCTTGACTTCCTATGTGGCCACTTTGTTTTTGGACATGCTTTATCTATGAGTAAACACATTGATTTTCACATGCACCTATAAATCCACTTTCCAATTCGACTCTACAGAGTCCCCTTCTTTGGGTTTCCTCCATGTAAGAGATCTTGGGGGATGCCTCCTTGCAAGTTTATGGGCCTATAAGGAACTTTTTTCTTTGGGTTTCCTTCATGTGAGAGATCTTGGGGGATACCTTGTTGAAAGTTTGTGGGCCTGTAGGGTGCATACTTCATGAGGATTCCTTCATCTGAGAGATCTTGGGGGCTACCTCCTTGCAAGTCTTTGGGCTTGTAAGACACTTTCATCATGTGGGATTTGTCAATCAATGGTCTAAGGGCCTTTAGTGTACCTTGTGTAGCTTCATAGTTCTATGGGACTATGGAGTCTTTTATTCAAAATTCCTCGAGTAATGTGCTTATGGAGTCCTTTACCTATCCTACACTTTCGACATTGCTAGATCATGGTATGATTCCTTGATGACTTAGGTATAAATTTCTAACCCTAATAACTCTTTGATCTACATTACCAAATCACTCATTAGTACTCATGCCCACTAAAAAGGGGGAAAAATGTATACGAGCAAATTTGAACCCCTTACACAAATTCCCCTTTCGCACACCCTCACCTTAGAAAATCAAATCTAAAGGCAAAATTCCACATCAGCCAACTGCATTCCTTCCATTTGGAATCTTCCTATTGTGTCAATGGGAGAATATTTTTTGGGGACATACACGCAATGTGCAGATGTCTATGCAATACACTTTCGTTCTTGACGGATTCCTACATCTGAAGTTGGTAGAGGCGTTACACTCCCGATTAGGGATGAATTTAAACATCCCTCTTTGACAAACTAATCCAAAAATGGCTTATTCTTCCACATTATTCCTTCAAATTGACCCATTCTCACTTCATTTGAGGCTCTTAGCAATTCATTTGAGCAACACACACATTCTCAAGCCATCTCTTAGCATTTCCAGTATTCACTTCAGTCTCAAGTAGCACTTTAATACTCCATTGCAACAGTAGCACTCCATGAACTCCACATACTAAGTGTGAAGAAAACCATATTAGTGTGGGCTTGGAGTCTTGCAAGACCTCCCTTCATCACAGTTGAGGTTGTGGTGACCTTGCCAAGACTGCATTCTCCTCCATTGGCTAGTGAGCTTTTGGGTGGAGGTAGTAATGTTTCACTCCTTTACTTTGTGATTTGGTTGAGTAGCATTACACTATTTTGTAGTGTTTATTGCAACTTCTACTTTCTTTACTTCTTTATCACAGATTTCTACTTCATTGCTATCTAGCTGTCTGTGGAGGTGGAAACACCAAAATGGGGGTCTAATTGAGGTAGACCCTTATACAACCCCAACATTTTCCCCTCTCTCCTGTGTGTAGGTGAATGTGTTTTTGGAGCTAGTTGGTGAACTGGCGCATTGGTGAGATCATCTTCATCACCCAAGCTTTTATCTATCTACTTTATCATCTTCATTTGTACTTTTCATATCTTATCATTCTCTTTTGTTCATTTAAGAATAACTAGCTAGGTTGTTAGTTTGTTTTTAGGTAATTTATATAGTACTTCCTATCTTCTATCCAGACGAACATCAACATGTCTTAGAGATGCTAGCGTGTCGCGCTGTCATCTCGAAACTGTGTTGTTGTCCTTGTATAAAAGGTTATCTGAGGTGCAATATCAACTCTGAAAACCAACTCGCCTAGCCTAAACTTGGATTTTGGGCTGAAGAGTGATTGAAGTACTTTATATTCCTCATCATTCTCGACCTCTTTATGAAACACCCCTTTAGTGTGAGTTAAGTTAGGGCATCCCTCCGCTCTTGGCTCTTCATGACCTAGAGACTTGACATGGTTGGTCCACCTCACTTACACTTTCTAAGGCTTTTAGTTACAATTTTTAGATAAATAAAATAAATTTATATGTAAGAGATGGTATTTTTAATAGGGTTTAAAAGAATTTAAAATTTACATTAGTTCATGTTTTTCATTTTGTAAGTATAAAGGTGGAGAATCACATTCTATATATTGTTGGTCATGAACTTCTAACTAAGTTGTTGTGTAGGTTCTACTTCACAAAGACAGGCTCTATCTTCCCTTCTCATGTCAAGGATATCCCTTAGGATTATGATTTGTTGCTTCATCTTTATTGCAATTATGTTAAAGGATACTTTTATTATTATTACTAATTACTTAATGCAATTTCTAAATATAACATCATTGAAGGATCTACACTAGTTGGCGAACTTTTCCCAATTCACCATGTTGGTGTTTTTTAATGAACCAAACTTAATCTCATTAGTTATCTATGAGTTTTCCAAATTCAATTGTCAATAACTATGAGGATTAGCCAATGAATAGGTGAAATATTTCTAGGTTTTCCCTTTGCACTTTGGACTCTAAAAAACCCAGGAGGGTGATCCCTACAATGTATCTTTACATACATTATAGTCGTAAAATTGCACCCCTTTCAATTTCACATACATTCTTATATCTTCTTTAGTTTCCACTCTCTTAGCATCTTGTGTAGGCTCATTTTAGCACTTGCATTATCCTTTTTTCCCATCTCAGGATGCTCAACACCCCTTTTCAATAGCACCTTTGTGAGTCAACTTTGCATCGAACCTTATTCTTTTCTTGTTCATGTTATTTTGTAGCATGACATGTTCAGACACTAGTGTGGTACATGGACTTCCATGTGCTATGCTAGCATCCTACAATGTTTCAACATTCAAATGACTATTTCCATACATGTTTTCCACTTGTCAGCTTATTATGTCAGTGGTAATGGTTGGGGGTGCCCTGAAATGACACGTGAAGCTTCCTTGTGCTTCTCTTCTTTCTTTATATGCTATCTTTTCAATCCTATGGCTTCTTCTAAGGAATTTTGGCTTCATTCTAGCTACTTTCATTCTTAGCTTTAACATTTCTCCCTCGTTACTTTGATTGCACAGCTCCCTATAGCTTGCTATAGTAGAACCTTCAAGTTCTCTTGGCAACACTCTTTGTAGCCCTTGGCTTTTGCATGTTTTACCTCCCTTGCCTTATGCTTGTGAGAATCCTAGGATTTCACACACCCTCTATCTATTGTATCTACATATCATGATACGGGTTCTCCTCCTCAAGCAGGGATTTCTTTTATCACCTCTTTTGTGATATGGGTTCTCCTCCTCGAGCGAAGTTTTCTTTTATCACTCATACTTTGTGGTGCGGGTTCTACTCCTGAGTGGGTTTTTTTTTCACCACATGCTTTATCCATTTTGGTTCATCTCTATCTTTCTATCTGGTTGTCCATGGAGGTAGGAACACCAAAACGAGGGTTTGACTAAGGAAAAACCCTATATAGCCCCAACAATTTATCCAAATATTGTGTATGCAGGTATTGAGGACATTGACATGTTGGAGGCTTCATAACTTGCATGGTTGTAATTATTTCCTTTATTCTCCTTATCTTTATCACTTATACTTTTCTTTGCTTCATTTAAGTTCTATCACATTCTATTATTTCCTATACTTTGGAAGTTCTCAGTAATCGAATTTGAAGTAGCCACTTTTCCATTTTTTGTGACATTCTCACTTTTTGGTCCATATGAGACACCAACGCACCTTGGGGACGCTAGTGCACCACACTGTCATCCTTATTTTACATTGACGTCCTTTGGCTAAGAGCTTGTCGGTTTGTCTAGAGAATCTCTATGATCTACTATTTCCAATTCTAGAACTCTCATCATTGTTCCTTGAGGTATTTTAGGGTAGTTCACCCTATCGGGCTCTCTGAATGAAGAGAACTCGTGAGTAGTGAATCCCCCTTCTCTATAGATACTCTTGTGCCAATTATCATATACATTGTACAAAAATAGATAAATTCTCCTTTAATTGTTTAACAGATGAAATACCTTAAATATTTGGCTAATCTTCATGGTAACATCATAATTAAGCATGAAAAAATGTTATACATTAAGCTCGACATACATTCACATAGAAAATAGAGTTTGAAATCGATTTTGAATGTAGCTACTATGAAAGATCTAAGAAACGGTAACATGATATGACCAATGCCTTATCCTAGGGTAGATAATTCTAAATCACATAATTGAGAGCATACAATACCATTACTCATGTCATAATAAATTCTACCAATAATTTATTACACCATTGATACTAGAATCTTAACCCGCAATACTTAGTTATTCGTGTATACATTCACATAAACCTTCATTCATGTTAATACAGTTTAACTCACTCTTTGAATAAGTGTAATAACAATGAATAAACATTCAAGGAAATATAAGAAACTGAATAGAAGTAATCTTTTATTGCTTTGTATTCAAACTCTATGCAAAGTATACAATGGAGAACATTTTCTTTGAATATTTCGCTAATTATATTCTAGAATATGATAGTACTATCATCATGTTCACCATTACAGGACACAAAAGACTCATAGAACCTAAAAAAACTCATATTATGTTAGTAGACCTTGTTACGAAACTTCCCTGAGATCAATCCACTAGCAACCCCCATACAATTAGCCTTGAATTCCCTTTTATAAAAAAAAGGGAAAAAACTAGCTTCAGGCCAAGTTGTAAACATGTCATGATTTCATTTGACAATCACTTTCACAACCTAAGGCTATTATATTTTCCAAAATACGAGGGATAATTTCATATAAGATAAAAACCATTTCTCATTTGTTGATGAAGACTTCCCCACCTTCCAAGAGGATTTTTGGTCGATGGAGATTATTCTTTCCATGAGCAATGCACTTGTTCCACGTGCTCCAAGACTTTGAGGATGAAAAGCATAAAAGGAGAAAATAATATGCCAAAGTAATTCCATATCTACAATCCATTTCATCACATTTGAAATTGAGAGAGAGTACAATATTTGAACATTGATATATCTAAGGCCTAATTTATACTAGTCACAAGCCATGCATTGTACTTATTTTGATGAAACCCTTATTGTTGTAGACACAAGGTCAAAATTCCAATCACTATTCCAATTACAACAACCTATATGTCCAGGATGTCAACATACTTGGATTTCTAGAGTGAAAATTCTTCCTCATGAGGCTAATCAAACCCCATAATATTATCTACCTATTTCCTGTATGGGCTATATTTGACCACCACTTGATTTTCCTCCTTGTCAAACTCTTCGATGAATATACTTGTGTGGGTGAGCCTATCCATGCTATTCTTCAACATCTCCACATATACCCCATTATAGATTTGATTGGCCTGAGTGGCTATCACCTTATTGTCTTAGTCCTTCCATTATTGTAAATATTTAACTTAACCATTCTCATTTAAAGTATATGGAAGAAGAGTGAAGCTCCACTAATCAAACTTCTTCACTAGTCCCTAATTTTCACTTCTAGAGGCTCAATCAACACTTGGGAATATTTAATATCATTCTCAAACCTAAGGGTTGGGGCAATTTTGGAGGTTTATTTGCATTACGTGCTGACTCAATGGCCATATCTCTCAATATTTATTCCCTACGGATCCATCTATCCAATAATGGGATAGCAATCTCCTTATCCCTGTCAAAATTTATTATTGCATCAAACATTAAAGAATAGTTAGAATAAATACTTATCAATCTCCTTTCAATCCCCTTTTTAGGTGTTCAAGCACCATTGTCACAATCTTCAAATTGCTCACATGAATAATCTCATCCTACTACTTACAAATCTCCTCATAACCTTTTAAATTTTCAATTAAATCCTCCATGGTGGTTTCCTTTGTTTGAGGTGTATTTGAAGTATTTGGAGTTGATGGTGCAATGGGAAGTTCCTTGGAATCAAGAGGCATAACCAGAGCTTGGATTGGAGGTGGTGAAAGAATGGGAGAATGGGGAGGAAAAATTGTTGCTTGTTATTTTCCTAGTTGAATTGATTAGAACTTTTCTTTCCACAAGGCTATTTGCAATTGCATTTCCACAATTTTCTGTTAGCTAACATTCTATTCTGCCACTATATCATTATATTCTGTTCTAAATTTATCCCTCTCTTTAGTTAGGGATTAAACCATGACCTTAGTAAACTAAGCTACATTGAAATTCATGGTATCTACTTCAACGGTTGAGGTGTCTAAAACCCTTTTGATTATCAACCCTCCCCTAGCTCCTAGAGTTGGTTCTACAACTTCAAGCTTCTTGGTGCTTGGGGCTAAAGCCGAGATGGCTAATGTGTCCCATTGGGAGCCAAAATATGATCCTTGTAAGGCCAATGTGACCTCTTCGTCAATGTTGAAAATGGGGGCATCATTTCTTCTAACTATATCAAATGCAATAGAAAATTCCAAGTCCCATTCTGGTAGCAACAACACTCCACTCTTCTTGACAAGCTCCTCTCCTTCTTCTACAGTGATGTTTAAGAAATTAGTCCTCATTTCCTCATGAAATTGAGCCTCAATTACTATCTTTGGAAATTCAAGGGTTTCACTTTTCTTCTTCTAAACTTCCATCACATACTTATCCTTCATTTCCTTCCACACATATTCTTTAAAATCTTATGTTTTAACAAAGGCATCATCATCCATGAAACTTTCACAAGATTTATCCCTAACATCCTCTGAGTTGTTAATCCCACTCAAATATTCCTTGCTCAATCTAAGACTTAAAGTTTTTGGCACCACTTCTCTTTGAGGGGATGGCATGCACCTTTTCTTATTTCATTTTTAGTGATGAAAATTTCATCATCTGGATCATTAATAGGGTAATCAACAAGGCTGATTATCTCAACTCGTTGCCTCTTTATTTGTGGCTCCCTTGGAGGGGATGGTCCTCTAGTTGGTGAATACAAATAAATTTATAGGGGTAGAAGAATTTGGTGGTGAAAATGGTGAATTTTTTTGTTGTGGAAGATGGTCCCTTGACTCCTCTGACTATGTAGGAGTGGCAAGTGTAAACTATTTCTTTACAATGCTCTTCCTCCTTGACTAAATGTGCACTTTCTTGGAAGGATGTTGAGTTGATCCCTCTTCTTCTATGGGGGACTTCTGCTTATCATGTTCTTTAATAACTACAACTTTCCCCTTATCCTGTACCACTCTCCTCTTTTAAGCTTGTAATAACCTTGTCAAAATCTAAATAACAACATCTATTTTAAAAATTATATTATCAAATATCAAACAAGGCTTTGAATTCAAGGTATTTAATCTTTCTTTCTTTCTCCAACTTCACAACAACCCATTTTCTCATCCTATCTACCTGAACCTTGAGTTCAAAAACATTTCTAATGAGATCATCAGGGAATGAATGGGTATGAACAAACTACCCTCTTTTGATCTTATCCATCATCCAAACCATAAATCCCTTAGGGTCATAGCTCTTATATGCCCGATATTTCATTTCATATGGCTTGAGATGATAGTCAAAAATGTTTCTCCATCCATTGTTTATCATGACCAACTTAGAAAAGATAGTATATGTAGGTAAAATAGTTCTCTTCCTCTTCTCAAATAACAAAGCATCATCAATGTTACCCAGCTACCACATGACCTTGAGGAAACCAATTCTCTATGGAACCTCCCTAGGTAGTATATGAGGTGTTAGCCTTGTGCCATATACCCTAATAACAATGTAGTCCTTGTATGGAACAAAATCCCTCTAGTTGTGACTAATATTCAGGTCAGGCCTCCTTTATTTTGGCCTTAGGAAATCATGTAGCTTAGGTGGGATCCTAGACACATCCACCATCAAAACTCTTCTCAATTTTGAGGAAAAAATGTTTGTGGTAATAAAAAAACTAGTTTTTTCTTTATGATTATCTAACAATAGAGTCCACGACTAAACAAGAACTACCACACCACCCTCTAGTTTCTTCAATTTCATATCCTTGCCAAAATAATCTACACCCTTGTATAGAAACATGTACATATGTAGTGAATACCACCAAAATATGACTGCATATTTCCCATTCTTCAATGCTACTAAACCCTTTTGTATTTCCTCTAATAGATATGTAGAAAAATCATACAAGGTATTGATGTTGGGGTGTTGAATGTTTGCAGCCATATACATTGGTGCACTCGGCATGTTGGAGGATGGATCGAACCCCAAAATTTGGCACAAAGAATAAAATGTCTTCTAGAAATAGTTGACAAAGTATTTGATAGGTAAGGGCTCCTTATCAAATGGTCCCAATGTAATTTCTCCCTTCCCCTTTCCTACTGATACCAAAAAGTGGGCCAATATTGAAACTCTGAAAGTATTCCTTACTTTCTCATACTCTTCCCTCAACTTCTTTTCATCAATTTCCACCATGTCTCTATTCCATTTGTTCAACTTGAATGATTATGCAATTTCCTCTTTTGTGACCCAAACCATATCTTGTCTGGAGTGAGTTTTGAATACCCTAACAAGAGGGTCATAGTTGGCAACAACAACCTTCTAGAGATCAATGTCCAAATACATATTTGGGACAATCAATTTAGCCATATCCAATCTCTAGGGGCTGTAGATTGGGATATTGGAATTTTTGTTACCAAACTAGCCTTGGATGAGTGTCCATCCAATATAGGAAAATGAAACATCTTTGACTATACATTGTATATCAACAATACCCTCTTTAACCCTAGAGCCATGGAATATGGGTTTCCCTAACCATTTCTCGATGGTTGAGGGTAGAAGTTGGTCAATCATATCTTGGACTAAGGGTCCTACTTTTGATTTCAAAGCAGAGGCTTGAACCTTCAATGCCATACCTTACAAGTAATCTGACCTAGGTCTCTACTAGTTTAAACTAGGGATCTTAATTTTTTGGTGGATACTTGACACAAAGAATAATAGAATACTTAAAAATGTAGCAGACTCAATGAATTTCAAACCTTAAAATAAGCCCTACTTTTAATTAAGATAACAACAACCGTAATTGAATGAAAACTAGGGTAATTTCAAGCTCAAGAGATCTAAATTTTACTTACTGATTTTTATCGTTGAAAACCCTAATTTCAAGATGCCAAACACTTGAAATTGATCTACAACAACTTCAAAATTATTTGGAAATGCTTTAGTAATTAACAACAAGATTTAAATTAATCTTTTATGGAAAATAAATCTCTCAATTAGGTAGAAAAACATCAACTCTTCCATTACTGCTCACTCGGGTGAACTATAATTGCTCAACAATGTCTTTTCTAGAAAATTTGAATTCCTATCATCGATCTCATCTTGATGTGGACTAGCATGTGGCTTAGATTGAGCCAAAAAAGTTTGAATGTTTTTATTTTTTGACTCAACACCCACTCAACCAATTTCTACCATGTGTACATCCTTTTCATTGCATTCATGGCCCCACCACACTTTACAAGCCACTAGAAAATCCATGTGTCAATAGCCTGCTAGCCCTCTAGAATCTATAGGGTTTAGATCTAAAGTCGCGGGCTAGTGGGTAATGGCCCAGATCAACCTAGTGATCTTCAATATGTGTTCTCTTTAAAATCCAAGCCCAATGCTCAGATAATTATCTTTCTTTGATGATGAACAATTGAGATTAAAAAATCTTGAGGATCATTTATGTGCATGCTTATAAATTCCATTATCAGACCACTCTTTCTCGATCCATAGTCGCTATGAAATATTTCATTAAATATTTGGTTCCTTCAATAGTTCTATGGATGGCGGAAATGATTCCATGTGTCACTTGATTGTTATCCCTCCATCAGCTAAGATATAATAGTGGTCTCCCGCGAGCTAGTGGGGAACGGTCTAGATTAATCTATCAAAGTTCATCCTAGTCATTTATATCATAACATTTCATCATAAATGCTTTAGAAGAGTTGTAGGACCCACCTCAAGGTTGGACAGGTATCACTCGCCTGCTACCCTACTAGTTCTTTTAACTGATTATTTTATTGTAATGGGCTAGTGGGGAACTAATAGGATGCACTTGGTTGGACCCAACAACCACTACTTGATCATTTTTAAAGGAACATGCATTTATTTATGATGTATAATGGGTTGTTCATTAGGCATTGAGGATAAAATACTTTAGGCATTACATATATTTAAAATTAGGAATCATGGAAAATATTTGAGACATTTTCAAACTGGTATACATATGACTTGATTAAAATAGACCGACGAGTAGCAACTAGTTTACTAGGCATACGGGGTTAGTAGATAAATGACTTTGATGGTTCAAGAGGTAATTTGAAAAACTAAGAACATACCAACACCAGTCAACTACAAATTAGAACGTATGCAAGGGGTTTAGACCCTTTGGATTTTTCAAAAGGTTTAGTGTATAGAAAAAACCCTAGAACAAAGGTAAAACCAAAACCGTAAGCCACAAGACATATCCAAGACCAAAAAATATAGCCAAATATGTATTTAAAACATTAGTGGAAGATAAAAAATTTAGGGGTTCCACTAGTGGCTCCACTTGGGGATGTCTATTCTTCCATAATAGAGTGGGATCTCAGAATCTCAAGGTTGAAGTAGACCAAACTAGAGAACCAAAACTAGGGACAAGTCAGACAAGGTAGACTAGAAAAATCAAAGCAGGAACAAACCAAACCAAACCTATATAAAAAATATACATAATATTATAGTGTACATGGAAAATCTACATAATTCAAGAGAAGTATTCTTTCAAGAACTATCCATGTATTAGTAGTTCAAGAAACTCTCTGGTCAAACTTTTCAAGTAGTGGGAATCTTCACCATGCATGTTTGAGACTAGATAAGGATCTAGCCACAATGCATCAAATTTTCCACATTTTCCCTTATCTTGAGCTCTCATATTCCACATCATCACTATGTTTCTACTTCAAAATTTCTTGGAGACACCTGTTTTTCATACAAATATTTGAATTGCAACTGCATTTTAGCATTTTTCTTCTAAGATTCTCTTATTGTTTCATCCAACTCTATCAAGGCATCAACCCTATGTTGCATTTCATCACAAATCTCTTCATCATATTCTTGCACAAACTTGTACATCTTCAAAAATTTGTTTTGAGGAAACCTTCCATCCAAGCATTATACTAGACCAAATGGAGAATGTCTAGTAGCTTTCTTAATAGTAACCCTATTTGCTCAAAATGCAAGCTTTATTTTTGAGTCCCATGCTTTCTTATTTTTCTCAATCACCGTTTTGATGATCTTCATGAGACTCTTATTACTTGATTTTTCCTAACCATTTCCTTGTGGATGATAAGGAGTAGAATAAGATATTTGGATCCCATGTTTATCACAAAAATCTCTAAACTCATTTGTTCTGAAACACATGGCATTATTAGAAATGATCTTTTATGGGACCCCAAACCTGATCAAAATTTTGTTCATCAGAAAATCAACCACAACTTTTCTTGTTGTTTTATTTGTGGGGATTTCTTGTACCCACTTTGTAAAATAATCAATGGCAACAAGAATCCAAGAGTGTCCCCCACTGGATTTCTTAGAAATTTCACCAATGAAATCAATACCCCACTGTTGAAAAGGGGCTTGGATTGAAATGGGTCTAAGGGGCTTTCCTAAAAAAATTTGGCAAGCATCACAAGTTTTTACAAACTTTTGGGCATCTTTGAACACTAAGGGCCACCAAAATCCTTCTCTCAAAATCAAACTTGTGGGCATCTTTGAACACTAAGAGCCACCAAAATCCTTCTCTCAAAATCTTATGGGCAGTTATCTTTTCCATGTAATGGCCTCCACCGACTCCACTATGCATCTTTGCTAGGATTTCCAATGCTTGCTTACCATCAACACATTTGATTAGTACACCTTTTGTACTCCTCCACCAAATCTCATTGTTAATTATCACATATTTGATAGCTTCCAATTTCAAGGTTCTTTCATTATCTTCCATACCTTCAAGTCATTGCATAGTTTGAAAATATTGGATAATATTCCTATACCAACCACATGTTTTCATATCACATATAGGTGCAACATCTACACACTCGGTCTGATTGATTTGGTTGGCCTCCAAGTTGGTTTCAGCCATCAGCCTAGCTAAACCTTGTCCTCTCACCAATTTGGTGATTTGAACATCTATGTTGAATTCTTGGAACCTATTGATCCATCTACATCTTTGGCCTGTAACTTCTTATCAAGTGAAGGTTTCCTTCACTCTAGCAATTGGGACATAATAAGTTATTGTAGCTCCCACTAAATATGTTCTAAAATTCTTCACTACTTTTACCAGTGCATAAGCCTGCTTTTCATTCATATCATATTTGAGTTCTATGACCTACAAGGATTTGCTAAAAAATTAAATGGGTTGCTCAAAACCTTCTTCATTCTTCTATAATAACACAATATAAATTGTATGAAATGATGCAAAAGAAAATATTTACATAGGCTTGGAGAAATCTAGGGACTTCAACACTAGAGCCTCCTTTATGGCTTGTTTGATACTCTTAAACACCTGAATAGGCTCTTCACTCCAAGTTACCTTTTCTCCTTTCTTTAGCATCTTAGAAATAGGATAGGTAATCACTAAAAAGTTGGTCACAAACCTCCTTAAGAAATTGATATGTCCAAAGAATGACTAGATTCCTTTGACATTCTTTAGTTGTGGGATTTTATCTTTTGCAACCACTCTTTCAAGATCAATTATTATTCCTCCATTTGACACAATATGACCAAGAAACTTTCCTTCTTTCACCCCAAACACACACTTTTTGGGATTAAAAGATATGCCATATTCAGTTACCTTTCTAAATACCTTCTCTAGGTGCATACAATGATCTTCTTCTTTCTTGTTGTATGTTGTCAAGTCATCTTGATAGACTCCTAAGAAGATATCAATGAAATAATAAAAGGCCATGTCCATATCCCTTTGAAAGGTAGAACCTGCATTTGTTAGGCCAAAAGGCATCCTAACATAAACATATGTGCCCAAAGGAGTAGTAAATGCAGTCTTCTACTTTTTGGACTCCTTAACCACCATTTGATTATATCCAAAGAAACCATCCATCATAGACAAAATCTCACAACCAATCACCTTTTTCAACAAAGATTCCATGTTGGGTAATGGATAGTTTTCTTTCAATGATGATATATTAAGAGTTATGAAATCCACACAAAGCCTTATATCACAATTTTTTTTTCTCACTGGCACCAAGTTTGATACCCATGTAGAATGCCTAATTGGTTTAATGATACCTACTTCCCTTAACTTAACCAATTCTTCTTGCATCTTAGGTGCAAAGGTAGGATTGATTAGCCTTTTATTTTTCCTAAAAGGCTTGGCATCAAGTTTTAAGGGAATCTCATGTTGAAACAAGTCTTCCTTGTAGGCCTCTAAATCATCATAAGACTAGGAAAACACATGTATGTATCTCCTTAACAAATCAATCAACATTTCTTTGAATTGAGGCTTCATTTTCTTCTCAATGTAGACTTTCTTAGGAGAATTTTTTGTACCAAGATTGGCCTCTTCTATATCCTCCTTATGTGTGGATGTTTGCTTAGCATTGCTTATGTCAGAGCCATCAAAAATCCTCTCCAAAGCAACTAACCCCTTTTGGATTTTATTAGTTTTTAACTGAATGATTTCATTCCCAAACACTGTTTCTTTTCCATCCACTTCTTCTATAAAAGCTCCAAATTCAATTTCTTGACCTTCATACTCATCTACACACTGCAAGAATCTTAAAATGTCCTCATCATCATTAAAAACCTGCTAGTTTTGTATGTTATTAGGAATTGACGGTTTTATCTACACTTCAACTTTTGAAATGCCTACAAAGGTAATGTCATCTGGTTGGAGTGCAATATTAGCAAGTAACTCTTCCACCTGATTCTTACTCCTATCCAACCAGTCAATAAAAAAAACATCAAACTATTCTATTGAGTCCCAAACAACATTCCTATACTATCTCAACCTATTATTCTTTGATGCATATCTAGACCTAACTTGAGAAACAACAAGCTTTGAATCTCCAATAACTCTTAACTTCTTGATTCCATGTTTCTCAACTAGTCTTAATTCTAGTATCAAAGCTTCATATTTAGCTACATTATTTGTACATGCAAATATCAATGAAAATGAAAACTTAAAAGTTCTACCACTAGGGGAAATGAGTATCACGCCTGCACCAGCTCCTTATTTTGAGCAAGCACCATCAAAAAACATACTCCATTGTTCATCATTGTTTTATTTTTGTAATACTTCCTTTTCAAGGGGTGCAGGTTATTTTTCCTCTTCTTCTTGTAACTCCTCAACTCTGAAGTTATCAATACTGGTATCCACAAAGTGACTTTTTTCCTCTTGCTCTATGAATTCAATCATGTATGGGGCTCTTGGCTCCCTCATAGGCTTGGTGTCTTGTCCCTAAATTGGGAATATGGAAAAATACATGTCACACTACATTCTACCTCCCATGGAAGCACTCCACTTCCTTGAAAATAGCATACCATAATTAGGTGGGATATCCACCACAACTATGCTCATAATAAACTCCTTGTCTGGAAAAGTAGCCAATCTATATGGGACATCCTTAATCACTCATATGACTGGGATTTCTCTTGAATCCAAGGTATAACATTTGGCATAGGAACAATTTACCTTTAAACCCATCTCTTTCATGATCCCAATTGACATGATGTTAGATGAAGCTCCTGAATAAATCCTAATTTTTTTTAAGAGCTTACCATCAATAATCAGAGTTCCATAAAATGGATCAATATTGCTTGGGAAAACTGTGATAGTACTACCCAAGTAAATTTGAGGGATTTCACTAATGGCTCCCTCCACTTCCTCTTCACTTAATTGATTCCTACTCACTTTAGGTTGAGTAGACACCCTTTTATCATCATAGGCCATTGTAGCACCATTGATAAGGGCCATTGCCTTCTGCTTATGTTCTTCAATTCTCAACATTTCCATTAATGGGTTTGTCACCTTGACTTGGGAGAGAAATTGAAACATTTTAATAGGATTGTATTTTGGTAATTCATAAGGTACTACATTTTTTTCCACAATCTTGTCCTTTGGTTGCTCATATGTCGTGTCAACCTCCTTTTCTTGTTTGTTTTCTTGATCTGCATTTGGATTTTGAGTCTTTTCTTTGACAATTGTAGAGACAACCTCATCATTTTTCTTGTTGTGTTATCTTTCTTAGCCAAAATCTTAGTTCCTTTACTCTCTTTCACTTTTTATTTCTCCTTCTTTATCATCTACCTTAGCTCCCTTCTTTTTTGCATTTTTCTCTTTGATGAATATGCTACTTGGCTTACCTTGGTCATAATTCATAATTCTATTCCTCAAGTTGTGAGTGTTTCTATCTTGTGTAACCAATTCCAATGTCATCCTTTGATACTCCTCATCTGAGGGTCTTCTTAGAGACACATTCATTTCATCGATTTCAAAAGGACAAACATTATGCTCAACCATGTAATCTTCATTAGGAATTTTTTTTTTGATGATAAGCATCTAAGTTTTTCCTTTGATTGTCAACATCAACCTCATGTGACACTTCATCTAAAGAGAACTCATCTCCAGAAAAATCTGATCTATGCATAAGAACATGTATTTCTTCACCATTTTCTTGAAGTGTCTCATAATCATCAGAATCATTTTTTCCTTCTTCAAGCTGTTTTGCTATGAAGCATGTGGCAAGTGGAAAAAAATACACCAAGGTGCTTCATTAGCAAATTTTATAAAATACTTCTGCAATGGATCAAGTTGAACTTTGTTTTGTGTAGTCTTTTGAGTATCTGAATTGGCTTTCCTTTATGCCAATTGATATTGTAAGGATGATCTTGCAACCTAGAAGGCCTTTCATTTCTCTAGAAATTAGGCTTATCATTTTTCAGTCCCTTTTCTTGTCTAGCAAGCCTATAACTGATATCCTTCATGAAACTTTCAACCTTATCTATCTTGTCCTCAAGTGAAGACCTTTTCTCTACAAATTTTTTTTCTTCCTTCTTTGGGTTCTTGAAGATCTTGACATCATCTCTTCTCCCTACCTTGCCTGATGCTCTTCTATTATTTTTAATATCTACTACAATCTTGAAGGCTTCTCTTAGGGTTCGAGGATTCTTGTCTTGCAGATGATAAATCATTTTTTAATCAAAGGTATTGCACTAATTGACCAAGCATACATTAACATTGAGCCTCAGATAAGCATGCAACCTGTTCATAGCTTTCTGAAATATTGTATTGAAATTAGCAACCATTTCATTTGAACCTTTCAAGATATTATTGAATTCACTCAAAAAGAATCTTTCATCAGTCTTATCACCATATTATTCTCTAAATATCCTTTTAAATTCCTCCCATGAACCAATACTTTCTATTGGCAAGGATCTAAACCATTCCCCGACATCTTCAGTGAGTGGCTGCATAAAGAGTTTCATCATAATGTCTTCAGCCTCAACCTCAAAATCATCCATCATGTTTACAAATGATTTTAGGTGATCCTCACCACTTATTTCATTATTTCTAGAGAATCTAGCCAATACACTCCTGACATCATCAAGAAATTGATTTTGGTAGCCAGGAATCCCAAAAAAGCACAATTCTTTATACCTATCCACTTGCATAGGCCTTCTGATGAACTAATCTCTTTGATTATGGTGAGTTCAATTATCCTCTAAGTCACCAGATTGTTGATTATCATTTCTACTTCTACCTCCACCATCACCACCATTTCCATTCCCTCCTCTAGATTGGGTATTCTTATTTTTGATGATGCCTCCACCTCCACCACCTTGCCCTCCATCACCACTACCACCAAGGATATTTCCACTTGATTTAGTGTTTTGTGACTAGGGATCAAGGATAGAATTGCCAGAACTTGAAGCTCCCAAATCTGGGATGGAAGTTTTAAGAAACACAATCTTCTTTTCCATTTTTACATTTGCAATAAGAATTTGCATCTTATCCAGCTCCTTCTATAGTTTCTCATTAGATAATTGCAACTTTAAAAATTTGGGATTAGGAGGTGCATTTGATGAAATGGACCTAGTTTTATCACTTGTGGTAGATGTGTTAGTTGATGAAGCATTCATGTTTACATTTGTGTTTTCTTTCTTGGGCTAACCCATAGGTTTATTTCGATTGTCTATATGTTGGGATTTCTTGACAGCAACAGAGGGGCCTGAAACATTAGTTGCTACATAAAAATTGGTATATGTGCTTGTAGTAGTGGTTCCCATAGGAATAGTTAATTTAGGCTAATCAAAGGTTCCTTAACAATAGGCCCAGAAGGATATTCAAGAATTGGTTCTTCTTTCACCATTTCTCTCATCTTTTCAACCCTTCTCCTTAATTGATCTCTCTTTATCATTGCAACCTTCATTTTCTCCTCCTTTTCCTTTGCTTGTTTTAATCACAACTCCTTGAATCTCAAATATTTGATGCAGAGCAAAGGTGAAGATCACTCACAACAATGGAAAATTCAACTCTACACCAAAGAACTTCTCTTCATTATGCAATCATTTTGTTAGACATCAACTCACCCTCAAGGTTTTTCAACCCTTTAATCTTGCAAAATAGCAACAAATCTTCAGCAAGGCCCTAAAAATACTCTCAATATTCACAAAATTACAATTGAATCAACTGAAAACAATATTTAAGACAAATTCATTGAAATCTCCACAATTCACCATTTTCACCATTTAACAAGAAGTTGTCCTCACCAAAGCACACACTCTTCCAATGGTTTCCACCCTACTAACACCCCAAAGTTAGGACAGTCATCTTCCCTATACAAAAGAAAGTATTAACATATTTATTATTCCTATCTTAGCCTATCCACCGGGTTACAGGTCTTCACAGTGGGTGGAAGGCTTAGAATGGCATTTTGACTCCTCTCAAAACCCCCAAAACAGTGTAAATAGGCAGTTTTAGAAAAATAATGATTTCTCCCTCAATATGAACGTTCAAATCCTCAAATCAAGTGAATTTGAAAGTTAACTCATATGTATACACATTCAAAATTATTTTTAGAGCCAAAAGATACTGTACAGATCTGTACCAAGCCTACAAAGTTCAGGAAAATAGGAAAAACATGGGGTTTGAGACCACCCGGCAGAAAAACAAGGATATCTCACTCAATTTTTAATGAAATCAAACCATTCTAATGCCAAAAGAAAGGTTATTAAATTATCTATCCAACCATAATAGGCTTGTAGTGTAAAAAAATACGTACAGGTCATACAATGCACGGGATCAACAATTTCGTAATGGAAAATACAAAAAAATAGCAAACTTCTTATTAGAAACTCATTCCAAACTTCTTCAACAGCCTCCCTTCAAGATATTCCCACAATATATCATGTTACCACCTTCAAATAACCCCTTGAACCGACCAACTACCATAACCACCCTTTTTTAGAGTCTAAGATGACAATTTTTGCTAATTTTGCTCTTAATCACTATCCCATTACAACTTGATCAACTTGATTTTGCAAATACCACCTACTGACCTATTAAGCCCTCCAATACATTTAAAATGGTCATTGGGACCTTATTTAACATGGAATAGGACCCTACTCCCCATATCCCTTAAAACTCATGATTTCACATGGCTTTTGCATTATGAATCAAACTAACAAATTCAACTAAATGATTCAAAACCTTTTCAAATTACATTATGACTGGTCCTTTAGACCTTATTAAGCATAAATGAACACAATACACACCTAGGTATCAACTTAGACTTCACAAGGTGTAGGTGCTCTTGCACCATACACCCCCCCATAAAAAGGACTCTTGCCCCAAGAGTGGAAACTTGTTCTTGGCCTTCTCATTGCTGCTTCAAGCATCTTCAGACTTTGTACTGATCTCTTTAGTCCTGGATCAAAATTTGGTGTTGTTCTAAGCCTTAGACCTGCAGAAAAACAAACATTACAATCATATAAACCTGCTCTCTTCCTTTCTCCACCCATACATGGATAGCTCCTCACCATTCCTTGCACATTCTTCCTTACTGGCTTTGTGATCAGACCTACATGCCTCTGCTTAATTTTTTCTTTTTGTAATGCCCCTAGACCTGCCATGTTACCATCCTCTTGTACCCCTACACTAACAACTTTATCCTCTTTTGCATTACCAAATTTCACTTGGCTTGTTGCAACCTTTATAGTAATGGGACACACCATGGTCCCAACAATAATTTCACCCTATTCTTCATACTCCTTTGCACACTTAGCACTTACCTTGATCAAATCAGACTTAGGCTTGAGTTCTCTCTCTGCCCCTTGCAAAAACAAACTCCATACTATCTTAACATTATTTGTGGGTGCCTTCCCTACTGTCACAACACCACCAATCTATTCTAAACCTACAACCATATCATACTTACTGTCCTTAGGCCTTAAAGGCTCCTTCTTACCAAACAACACTACCTTAGACTTACCCTTATCCCTTACACTTGTTTTCAAGGGAAGCAACTTAAAAGTTTTGTCCTCCTTCTTGATGGTGTATGTGTTCTCCTAGCCATCATATATAGACCTCCTATCAAATTGCCAAGGCCTCCCTAAGAGCACATGACAACAATCCATTGGAAAAATATCACATAGAACCCTATCCTTATACTCTCCAATCTGAAAATCAACATATGCTTGCTCTTCTACCACCAAAGTTTGATTATCATTGACCCAAGAAACTCTATAAGGTGATTCATGAGGTAAATTTTCCAAACTCAACTTATCCACCATCTCCCTAGACACTAGATTATCTTGAGAACCAGAATCAATGACAACTTGACACACTTTACCTTTGCTTTTGCATGTAGTTCTGAATAGACTCCTCCTTTGACTCAATTATTCCTCCTTGGATGCTTGCAACACAGTTCTCCTTATCATGAGTTCCTCTCCTTCTTCTGATGTAAGGTTGACTATAGGTGAATTCCCACTCTCTTCATCTTCATGCATTAGTTGATTCCTCCTTTCTCCACCATAAGAGCTTGAGCCTTGCTTTTCAGGACACTTAAAGGCTGGGTGTCAAGGCTGGTTACAATTGTAGCATCTTCTTGAGAATTGATAGGAACCTCTTCCTCCACAAAATCTGCCTCTTGAACCTCTCCATCCACCTCTTGAATCATATTTCTCTTGATCCTTCTTGTCTTCTCCTTGGCCCTCATTTTTTGTCTTTGAACTAGGATTGAATCCTCTTCCTCTAGAAGTGTTGCCTCTTCCTCTTGCTGCTTTGTCTTGCCTTCTCTTCATTTTCTCCTCCACCCTAATAGCCATTTGATAACAATCCTCTACACTACTAGGGTTAGCCAAAACCAATTCATCCTTTATATTAAGCCTTAAACCACCAACATATCTAGCAATCTTTTCATCTTCATTCTCATGATGACCAGATCTTAAACTCAGTTTATAAAACTCCTCAGTATAAGACCTGATATCCATTTCCCTTTTTCTTAAGTTTTGCAATCTCTTAAACAATTGAACTTGCTGATCCTTGGGTAAGAATTTACCTTTGATTTTTGATATCATCTTGTCCCATGATGTGATCTTAGACTTTCCTTGCTTCCTCCTCTCAGATTGGAGGTAATCCCACCATACCAAAGCATGACCCTGCAACTTAGTTTTTGCAATATTGACCCTTTGTTCTTTAGGAACCTCATCACATTCAAAATGGTTATCAATTGCAGCAATCCAATCCAATAGTTCTTCATCATTTAAACTACCACCATACTTAGGAACATCAAGTTTTACCTTAGGCTTGTCAGTTTTCACTACCTTCAGCAACCTTGCAATTCTTTGATCCTCTAGAGTAAGTTCTTCTTCCACATCCTCAAACTCCTCATCTTCCTCTTTTTCAGTCTCAGTCTCTTCCACTTCCCTTCTTTTTTTTGTCTCCAAGGCTATGACTCTCTCTTCCAACTCTCTGAGTTCTCTTACATGCCTATCTTTCATCTCCTTCATCTCTTTAGCCATATCATTCTTCTTTGGAGGCATCTTGTCAACCTTGCCTCTTCTTCAACCCTGCAAAATGAAAATAGATCTAATTCCTGATGCTCTAATACCACTATGATGCAGAGCAAAGGTGAAGATCACTCACAACAATGGAAAATTCAACTCTACACCAAAGAACTTCTCTTCATTATGCAATCATTTTGTTAGACATCAACTCACCTCAAGGTTTTTCAAACCTTTAATCTTGCAAAATAGCAAAAAATATTCACCAAGGCCCTAAAAATACTCTCAATATTCACAAAATGACAATTGAATCAACTGAAAACAATATTTAAGACAAATTCATTGAAATCTCCACAATTGACCATTTTCACCATTTAACAACAAGCTGTCCTCACCAAAGCACACACTCTTCCAATGGTTTCCACCCTACTAACACCCCAAAGTCAGGAAAATCATCTTCCCTTTACAAAAGAAAGTATTAACATGTTTATTATGCCTATCTAAGCCTATCCACCAAGTTACAGGTCTTCACAGTGGGTGGAAGGCTTAGAATGGCATTTTGACTCCTCTCAAAACCCCCAAAATAGTGTAAATAGGCAGTTTCAAAAAAATAATGATTTCTCCCTCAATATGAACGTTCAAATCCTCAAATCAAATGAATTTGAAAGTTAAATCATATGTATACACATTCAAAATGATTTTCAGAGCCAAAATATAATGTACGGATCCGTACCAAGCTTGCAAAGTTCAGGAAAACAGGAAAAACATGGGGTTTGAGACCACCCAGTAGTAAAACAAGGATATCTCACCCAATTTTTAATGAAATCACACCATTACAATGAAAAACAAAATTTTATTCAATTATCTATCCATCCATAATAGGCTTGTAGTGTAAAACAATACGTACAGGTCATACAATGCACAAGATCAACAATTTCGTAATAGAAAACACAAAAAATAGCAAACTTCTTATTAGAAACTCATTCCAAACTTCTTCAACAGCCTCCCTTCGAGATATTCCCACAATATATCATGTTACCACCTTCAAATAACCCCTTGAACCGACCAACTACCATAACCACCCATTTTTAGAGTCTAAGATGACAATTTCTACCAATTTTGCTCTTAATCACTATCCCATTACAACTTGATCAACTTGATTCTATAAATACCACCTAACTGACCTATTAAGCCCTCCAATACATTTAAAATGGACATTGAGACCTTATTTAACATGGAATAAAACCCTACTCCCCATATCCCTTAAAACTCATGATTTCACATGGCTTTTGCATTATGAATCAAACTAACAAATTCAACTAAATGATTCAAAACCTTTTCAAATTACATTATGACTGGTCCTTTAGACCTTATTAAGCATAAATGAACACAAGACACACCTATGTATCAACTTAGACCTCACAAGGTGTAGGTGCTCTTGCACCAATCTTCTTCTTATAGCGCTTGCATATCCTTATTTATCTTTTCTTCATCCTCTAGAGTAACCTCAGATTCACTAGGTTCTAGGGTATAATAGGTAAGATTCAATGGTTCTCTTTTACAATAATGATGGGATGTTCTACTACAATATATTCCTCTTGGATTGAAATTATCATCATTAAAAATAGAGGCACCCCTAGGTTTTTTCTTTTATGACTAGGGGTTCACCTTTCTTATCCTAGAATTTTCATAGTTCAGATTCCTTTGATGTCAAAGGATTACAGTCAAGCTGACTAGTTGTGACAAGGGGTTCATTTGTGACAAAATTTTCATTACTAGAGGGCATACCATAATTAAATATTTCCTCATGAGTATTTTCATTTAAAATTTTAGATGCGTGATCAAGATTATTTGTAGGCTTACTTTCTTCAGTGTTCTTTGCTATCCATGATGACTTCTTACTCCGTGGTAACTCAGATTCCATCTTTTTCTCAAGATTCTTCTTCATATTGCTCCTAGTTTCTCTCATGGATTCAAATATCTCCTTACAATTCTTCTTCTATTTCTTATAAATTTTGAATTTGCACTAGCACAAGAGACTTCAGAGTTGCCACCCAATATATGGGAAAATGAAAATATGTTGTAATTTTGAGAAGCTTTTGCAATTTTAGAGAAATATTTGAACATACCCTGACAGGAGATAGAAAATGGAACTAGAACTAGACACATAGAGAATAAGCATAACATATGATGAGAATTTGTATAAATTTTTCTTCAAACAACAAAGAAAATTAAACTTCATTGACTCTAACTATACCAGATCTAACCTAGAGGCATTGGACTAGGTTTGTCCTCAGCAGAGTCACCAATATGTTAGTGTTCTTTAATGAAAGAACTTAATATCATTAGTTATAAATGAATTTTCCAAATTCAATTGTCAATAAATATGAGGATTGGAAAATGAATTCGTGAAAGCTTGCTAGGATTTCCCTCTGCACTTTGGGCTCTACAAAACCTAGGAGGGTGATCCCTACAATGTATCTTTAGATACTCTTGTGCCAATTATCATATACAATGTACATAAATAGATAAATTCCCCTTTAACTTCTTAATACATGAAATACCTTAAAGATATAGCTAATCTTCATTGTAACAACATACTTAAGCATGAGATAATGCTATACATTAAGCTCGGCATACATTCACACCAAAAATAGAGTTTAAAATTGATTTTGAATGTAGTTGCTATGAAAGATCTAGGAAATTGTAACATGAAATGACCAATGCCTTATCCTTGTTAGAATTCAATATCACCTACATGCAATCACCTGTCACATGCAAAAGACATGCAAAACCAACAAGATGTTCTGTAAACCTCAAAGTGTAAAATGCATTATGAGAATCTTTGTTATTACAAAGAGATCAATCCTTATGAAGGAGATCAAGAAACCCTAAAAGGGAAACCCTAAATGAAACCCTAGTGTGCACACTTAATAATTAATCAATTATTAATGTGCCTAAGTTTAGCTTAAGCAACTAGAGGAATAAGTGACTTAATTAATTAACCAGTATGATATAATTAATTAAGTGTAATAAATTATTACTCTAACACCCCCCCTTAAGATGAACTTAGCAAGAAGCTAAAACACTAGAAGAAGATGCATGCAATCAAAGATGGGTCCCGACAACTAGGCCTGATTAGGTACCCATTTACAAATGCAAGAAAGAGGTAGAGGAGGAAAACCCAGTGGGACAAAACCCCCCTACAATGATATAACATGCTACAAAGAAGCACTAGAAGAACACTGTAGAGTAACACTGGAACCGCAATCTGGCAAGCAAGGAAAGATACTTCTGTCTACAAGAAACCATATTAGAATCATCATAATGTGATAGTAGACCCGATGCCATGGAACACTCAAAAACTCCAAACGGGAACAACACTGGAATCTATGAAGTAGTAGTCGATTATTGAAAGATGAATCACTGAAAATGAAGTGCAAAGATGCAAGAGACACTCTCCCAACTACCAAAATATCTAGGTAATCTCCAAAGCACCCAT
Source organism: Sequoiadendron giganteum (assembly GCA_007115665.2). Taxonomy (NCBI): domain Eukaryota; kingdom Viridiplantae; phylum Streptophyta; class Pinopsida; order Cupressales; family Cupressaceae; genus Sequoiadendron; species Sequoiadendron giganteum. The sequence goes on along the minus strand of CM021104.1, from coordinate 539,552,068 downwards.
CGGGCCAAATCTGGATTAATGAAAAACCTAGGATAGATACAGAAAAAAGTGCATGGATAGAAACATAGAGCTCCTCAATACCTTTCCAACACTGCAAAGATAGCAAAAAGAGGAGATCGTGGCAAAAAGTTATGAGCTCAGAAGCATAAAAAGTACATCTGACTTCAACTAGAAATAAATGCAGTAAAATAGGAAAATACTGAAAAATAAACTATACCATAGGATAGTACTTGGAACCAGCTTTCCGGTGATATCTCGTTTGCCCGATTTTGATACCGTATGCCCAAGTTATGCCAAAAACAAAAAAACTGCTCTGTTAAGGCAAATAAGGGTTAGGGGGAAAAACTGTCGTACGGCCAATGATGTCATGCTGATGTCAGCACTTCACTGCAAAAAATTTGACAGCCCTCTGGCCGTCGACGCAAAAATTCGGTCCCCTGTAGAAAAATATTTCAGTCCTTGGTCACCATATGACCGTCGGCGGGGGCTGGAGTGGGCCGAGGGCCGGGTGCGGAGCTCCTGATCTCCCATATGACCCTGGCGGGGCTATTTGGGCCCACGGGGGTTGAGGCTTGGTGGCGGTGCTACATGGGGAGCCATCGGTGGTGGCAGCGGGTCGGCGGCCGCCCGACAGCGGAACCCTCCAAACTATGAGCGCAGCCTGAATCCCAAAAAACTTCATGTTTTAATTTTTTTTTTTCGAAGTTTGTGCCTCATGTAGCGTGCCGGGGAGGCTGTACGGCCTCTCTAGCAAAACATTTTTGCCTTTGAAACCAACTGCTCAAAAATGGATGATTTGACAGGCGTTTCTAGGGTTTTGGGGCGCTGCGAACACGATGGCGACATCCGTTTGAGCCCATAGTGTCTCAAAAATTTGGCTATCCCCAGATCTTGCAAAAAAGATGCTTGTGGAAACCCTTGCACTTGAAACTCACTGAGAAGCCACATCTTTAGATCACGAATAGGCAGCGGCAGGTCTGGAGCTCTGATACCATGTTAGAATCCAAGATCACTTGCATGCAATCACCTGTCACATGCAAAAGACATGCAAAACCAACAAGATGTTCTGTAAACCTCAAAGTGTAAAATGCATTATGAGAATCTCTATTATTACAAAGAGATCAATCCTTATGAAGGAGATCAAGAAACTCTAAAAGGGAAACCCTAAATGAAACCCTAGTGTGCACACTTAATAATTAATCAATTATTAATGTGCCTAAGTTTAGCTTAAGCAACTAGAGGAATAAATGACTTAATTAATTAACCAGTATGATATAATTAATTAAGCGTAATAAATTATTACTCTAACACACACTAACAATCCTAAGGTGGAGAATTCTAAATTACATAATTGAGAACATGCAATAGCATTACTCCTTCCATAATAATGCCTTACACAATCGATACCATAATCTTAACCAACAATACTTAATTATTCGTGCATACATTCACATAAACCTTCATTCATGTTAATATAGTTTAACTCATTCTTTAAATAAGAATAATAATAGTGAATAAAAATTTAAGGAAATATAAGAAGATGAATAGAAGTAATCTTTGATTGCATTGTATTCAAAATCTATACAAAGTATACAATGGAGAACATTGGCCTTGAATATTTTTCCAATTATATTCCAGAATATGACAATACTATCATCATGTTCACCATTACAGGACTCAAAAGACTCATACAACCTAAAAAAGACTCCTATTCCATTATCTAGACCTCGTTACGAAACTTCCTTGAGATCAATCCGCTAGCAACCCTCATACAATTGGCCTTGAATTCCCTTTTCTAAAAACAATGGAGAAAAACAAGCTTTGGACCAAGTTGTAAACATGTCATGTTTTCATTTGACAATCACTTTCACAACCAAAGGTAGTTATATTTGCCAAAATGCAAGGGAGAAGTTCACATAAGACAAAAAACATTTCTCATTTGTTGATGAAGATTCCCCTACCTTCCAAAAGGATTTTTAGTTGGTGCAAATTATTCTTTCCATGAGTAATGCAATTGTTCCACGTGCTCCAAAACTTTGAGGATGAAAAGCATAAAAGGAGAAAAGAATATGCTCAAGTAATTTCATGTCTGCAATCCATGTCATCACATTTGAAACTGAGAGAGAGTACAATATATGAACATTGATATATCTAAGGCCTAATATGTACTAGTTCCAAGCCATGTATTGTAATTCTCTTGTTGAAACCCTTATTGTTGTAGGCACAAGGTCAAAATTCCAATCACTATTCCAATTACAGAAACCTATATGTCCAAGATATCAACATACTTGGATTTCTAGAGTGCAAATTATACCTCAGTAAGCTAATCAAACCCCATAATCTTATTTGCATGTTTCTTGTATGGGATATATTTGACCACCACTTGATTATCCTCCTTGTCAAACTCTTTGAGGAAGATTCTTGTGTGGATGAGCTTGTCCATTCTATTCTTCAACATCTCCACATCTACCCCATCATATATTTTCTTGGCCTAAGTAGCTATCACCTTATTGGCTTGGTCCTTCCATTCTTGTAAATATTTAACTTCACTATTCTCATTTAAAATATCAAGAAGTAGACTGAACCTCCACTCATCAAACTTCTTCACCAGTTCCTTGATTTTCACTTCTAGAGGCTCAATCAACCCTTGGGAATCTTTCATCTCATTCAAAAACCTAAGGTTTGGGATAATTTTGGGAGGTTTATTTGCACCATGTGTCAACCCAATGGTCATATCTCTCAATATTTGTTCCCTTGGGATCCATCTATCCATTAATAGGATAGCAACCTCCTTATCACTGTCAATTTGTTTTATTGCATCAAACATTAAAGAATAGTTAGAATGAATACCTATCAATCTCCTTTCAATCCCCTTATTTAGGTGTACAAGCATTACTATCACAATCTTCAAATTTCTCACATGAATAAGCTCATCCTCCTACTTGCATCTCTCCAAATAACCTTTTAAATTTTCAATTAAATCCTCCATGGTGATTTCCTTTGTTTGAAGTGCGCCTGAAGTATCTAGAGCTAATGGTGCAATGGACACTCCCTTAGAATAAAGAGGCATAACCTCAACTTGGATTGGAGGTGGTGAAAGAATGGTAGAACGGGGAGGCAAAATTGTTACTTGTAATGTGCCTATTTGCATTGATTGGAACTTTTCTTTCCACAAGGCCATTTGTAATTTCATTTCTACAATTTTCTATTGGATAACACTATATTCTACCACTATATCATTATATTGTGTTCTTAATTTGTCTCTCTTTAGTTAGGGATTCAATTGTGGCCTTAGTAAACTAAGATACATTAACATTCATGGTAGCTTCTTTAAGGGTTGAGGTTTTTTAAAACCCTTTTGATTATAAACCTCCTTTGACTCCTAGAGTCGGTTCTACAACTTCAGGCTTCTTGGTGCTTGGGACTAAGCCCAGATGGCTAGTGTGTCCCACTGGGAGTTCACAGATGATCTTTGTAAGGCTAATGTGACCTCTTCCTTAGTGTTGGAAATGGTGGAATCATTTTTTCCAACTATATCAAATGAAATAGAAAATTACAAGTCCCATTTTGGTAGCAACAACACTCCACTCTTCTTGAAAAATTCCATGTCTTTTGTTGCAGTGATGTTCAAATACTTAGTCCTCATTTCCTCATAGAATTGAGCCTCAATTACTATCTTTAGAAATTAAGAGGTTTCACTTTCCTTCTTCTCAACTTCCATTACATACTCATCCTTCATTTCCTTCATATATTCTTTAAAATATTGCATTTTAACAAAGGAATCACCATCCATGAAACTTTCACAAGATTTAACCCTAACATCCTCTAAGTTGTTAATCCCACTCAAATCTACCTTACTCAATCTAATGCTTATAGTTTTTGTCACCACTTCTCTTTGAGGGGATGGCATACCCTACCTTATTTCATCTTTAGTTACAAAAATTTCATCATCTGAATCATCAAGAGGGTAATCACCAAGGTCGGTTGTCTCAACTTTTTGCCTCTTTGTTTGTGGCTCCCTTAGAGGGGATGGTCCTCTAGTTGGTGAATACAGCTCAATTATTATAGGTGTGGAAGAATGTGGTTGTGACAATGGTGGAGATTTTTATTGTGGAAGATGTTCCCCTGACTCCTCTGACTATTTAGGAGTGGCAAGTGTCAACTGTTTCTTTACAATTCTCTTCCTCCTTGAATATATGTGCACTTTCTTGGAAGGTTGTTGAGCTGATCCCTCTTTTTCCATGGGGACCTTCCCCTTATCATGCTCTTCAATAACTATAGCTTTCCCTTTATCCTATACCACTATCTCCTCTTTTTATCTTGAAACAACCTTGTCAAAATTCTAAATAACAGTCTATTTTTAAAATTATATTATCATTATGAGATAAGGCTTTAAATTCAAGGTCTTTAATATTTCTTTCTTTCTGAAAATTCATAAAAACAGCCCATTTTCTCATCTTGTCCTCCTAAACCTTGAGGTCAAAATAATTTATGATGAGATCATCAAGGAATGAATGGGTATGAACAAACTACCCTCCTTTGATCTTATCCATCAACCAAACCATAAATTCCCCAGGTTCATAGCTCCTATATGCTCAAAATTTCATTTCATAGGGCTTGAGATGATAGTCAAAAATGTTAAACCATCCATTGGTTATCATGACAAAATAAGAAAAGACAATATATGTAGGGAAAAGGGCTCCCTTCCTCTTCTCAAATAAGAAAGAATCATCAATGTTACCCAACTACCACATGACCTTGAGGAAAATAATTCTTAGTGGTACCTCCCTAGGTAGTATATGAGGTGTTACTCTTGTGCCATATACCCTAATAATAGTGTAGTTCTTGTATGGGATTACATCCCCCTAGTTGTGACTAATATTCAGGTCAGGCCTCCTTTTTGTTGGCCTTAGGAAATCATGTAGCTCAAGTGGGATCCTAGGCACATCCACCATCAAAAAATTTCTTAATTTAGAGGTAAAATTATTTGAGTTAATCACAAAACTAGTTTTATCTTCATGACTATCTAACAATGGAGTCCTATTGATGGTGAAGACGACACAAACAACGTTAAAATAGAATATTTCTACTCTATTTCTTCTGAAAAAGAAAGACAACATATAGTAGCCTAAATCCCAAGGTCCTGGTAGTTGCTTCTCAACTGTCTAGTGTCACTCAATCAGTTCATGCAATTGTAATATTCAAGGGGCCTGTGTTGGTAACAAAAGATTCAAGCAATGACTCATTTTACCGACTGCTTTAGTAAATCAATGGGGTTTTCAAATAAAAGAAAAAGATAGGACAAAGGGGTAAACCAGTAGGTATGAGTCAAATTTATCTAGTATCTAGACATATACCTTCAACAATGAATGTTTCCTAACAGATCATAAAACCAAAGCATGACACAATCTACAGCATAAACTATACCATTGCATGCATCTTAGGTGCTTAATTCAATATCACTTTTCGCTCAAATGAACTTTGCCGCTGCTCTTTCATGCTCTTCAATCTCTTACTAATGATAATAATGACTCATTTAATCCTTTAATGAAGGAAAAAATGAATATTTCTACCTACACGACCAACTTTCATTAATGCATTAACACGCAGTTAAGGCGGAGTCGGAACTGAAAGAGAACCAACACTTCACAATAGTGTGACTTCAGTCAAAACGTCAATGATCCAGAAAAATGGTAGGGGCGGAACTAAAATAGAAACTGATTCGAAACTTTTAAGAAACTTCCAAACTTCATTCCAATTCTGGTTCCGGGTCCGCCAACTAAACATAAAACAAAACCAAACACAAAAAGAAAAAAAAAAGACCGACATAACAAAACTAAACCAAAGACAAGACCAAAACCAAAAGTCAAAATAGCGGAGGCAGGCGCGGAGTTGATTATGAAGTTTGGAAGTTTCTTACAATTTTTGAATCAGTTTCTATTTTAGTTCCACTCCTGCCGTTTTTCTAGATCGTTGAATTTTTGACTAAAGTCACACTTTTGTGAAGTGTTGGTTCTCTTTTAGTTCCGACTCCGCCTTAACTTCCTATTAATGCATTAATGACAGTTGGTCGTGTAGGTATAAATCTTCATTTTTACCTCCATTTAAGGATTAAACAAGTCATTATTATCATTATTAAGAGATTGAAGAGCACGAAAGAGCAGCGATAGAGTTCATTTGAGCAAAAAGTGATATTGAATTAAGCACCTTAGATGCATGCAATGGTATAGTTTATGTTGTAGATTGTGTCATGCTTTGGTTTTATGATCTGTTAGGAAACATTCATTGTTGAAGGTATATGTCTAGATACTAGATAAATTTGATTCATACCTACTGGTTTACCCCTTTGTCCTATCTTTTTCTTTTATTTGAAAACCCCATTGATTTACTAAAGCAATCGGTAAAATGAGTCATTGCTTGAATCTTTTGTTACCAACATAGACCCCTTGAATATTATAGTTGCATGAACCGATTGAGTGACACCAGACAGTTGAGAACCAACTACCAGGACCTTGGGAGTTAGGCTACTATATGTTGTCTTTCTTTTTTAGGAGAAATAGAGTAGAAATATTTTGTTTTAACGTTGTTTGTGTCATCTTCACCATCAACAGAAATTGGCACTAGAAGGATGGCCTAAAAGGACAAGCTGGCTCACATAGTGTCTTTCTCACCGAAGAAATATGGAAGGATTTTGAGATCGTCTACCGACCTTGAACCTTTACAAGAATTACAAACCCCGGTAAGACCTAGACCCCATGCTCGTAGGGTTTTGATACCTACATTACCACCACCACTCACTCCACTTGGATTCCCACCAAATCCACCTACGCCACCACCAGTACAACCTACATCACCACTTTCAATTAGGCCTGTATCACCACCAATTCATCCTATACCTGCTCAACCAATCCCACCAATGGCTTATTTTGTGAATAATCCCTCTCCGTTAGGGACTATTCCTGGCGGATTCCATGATTTACCAAAGAACCCAGAGAAGTTCTATCCGAAATACATGCATGGAGAATCGAGAAGTGCTGAGGAACATATACAAGCATTTAAAGATTCTTGCACACAAGCTCAGGTTGCTCACCAAGATGTGGTATGTAGATTATTTCCTTACTGTTTAGGAGATATGGCATATAATTGGTATCTAAATCTGCCCCAAGGATCCATTTTGGGTTGGACAGATTTAGAGAATGCTTTTATTAATCAGTTTAGGGTTTATGTAGACCTTGCCATATTATATCACCAATTTTCCACCATAAGAAAGGAACATCATGAACCACTGCCCTTGTTCAACACTAGGTTCCAAAGGATGCATCGTAGGCTACAAGAGCCTTACTTAGTGCTAGAGGGTATGGCCATACAGGCGTATCTGAGAGATGTTGATCCTTTGATTGGCCTATTCTTGCAAAGAACTTATGAACCTGATCAGATAGACTCTCTGTCTAAAATTTACCATTTGGCTATCAAATTGCAACAGCAGATAAGTCTGCAACCAGCAGGTTTAGGAGCAGCTCTTCCTCCTATGAATTATCAGATTCCTAATCCACCCTTATACAATACTGTCCCTAGGATGTCTTATTCCCAATATGGACCTGCATCTGAGTTACAAGCTCCACCTACTATGCCTTTCTTTGGTAATGGCATGCAAGATCACTCCCATCAACCTCAACATCAACCTCAAAATCAACCACAACAAGGGGGAGGATCAACCCATGTCCATTCCCTAGCCATAATCCAAAATGTGCAAAATGAACAAACTGTTCAACTCACAAATGAGGTAGAGACTCTCAAGAAGACTCTCTCTCAGATGTCAAATGACATGGCACAGCTCAAACAAAATCCTCCCAATAATCAAAACTAGAATTACAACAATTAGGGAGGGTATAACACTCAGGGAAATTACTCTAATCAAAACCAAAATCAGAACACCAATCAGAATTTCCAGCATTAGAACTCCTCAAATTAAAATTATCAAAATCAAAACAGAGGATGCAATCAAAGGTTCAACAAAAACAATAACAATAGGTAGTGGAATACTGGGCCTAACAATGGGGGAGTTCCCCATAATTATCAAATAGGTGAGGAAAGGCCACATACTGCTAATGTTGTTGATTTGAATTTTATGACTAATTGGTGTAGGCTACATGATACATCAACACATTCTGAGGTTAATTGCCCAAAAATGGAGAAAATTGTGAAAATTGCACAGGCTGATGCCCATCCTCAATCAGAAAATTCAAATCATGATAATGGGCCAGTCAGTACTGCCATGACATGAAACCATTGAAGAAAAATATCAATTCCCCATGCAAGGGGATAATGAGCTAGAGGAAGATGTCTATGATGCTCAAGCTTTCCAATCTAAGGGTGGTCACTTTCTAAGGAATCAGAATAAAGGGCCATTCACTACATTTGCACCCCCTAACAACATGGTTCCACAAAATCAGAATGTAGATAACAATCCACCTCCACCAAAGGGACCTTCTGATTCTTAGAATAGAGGTAATCCACCTCCCTTTCCTAAATATCAAGTTAGGAATGAGTCAGAGTTTGATTTTGATGCAGAATTACAAAGGCAGAAGACATCACTGTCTTTCTTTGACATCATGAAGTGGTGCCCAGCTCAACGGGAGGTGGTATTAAAAGATTTGGAGGAGACAAATCGCTTAAAAGGGAAAGGTAAAGTGACTCCTGCAAAGGAGACAAATGTAGCTATGTATAAAGGTAAGACCAGTACTCCACCTTTCTTGTTAAGTTTGAGAATCTTTGGAAAGAATCTACATAATTGCTTATTAGATTCTGGAGCATCAGGGAATGTCATGCCTTTTTCAATTTGTAAAAAGTTAGGATTGAGTCCTATTCCAACCAATAAAAAGGTTATTCAATTGGATAAAACCAAATTTAATGTTGTAGGTGAGTTGAATAACATGCATGTGCAGGTTGGATCAGAACCAAGGATCCAGACCTATATAGATATTCAAGTTGCTGACATCCTAGAAACATATGGGATGCTTTTAAGTCGAGAGCTAATGAAGAGTATAGGTGGATATCTGTCCTTGGACTTCTCACACATGTGGTTACCATGGAAAGGGGTTGCAACCTAGATAAGAATTGAAAGTTAACCTAGACTCAAGCACGTGATCATGGAATATGATGCTCTCAATGAAGTAGCATATTTTGAAACTGAGATAGGTGTTTATAGGCAAGAGGAAGTTCTTACTTTTTCTGTAATCAATCTTGAGGATACTTCGCCTTTAGAACATAGTGATCCTATGATCTGCATCAACTAGTAGGTTTTAGTAAGAAAGTTGAAACATGATAGGCTCGTTTTAGGGGAAGAAACTGACTTGAGTAGTTTATTACTTCCTAACTGGTGCAGGATTCACTGTCACAACCATTCAGAATTGACATGTCAGTCATGCATAAATATTCTAAGTCATATAGATCAGCCTCAACAGGTGTGTCAAGAGAAACAAGCCCAGACTCCCACCAATGAGTTTTCTTTCCAAGTTAAGGATGCAACTATTCTTACACAGGCTAGTCTTTCTCAACATGAAGGTCTTTCATCAGAAGAATAGACCCAAGTTGTTTGTTCTAAAACTCAAGGGGACATTAAGGTATCCCAGTTCCCATTTGAGACATCTACCCCAGATACTTTTCCCATACCTAAGGCATGGATGAGAAATGAGTTGGATTGCAACTTAACCCAAGAGGGTATGCAAGGAGCAGTGGTTGAATAGGCTGAGAACATAGAAAAATTCTTAGCTGAATTTTGTCCCAAGTTAAATTTTGACAAACAACAAAAGTCCGAACCACCACACACTTTAGGTGAGTCATCCCCTATTGCTTCTAAAAAGAAAGAGCTCCCAGCCAAAGACCAGATATGGACTTAAATTTGGTGGTTCTAAATCTAAAGCAAGAAGTGGAGCAGGGATTGAACTAACCAACCTAAAAGGGAAGACTTACTTTGCCTCTTATAGGTTGCAGTTTGATTGCACTAACAATGTGGTTGAATATGAGGCACTTGCAAGAGGGCTTATGTTTTCTCATAAGAAGAAGGTAACTGCTCTTACAATGATGGGAGATTCTGAGGTGATTGTGAAACAGGTACGTAGCCAATACACATGCCATAATAAAAGATTGGTTGCATATAGGAATAGAGTTTGGAATTTAATAGAAGATTTTGATGCCTTTGGGATTACTCTCATCCCGAGGGAATCTAACCAAATTGCAGATGCTCTTGCTATTGCTGCTAGTACATTAGAGCCTATGCAAGACTCAAATCTGAAGAGGTTTTCAGTGGAGTTGATTTCGGTCCTAGAAATTCCTGATAATGTTAAACACTTCTAGGTATTTAATGATGATCAGCATATATTGGCCTTTTTGGAAAATTTTGATGTTTTTGAAGGGCAGATAATTGATGATTCTGACAGAGATTAGGGAGATTGGAATCCAAAAAGTGACAATCCGTAAGGGATCTTGGATTTAAAGAGCAATAACATCCCCAAAGGGATGATAGCATTAGAAAGGATATTTGATTCAGATCCATAAGCTTATCAAAGAATGCCTACAAAGAGTGAGGGAGGTAAGTATGAATTAGTTAATTTGACTCACTTAGGCTCAAAAAGGAACGTTCTTATAGGGAAGACCTGTCCTCAGGAAATAAAGGATGAGATAATCAAGGTCTTGAAGCAAAATATTGAAGCGATAGCTTGGAGCTATGATGACTTGAAAACTTTTGATACATCTGTGATCACACATACAATCCCTCTCAAGCCAAAAGCTAAGTCATTTCGCCAAAAGCAATGCCCAGTCAATGCATTAATCAAGACTCTGATCCAGAGAGAAGTATATAAGCTTTTGGCTGCAAGAATAATTTTTCCAATTAGACACTCTACCTGGGTGGCTAATCTAGTTCCTGTGAGGAAGAAGAATGGTGAAATCATATTATGTGTGGATTTCAAAAATTTAAACAAGGCCTCTGAGAAGAATAACTATCCATTACCTTCCCTTGATGAAGTATTGCAAAAACTTAATGGATCTTAGATGATGTCTTTCTTGGATGGGTATTCAGGATACAATCAGGTACTAGTAAGTCATGAGGATAGGATGAAGACTGCTTTCACTACAAAGTGGGGCACATTTTCCTACAGGAGGATGCCTTTTGGTCTAATCAATGCTAGTGCTACTTTTCAAAGAGCGATGGATGCAGCTTTTAAGGATCTGATAGGGAAATGTATAATCATCTATGTTGATGATTTGACCATCTACTCTAAGAATAGAGCAGATCATGTTGCTAACTTGGAAAAGGTGTTAAAGAAATGTATAAGTTATGGTGTTTCTCTCAACCCAAAGAAATGTGTATTTGGAGTATCTGAAGGGAAGCTCTTGGGTCACATTATTTCTGAGGAAGGGATTTCCATAGATCCTGAACGAGTGGAGGGCATTTTGAAATTGACAAAGCCAGGTAGTAAGAAGGAAATGAGGTCTTCCTTTGGAAGGATCAATTTTGTCCGGAAATTTATAACAGGGTTTGCAGAGATTGTCAAACCACTTAATGTAAATATTGAAGGAGGAGAAGATTGTTGCGAGCGAATTAGTTCAGAAGGTTAGATGGGTTCTTGTGTATTTGAGGTAGGTTTTCTTATTGTTGTTCTTCGTTTTATTTACTATTGTGTGTTTTGTATATATGGTTGCCCATGTTTGGAATCAGCTCATTTTTATCGTTTCGTTTTAAACAAGTTCGTGATTATTGGCGTGCTTGTTTGAGTAGGGTCTTGTTTTATTTTGTTTGTTTGGTTATGTTCTTTGTTTCTTTTACTTTTATTTTTAGTTCTTTCTATTTTCAGGGCACAGTTGCTTTCACATTTTAGTTGTGATCGCGTCGTGATGTTTTGGATTTGTAGTGAGTTAGATTAAATTTAGGTTTTAAATGGTGATTAGGTTAGATTAGAAATTTATAGTGAGGCAGTGAGAGATTTACAGTGAGTTAGGGTTAATTGATTCATCATTTTTTACTTAGGGTTTTGTCGCGTTCAGTCGGGTAGAATGGCAAGGTTTAAAATTCGTGCCCTAGTTTTTATCATGTTTGTTAGATTAGGGTTTTGTAGGTTTCTGAGTCACCAAATTTAAATGATTAAAATATGATACTCTAGGTTTCAGTCGTTCCCCATGGTCATATGAGTATAGTGTTTAAAGCCTCTTTTCATCTAATACGACCTTGGTTTTATTCATCGATTTATGAGTTAAATCAATAAAATCTTTGATGATGTCATGATCAATCTAGGCAGAGGCGGGATTGGAATCGATCTTGAATTGGAGAATTTTGTTTTGCAAAAGTTATCGATTCCATTTTTTATCCCGTTTCCGGCTCCACGTACAATAAGAAAAAATTATTTCAAAATAATTTTGACCAAGTCAGAAGCGGAGGAGGAATGGAAATAGAATATGAAAAATGAAAATCTGAAGAAAACCAAATCTGTTTTCCATTTCGATCCTAGTTCTGATAAACTTCCCGATTCCGATTTCGAGCCCGTTTATTATTAGTGAAATATCTATATTGGTTTTGGCTCCGAGTTCGACAGTGTTGTAAAAAGAGACTGTTTTAGGTTGTGTTTCTGCCTGGTTCCACCTCCGATGCATATATGAAAGGTATGGTTTTTAGAGCATGTTTTGGTGTTGATATATAAAGATCTAATTAGAGGTTTTGCTTGCAAGAAAGTTGAAAGATGTTAGGAACATTAGGGAAAGCTACTCAAAGAAACTAGCCTGTAGAAACATCAAAGGTAGCATCAAAACCAAAGGAGTTAAAGCCAGAACAACTGCCTTATACCTTAAGGATTAATCACAGGAGTTCGGTTGTGAAGGTGAGCAAGGTGGAATCAGATTGGTCAGATATCACTGATACCAATTTAGGGCAATACAATTTTGAGGAGTGGTATTCAGAAGCATTTGACAAGGATATTATAGTGACTACGGAAAGAATTGTCAGCTCTGGGTTAGCTCATATCACTTTATTTCCTATATATTTCCAGTGCCCGGAGTTAATCATGACAGTAGCTAGTGCTTACAATCCTACTACAAGACTATGCATGGATTCACAAGACAATGTGATTATTAATCTCACTCCTCAAGTATTTCAAAGTATATTTGATGTTCCAGATCCAAAGAACTTGGTGCAATTAAATGAGGCAGAGGCCTTGGAGCAATATAGTAGGTATAAGGGATTGAATAAATCTCACTTGAACAAGAAGTGGTTGAAGACAGAAAAGAAATCTCTAACCAAGCTTGTAGGTCAGCCAAAGAGGGCAGATTTCTATGAAGAGGTAGCAAGGTTGATTTTGATGTTGTCTAGGGTGTTTAGAAAGAGGGATGCATTTTACTTCAAGGAGTGGATGTTTCCTTTTATTCAGACTATCTTGAAAGGAGCACAATAGTTTGATTGGTCAATGATTGTCTTTGATGCCATACATGATCAATTAACCAGGATCAGAGAAACCAAGTGTTTCTTTATGACTTCTTACATTGTATATGTCGCAACAAGGTTGGGTGTTTTCCCAAGTTTGAACAGAGTGGGCATAATGGGAGCCTTGGATGGACAAAAGAAGGTATGGGAGCACTATGACCAATTATCTCTTCAGGTTGCTGAGACTCATTTCAGAAGAGTCAATGATGGATTTTTATATGTGGTCATCAATCAATTGAATGGAGATGCAGGATACCGGTTATGTCAAGAAGCCATGGCATTCATTGTTGAATGGGGATGTTGGTACATCCAATACCCCAAATTTATATACTTTAGGTTATTTGGTTTTGAAGGCCATCCACATTTACTTCCAAGGTGTTGCAGTAATAGGATGGTGCTAATGGAGTTTGTATATCAAGCTATTGGAGTTAATGCTCGGTTTGGGATTAAGCATAAACATGGATGTCATAAATTTCCCATGAAGTTGGGTGAATATAGTTGTCAACACTTGAAGGGAGAAAAGGTGGTCTGTAATGAGTTGATACAGTTGAAATTGGGATTGTATATAGCTCGTAAGTATTTTGATCTGAAGAAGAAGATGTATGCCTTATTACCTTCAGTGTTCACTAGAAATTTTAATTTGTTAGAAGACTTTTGGAGTGATCGAAAAGATGAGTATGACTTAAGAAAGAAGAATTATGAAATATTATCGATCTCACTCATGTCAGAGCTTGGTGTTAAAGAAAACATTCCTAACACCTTGGTGGATGATGGAATGGTGTTGGATCCATCCTATGAAGCATTGAACATTGGCACCAAGAGCCTGGATCCAATTGATTGGGATGCTGAAGAAACAATTGATATTAAGAAGATTGGAAGGACAGTGTTGGATAGAAGTGTCCAATGGTTAGTGCTAAGAACTCAAGCTTCTCAAGGACCAATTCTTAAAAAGGGTAAAGGATACAAGAGAATTAAGAGAAAGGCACCTCCCAAAGAGCCATTAGAATTCCTTCCTCTGGACATTGAAGAAATAGAACTTGAGGTGGTAGATAATGGAGAGGAAACACAAGAAGGAGATGTTCCAGTAGGATTTGTTGTTTCAACACCTACATTAGGTGAATCATCCACCCAAGCCCCACTTACAAGAAAGAAGAGTAAAGAGATTCAAGAAGGAGCTCTTCATACCATGGCTGAAGCTGCCAAGGGAAAAGAAGTGGAGGAAATTCTGGAAGTTGAGACAGATTCAGATGAAACTCTATCAAAAAAGGATTTGCAAGAAAGCATGCCTCTAGAGCAGGATATTGAGTAAATTTTGACACAAGAAGAGCAATGGAAAATGTTTGAAGAGGAAAAATGAAAGTCTGATGCAAGGGTTGCAGTGGAGAAACAAAAAGAAATGGATGCTAAGGTACAAGTTGATGCTCTACTTCACCAGCAACAATTAAAGGCAAAACAAGTTGAAATTAAGGAAGCAACTGATGAAGTAGAGAAGCAAAGGAGGCAACAAGAACATGAGCTTAAAATTAAAGTAGAAAATGACAAGTTAGAGTTGATACAAAATATCCATGATCTTGAGGAGGAGAAAGCAAGAAACCAGAGGGAAAAGGAAGTTTTGGTTGATAGGTTGAAACTTGCAGAGGAAGCTTGATGAAAAGAAGAAGAAGTAGAAAAGATAAGGAAGGAAAAGGAGGCCGAAGAGCTGATTAAGAAGTAGCAAGAGGAAGAAGAAAAGGCAGAAGAGCTTAAGGCTTTGAAGGTAGAGAGATTAGAAAAAGAAAGGCTAGAGGCCTTTTAAAAAGAGAAATTGGACCTAGGTAAATATGTAGCCACCTTCTACAATTATTGCTCCCTCTTCCTCTATGATGACTACTGCTCCAAGTGCTCCTACATGGCTAAAATTGGACCTATAGAAGAGGGAAGTAATACCTTCACAACCTCTCAATTGGGAGGACATGATGAAAGGGATTGAGCAGGAGAGGCCTAAAAAGAAGGCTAAAATTCTACATTCTACCTGACTCACAGACAAAGGAGAAATTGTTGCTGAATGTGCCATGCCAATGACAGAAAAGGAGGTAGGGGACATGCAGCTAATAGATTATCAATTGAGTACTGTCAACTTGGGAAGGCCCACTAGGAATCAGCAGATGAACTTGATTGATGTGGTGGCTTCAACAACCAAGTCAAGAATGATCAAGGATAAGCAAAAGAAGGATGAGCTTAAAGCTTAATTGGATCAACTACATTCATTCTTGAAGAATGACTCCTCTCCAAAATCACAATAGGTAGCAACCATTGAGACTCCTATTTTGTTAAGCAAAAAGGAGGTAGACGATTTGGTGTAGGTAAAAGGAAAAGTGGAGATGGTCGACCGATGGGTAGACAAGTTAAACCGAGAGGTGGGTGAAGTTTTGGTAGAAATTTTTGAAGCCTATAAGGACACAGAAGGGTTAGTTAAAGAAATGTATCAATACATTGAGGCATTGGAGAAAAAAGGAGAAGAGTATAAAGAATATAGTTAGAAGTTAGAAAGAGTTAGTGTATTGCCTTTGGCTACTCTTTTGGAACAATCAATATTGGAGGAGGACAATAAGGATTTTGTGGAGAAAACTTCTTGTATACTCTGTTTTAGAACTGACTTCTTGTGTAAACATAAGGATGAGATCCAGGGGGTTGTTAATAATTTGACTGAGCAGTTGGAAGAGCTGGAAGCAGTTATTGCCATTATTGTAGATGTAAATGCATTTACAAAAGAGGGGATGCCTTTGAGTCAAATAAAAGAGAAATGGGATGAAAGATTCAAAGGAATCATGTAGAAAGAGGCTGATGGAGAAGATTTGATAATAGATCGGTTAATGGATGTTAAGGAAGAAATAAAAGCTGTTGGAAGAGAGATGATCAAGACAAAATTTATGAGGGAGTTTGCTGCAGCAGAATTGGATCGGATCAAGTTTGAGGATAGCTGGATTGATGGGCCAGAAATAGATATGTTACAGCAAGTCTTCACTAGCTATGATGAGTTCATGGCAGATCCAGCTTCGCATGCATGAATCCTTGCATGCGTGAATCCTTGCATGCATGATTCTCTTCCTTGCATGTTGCATGCATGCAACACTGACAGTCTTGGGGGCACATGGCTTCTTTTCTCTTCTATCTTCTATTCTCTAGTTAAACTAAACGTCTAATGTAAGAACTCAAGATCAAATTGATCTGAGTTTCCAAGAGAATTTTGGTTCCTAAAAAGGTGGATAGCCTAAAATAGAAGTGAAGTTCGAACTTTTTGTATAATCTATAAATACCTGATGGGTATCATATTGTAAAGGTCGGCTAATTGAGAATTGGGTTGGCTTACATAATGTTAGGAGATAGAATTTTGTAGTGATTTTACAGAGATACATTGTACTTGATCTTTTACAGTTAATAGAATTACAGGTTTTCTCGAAATATCGTATTTAGAATTAAATTGTTTGTTCGATAAGGCTGATAAGTTATAATCTATCTGTATGCAGTGATTGCGCTAAACATAAGAGTTTCTTGAATGATGAAATTCATTTGAAGGAATCAGATTTAAGGATTATCTTATTAGATTATCATTGAGTTAAAGTTATTAAATTCTTTTGATCTATGACCTTAGCCATGAATGGATTTATGTTTTGAAATTTGGGAGATAGTTGTGATAAGCGAAAAGTGATATTGAATTAAGCACCTTAGATGCATGCAATGGTATAGTTTATGTTGTAGATTGTGTCATGCTTTTGGTTTTATGATCTATTAGGAAACATTCAATGTTGAAGGTATATGTCCAGATACTAGATAAATTTGATTCATACTTATTGGTTTACCCCTTTGTCCTATCTTTTTCTTTTATTTGAAAACCCCATTGATTTACTAAAGCAGTCGGTAAAATGAGTTATTGCTTGAATCTTTTGTTACCAACATAGGCCCCTTGAATATTATAGTTGCATGAACTGATTGAGTGACACCAGACAGTTGAGAACCAACTACCAGGACCTTGGGAGTTAGGCTACTATATGTTGTCTTTCTTTTTTAGGAGAAATAGAGTAGAATTATTTTGTTTTAACATTGTTTGTGTCATCTTCACCATCAACAAGTCCATGACTAAACAAGCATTACCACACCACCCTCTACTTTCTTCAATTCCATATCCTTGCCAAAATAATCTACACCCTTGTATAAAAACATGTGCATATATAATAAATACCACCAAAACCTGACTCCATATTGCCCATTCACCAATGCTACTAAACCCTTTTATATTTACTTTAATAGATATGTATCAAAATAATAAAGGTATTGATGTTGGGGTGTTGAATGTTGTTAGCCATATAAATTGGTGCAATTGGCACATTGGAAGATGGACTAAACCCCAAAATTTGGCACAAAGAATA
Source organism: Sequoiadendron giganteum (assembly GCA_007115665.2). Classification (NCBI taxonomy): domain Eukaryota; kingdom Viridiplantae; phylum Streptophyta; class Pinopsida; order Cupressales; family Cupressaceae; genus Sequoiadendron; species Sequoiadendron giganteum. The sequence continues at coordinate 539,534,191 of CM021104.1, read as the reverse complement.
AAATATCTTCTAGAAATAGCTGACAAAGTATTTGATGGGGAGGGGCTCCTTATGAGATGGTCCCAATATAATTTTCCCCTTCCCCTTTCCTATTGATACTAGAAAGTGGGCCAATACTAAGACTTTGAAAGTATGCCTCACTTTCTCATACTCTTCCCTCAACTTCTTCTCATTAATTTCCACCATGTCTTTGTTCCATTTTTTCAACTTGACAACTTCTACAATTTCCTCTTTTGTGACCCAAACCATATCCTACCCAGAGTGAGTTCTGACTACCCTAATAAAAGGGTCATAGTTAGCAGTAGTAGCCTTCAAGAGATCAATTCCCAAATACGTATTTTGGACGATCAATATAGCCATATCCAATCTATAGGGGTTGCAGATTGAGATATTTGCATTTTTGTTACCAAACTAGCCTTGGAAGAGTTTCCATCTAGTATAGGGAAATGCAACATCTTTGATTGTGCACTATCTATTGAAAACTCCCTCTTTAACCCATGGTCATGGAACATGGGTTTCCCTAACCATTTCTTAGTGGTTGAGGGTGGTAGTTGATCAATCAAATCTTTGACTAAGGTTCTTACTTTTTGTTTAGAACTAGAGGCTTGGACCTTCAATGCCATATCCAAAAATTAATTTGACCTAGGGCTTTACAAGTTTAAAATAGGGCTCTTAAGCTTTTTGTGGACACTTGATGCAAAGAATAAAATAATACTTAAAAATAAAATTGACTCAATGAATGTCGAACCTTAAAAGAAGCCCTACTTGGAATTCAGATAACAAAAACCACAATTGAATTAAAACTAGGGTAATTTCAAGCTCAAGAGATGTAAATTTTACTTACTAGTTCCACAAAAAACCCTAATTTGAAGATGCCAAGTGCTTGAAATTTCTTTGCAACAAATTTAAAATTCTTCGGAAATTCTTTAGTAATCAACAACAAATTTTAAAGCAATATTTTATGGTGAATAAATCTCTCGATTAGGTAGAAAAGCTTCAACTCTTCCATTACTACTCACTCATGCAAACCAGATTAGCTCAATAATGTCCATTTTAGAATATTTGAATTCTTGCCATCAATCTCATCTTGATGTGGACTAGCGTGTGGCTTAGATGGATTCAACAAAGTTTGAACATTTTTATTTTCATTGACTCGACACCCACTCAACCAATTTCTACCATGTGTGCATCCTTTTCATTGGGTTCATGGTGCCACCACACTTTACAAGCCACCAGAAGATCCACTTGTCAGTAGCCTGCTAGCCCTCTAGGATCTATAGGGTTAGAATCTACAGTCATGGGCTAGCGGGGAATGACCTAGATCAACCTATCGATCTTCAATATGTGTACTCTTTAATCTCCAATCCCAATGATTAGGTGATTATCTTTATTTGGTGATGAATAGTCAAGATTAAAAAATCTCGAGGATCATTTATGCACATGCTTAAAAAGTCCATTAGTAGATCACTCTTTACCTGATCCATAGTCCCTATAAAATATTTCATTAAATATCCGGTGCCTACAATAGTTATGCACACGGTGGTGATGATGCCATGTGGCACTTTCCTACTATCGCTCCATGAGATGAGATTAGAGTTCATCCTAGTCATTGATATCATAACCTTTCATTACCGATGGTTTAGAAGAGTGGTAGGATGCACCACAAGGGTGGACAGGTATCACCTACTGGCTACCCTGCTAGTTCTTTTAATCAATTATTTTATTCCCATGGGCTAGCGAGGAACCAATAGGATGCACAAGGTGGGACCTGACAACCACTACTTGATCATTTTTAAAGGGACATACATTTATTTATGACTTATAAGGGGTCATTCACTAGGCATTGAGGATAAAATACTTTAGGCATTACATATATTTAAACTCAAGAATCATGGTAAATATTTTAGACATTTTCAAACCCATATAATATATGACTTGGTTAAAATAATCTGATGGGTAGTGATCAGTTGACTAGGCATAAGGGGTTGGTAGATAAACAAATTTGATGACTCAAGAGGTAACTTGAAAAACTGGGAATGAGCCAACAACAATCAACTACAAATTACAATGTATACAAGGGGTTTAGACACTTAATATTTTTCAAATGGTTTAGGGCATAGACAAAACCCTAGAATAGAGGTAATAGAAAAACCCTAAGCTACAAGACATATCCAAGACTAGAAAATATATCCAAATATGCATCTAAAATATCAGTGAAACACAAAAATTTTAGGGGTTCCACCACATCATTTGACAAACCTCTTAGAGATTTTGTGTATTTTGTTGTGCTACTACTTTCATGACATTTCATACATTCCCAAACACTCTTTAATTAAATCATAAAGCATTAGAAGTAGTTATTGATATGTTGATGGATATTTGTATTAGGGTGTAATTAATTTAAAATGTGATAAATCATGTTGGTTAGAATGGATAAATAATTTATGTAATATCTAATATTATATGTAGAAATATGAAAGTAATCAACCATATTCAATAGCGTGCAACCATAGAAGTCACTAGCTTGCAACTGAGGAACTATGAAACTATAACAAAGGGAGCAATTCTTGAAGCTAATTCATCCATATACTTTGGGCATTTAATTTTTTTCTATTTAATAGGAGTCTTTTCTACAAGGAGGCAAACTCTTTTTTCACTACATGCACCTATAAGACCCTATCCCATGTGGCCTTGTTGATTCTATTAGTTTTTTATGGTTTATATGCTATGTTCTATGTTATTTTATGTTGGATAGTAAACACGAGTGATGGTTGTTGCTACACCATGAAGATGTTCATATTCTTGATTAATCCTATCTAATAGTTGTGAATTCTCGTGATTGTTAGATGAGTTCCATTCTTTGTCTACGTAAATATGCAATGATAAATATTCTCTGTTATTGATAATATTGTTATGCATATTAAGTGGATTACATTATGTTAGGTGGTTACATATCATATATGTGAGTGGGTGTGATTATGAAGATAAATATTGATATTCAATGTTACTTATAGTGGTATGTATTATAAGTTAAATATTATATTGACATCAGTGGTGATATTTTGATAATAGATTGTATTCACTCAATTGTTTCTTGAATCTCTAATAGGTATCATACGAGTAAGGAGTGTTACTGTGTAGATTAGTGGATCTAATTTTCTAGTTGATTATTATTCTTAGAATTTTTAATTCGTGAGTCATTTATTTTAATTATTATTAATCATGAGTAATACTGACACACTTTCTTGGTTGAGTAAACAGGTTAAACAAATTGGTCAATGTTGATAAGAAGGTCACATAGCTACTTCCTTCATTGTATCCTTGTGAAATAATATTTTTGTCATGAGCATATGATTTAACCTTGTTTTGCGTGGTTTGGGTTGTGTGTATGTGAGAGTTATTTTATCGGTCCCTTGAGTCACTTTATTAATATGGTCACTTATTTTATGTTTTTTGAAGCCTTAATGTGGTCATATTTGTTTAAAAAGTTCCCTAGGTGATAGGTTTGTGGGGTAGGGGTATTTTTAATCCATAAAATCCCTTTTATAAATTCTAAAACCCACTCTAATTACCCACTTATAAAAGTGACGAAAATTGGAGTTGAAAGGGTGGTTGGGAAGTTGAAAAGGTGGTTGCCTTTTCCCTTCCATTTATTCTTTCTATTTGTGTGGCAGAAGGGGTTTTCTCTCTTTTTATTTTTGAATTGTTTTGGAGTTCATGTTTGGTTTTCATTCTTCATTTTGATTTCTTGCCATGTTTGTGAAGAGGGAGGAGCAATGGAAGAGAGTTCTTGGAGAGAGTTTTCCACAAGTTCAATATAAAACTTTCTTGGTGAGGTCTAACATTTTAGCTATCTATCTTTGTTGATTTGTAAATGAGTTTGTTGTCATATTGGTCTTTCTTATAGAAAAAAATATATGAAATATGATGTTGAATATATTGTGTGGCTGCGAGTAGTGTTTTTGGGTTTGTATTTGTTGATTCTTGCACCTTGTTTAGTTTAATTTCATTTATACCTTTTTGTGTGTTAAAATAAAGAAATATGAATGCAAGATGTTGTGATGTGCAAAGTAGATAAAGTGTAAACTTGTCTAGTAATCCTTGTGATTAGTGGTTGTAATGTGTCAAGTTTAGTTATGTGGATTTTATATGTTACACTTTAGTTGTCGATCCTATGTGGAAAGTATTTTTATGGAAGTGTTATGTGACCCTAGCTCAAGGGTGGACTGAATCTCAATCCTATGGTTGGGTGGAGAGCCCATTGGCCAATACCATTTTTTTATTCCTTTTGGATATTTTTATTTTAGGTACATGTGCTGAAGAGGAAAGATTATCTTGCAACTTTCAACCTATGGATTTCAAGAGAGAAACATATTGGTCTTATGAGGGTTTGCAAAGTTATTAAGATTCTATAAATATTTTGTCATTTGGAGTTCAATTATGGTTGAAGGTGTTATAATCTAATTTTTTAATGGAATAGGTAGGATAAAGGTTAGTTGATTTTATCTTGGAGGATTATATAATTTAAAGGATAAGATTAACTTAGAAAAATCCAAGTTTTGATGAGATATTTTGTGTATAGGAAATTGTTATGTAAATGTTTAATACATACATTTTTCCAACTATGTTTAATTTTATTTGAGTAAATTCTCTAATTTATATTCTAGGGTATTTATTCTATATAAATAATAAATAATAAGTTTAGAAAAAAATATCAAAGACTCGTCTTATCCCACTTAATTAATCACTTGTTGAGATTACAATATTGTTGCCCATATGCCAAATAATAATATGTTTAAAAGTAGTTTCACATATTTAATCATAAGAACTATTAAACATACTATTGAAATATATAATTTAATGGGTTTTTCAATTATTAATCTCAAAAAAACATATCCAAAAATTGCATTAACCCAGATCACCAATTATGACTTATTAAGAAAACATTGACATCCTTATTCATAATAAAATATGTAATAAAATAGTCTTACAAATCTGTTCACATAGAATCAAAGACAAAGAGTTAGATAATAAAATTTAAAGGGTTTCGAGAAGTCCAATATTTGTAAAACATATCAAAAAATCAGAGGAACCCAATAAACCTAATAAAACATGATTAAAACATTACCTTCTCCTACTTTAAAACTAGAACAACAAATTGAGTAAAACCAAGCTAGGTGAAGACAAGAGAAATCTGAAGGAACTCTTCATTCAACAAGATAGAAAAATCAATAAAATCCCTTACATTTATTCTTAAGTTAGTTTATTTAAAATTAGTTTCTAGTTATCCATTAAGAGCCTTAATTGAATAGTGCTTAGAAATATTGGTTCCAAATTGTTGATTTAATTTATTCTTTTATTTTCAAATTATTGTCCTTGTGAGAGAGTAATAATCTATTTGGTATTATATATATAACTACCAATAATGTTGAGTGTGAAGTTGGTAATGATTTATTTAATAAATAAATAGGGATAATATTAAATGGGTATTTAATGGGGGCTGGTAGACTAATATAGAGTGTTGAAGATGGTATTATTATAATGTTAATACCCATAGGAATGGTAACAAATAAAGGTAGTCCTAATACTAATATGGATGTTGTTGAATATTATGTTACTTTGGATATTTAATTTTAACCTTATCAATAATATGTTTCATATTTGTCTGTCACTTAGATGAATACAAATGATGTTGTCAATTAGTGTAAAGTTGGAACAGTGATGTTTGATTTTTAAAAAGGAAAAAAATATTATTCGTTTGGAGTGTACAAGACTTCATTATTTTTATTAATTCATAACATTAGAATTTTTTAAAATTTATTAGTATATCTTTAATTATTCTATTTTATTACTTACACCTCTTATTTAGTTACTTTGTAGCATTTAATTATCAAGTAATCTTGGGGATGGCATTACATCACCTCTACCATTACTCACACATTCCTATGAAAGAAAATTATTACTCTCTAATAGTAGATTCAAATTAGGACTTTACTTCTGAAAGCTCTTCTCGTGTCTTTATCACAAATAATCCTCTTCCTACTTTGCATGAATGAGTTTACAAGTAGCACTTAGAGTATTATTTGTTTAAGAGGATATTTTATTATATGGAACTCTATACTTGTAATGGGAATGGTGATATTTTTATTTTATCTACTCTATTTCCTTTTAAATAAGAAAGAATAAATCTTTCATTTGAACTACCAAATCATTGAAACAATTATGCATGGAGAGTTGAATAAATAGCTATCTTGTAAATTAGAAAAGAGTCTCGATACCCAAGAAAGGGACCACTTGAGGTATGACACTACTATGTTGTTATTTTAGTGATTAGTTTATTTTCCTTCTACATTATATTGTTAATTGATAAACGTTATCACCCACACCTATAAATGAATACTATTTGTTAACACACAAAAGCAATAAATTACCCATAGCTTTAGTCTAGTAGAAATAGTTTGTTATATAAATCTTGTATGATTTATTAAATAGGCTCATTTTTAGACCAATAAACTTTATTTCTATATTAAAAATTCATATAATCACACAAAACCTTCTCAACCATGCATATAGTGTTGGAATCATCTCAAGAAAAATAACCCTAGTTGATAATTAAATGTAATTTTTTCTTACTAATGATTCCCTGATAGAGGATGACCCAATCCATTAAGAAAATATGCATGGATAGGATACTCCATATCATTAGGTAATATGATAACATACATATGTTTTATTATTTATGAAGTATTATCCAAAATAATTGTGATCTAGTGTTTAAAACAATAATTCACTCACATCAATACCAAAATGAGCCAATGTTGATCTCAAAATCCAAAGTTAATTTCAAGACTTTTGATTATGCTTTTGTAAACTAGAACACAATTAATTTTTGTAACATATTTGAAAAATCATATTCTAGGCTAGCTACTATTAGTAAGTGAAAAGGGGAAATAAAATTTGAATCAAAATTTGGAGCCTTGGGATTTACAGGTCATTCTCATGCATCGCATGGTTGACTTTGTTCAATCTCAAATCTATTGTACCAATCTAAAAGTATTACTACATGTTTTGAGGTGGGTAGTAAATGTATAGGAATAAAATAAAATAGGGGCTAAAAAAGATGGATCCATGAACCAAGCATAACAAAAAGTATGCCACTTATCAATATCTTATTACATTAAGAAATTCCCATTAATATGGACACAACATAAATTTGGAATTATCATAGGAATGCTAATTTTACAATTACATTTATATATCCCCACTTTGATATGCATGTGAATATATCATACACATGAATTTTAAAGATTATGAACATTCTCATTGAACATGAAAAGTAAATATTTAGAGAATCAATAAAGGATATGATTCCTTCAAAAAGGATGATTCTTCTTTTACTTTCCATATCATGAGAACACCATTGAAACTTCCATAAACAACTGTTGTCAGATTTTCACTTATAGCTCAATTAGGTAGAGCTTATTGATTTGAATTGAAAGAAGAAAAGGTACATTTTAACCTCTCCTAAATTAGATTCAAGTGCATAAATGAAATAATTCAAAATATTAAATTTACAAATTACTACATTTATACTAATGGATGTAGCATAGGAAAGATTGTAGAAGTCTTTTCTGAACAAATAAGTAATCTTTATTGAATGTAAAAATGTACATTTTCTCACACAAGCCATGAGACTAACTTTACTTATTCAATGAAAATTAAGAAAAGCATATACATGAATAGGTAAACACATAATAAATGTACATATAAGGAGAGAGACCAGTCATTACTTGAATGACTAGTTCGGTGTGATGTCTTTCGTTGATGCTACCTAAAGCTGCTTGTGTCCCTCCTAGCTCCATCTTTCTCCTAGTTCCTACATCTAGCAATAACAATGATAGAGAAATTCTCTAAAAAATGAAGGGTCTCAAACTTTATATGAATAAACACCTATGCATGTATAAACTGATCTCAATGTGCATTAAATAAAAAATGCATACTTTACGTGTCTAGGAAAGCCATCAAGTCATCATACATACCTAAAACATGCATTTTTTCTTTTCTAAGTTGTTTTCTTCATGCGTAGATACAGGAAAAGTAATGTTGTTTAATTTCCTCTAATTACAACACGTGGTATAAATTTGGCTCCAACAAGGGTTGAGCCCAACGTGCTGCTTTGTTATGCTTTAAAGAGGCATTGAAAGATACTCATCAGATAATTCATTCTTTATGATTCATAACAACAAGTGCACATAATTTATGATAATGGGTTGTTTGTCATTGTCATAAGTGACATGTACTTGTTCTAGAAAATCATAAATAATGTATGCAATCTTTTGTGTAAAGAAAGTTTACAAAGAATCATAAATGCATTATTTCATGAAGATTCAACATTCACATGTATATGTGCTCATGAGATCCATGCTTGGTTTTATGAGAGGTACAATCATTTGTGACTGTGATAAGGAAATGATGATGTGTTTTCATCAAATGACCCTTGCACAATGACATAAGAATGTTAAAAGCAGTGGGAAAAGTGTAGAAGTTGATAAACCAACCTCACTAACCCTAGTGAACACCTACAAGCAATGACTTGTCACAAATAAAAGATATCCAAAACAAAAAAGATTCTCTGAAAGCCTCAAGCTAAAAATGCATTAAATAGAATGAATTCAATCCTTAAGAAAGGAGATCAAACCCTAAAAGGAAACCCTAGTGTGGACAATTACTAATTAATAAATAATTAATTATTAATGTGACTAAGTTTAGCTTAAGTAAAACCAAAGTGATAATTGACTTAATTAATTAACCAATATGATTAAATTAATTAAGTGAAATAACTTATTACTCTAACACCCCCCCTTAAGATGAACTTAGGAAGTAGATAAAACACTAAGGAAAAGATCCATGAAATAAAATATGGTTCCTGAAAACAAGGCCTAATCAGGTACCCATGTACAAATGCAATGCAACCTAAACCAAATAGGGTAAAGGAGAAAACCACGTGGGAACAAAACTCCTCCCCAAAATAGGATGCAAAAACAACTAAGTGATGAAATATGGAGGACTCCATAAGAGCCCCCAAGGACACCATCCATCACAAAGATACATGAAAGAACCACCCTAGAAGAGAGGAAGAAAGAGACCACATAACCCCCCATAATGAAGTAGCTCCAAAAATATTGAAGAAACCGCATCTCCTGAAAGAAGTGAGAGGGAAGAAGCCACATGAATGCAATATTTGAAGGTGAGTCAGGTTTAGCCCAAAATGTCTCCACAAAATTAGGTGTGGCCTCAACCAATGAAGAAGTCAAAGTAGGTGAAGACTATAGAGAAACCTCTAAAGACGAATGATCAACTAGGTTTTGTTGCACTAAAACAGAAAAAACCACATCTATAGCCATAGAAGTATCAGCAACCACAATAGGAGGTGGAGGAGATGGAATGGATGGCTCAAGAACTAGATCTGAAGTGAGAAAAATGAGGTTCAAGAAGCCAAATGTCTCCTCTATAGGATGCTTCACACTAGAAGTGTGATGAACAACTATAGGAATAGAAGCACCATCAGAAGAAAAATCTGCAAAGAAACAACCAAGATGAGTGATCCACCACCCAGTAGCAATAACTGCTCTACTCTCCAATTCTCTGATGATAACTAAATCAGGTGTGAACTCCACAAATCTCCCATTACCTCCATGTGTGATCTGATATATGGAAAGAAGGTTGTTCATCAAATGAGGAACACACAAGACATCATGACAAGTGTTGTCCCCAAAATTAATAGACCCCTTCCCTGTAACACTCATGTATGTATTGTTTCCCATCAAAATAGGAGATAGAGTGCAAGGCTCAAGCTAAAAATGCATTAAAGAGAATGAATAATTACAATGAGATCAATCCTTAAGAAAGGAGATCAAACCCTAGTGTGCACACTTAATATTTAATAAACAATTAATTATTAATGTGCCTAAGTTTAGCTTAAGTAAAACTAAAGTGATAAGTGACTTAATTAATTTAACCAATATGATTAAATTAATTAAGTGAAATAACTTATTACTCTAACAAAAAGTAGAACATGTTTATCTTAGAAACAATCTACAAGGATGTATGTGATAGTTTTATATGAATAAGTCTGAGATAAAATTATAATGCATGTATAATAGAACAGTGGTACATCAAAATCAAGATACTATGGTAGTGATGTGAATCAGAGACAATGCCAATAAAGTGCAGATAAGAAACAACTTATATGCATCATGTTACTTTTTTGCATTGAAATGAGATATTTACATTCAAACATGTTTCAAAAGAAAAATATGATTCAGGAAGGGCACATGAACGATCATTCACAGGCTACAAATAGCAGAAATATGGCAGTTGGTAGTTGGCATGGGTGACAATTATCATTGTGAATAAAAAATGTAGTCATGTGTTCCTGAGCCAGTGGCATGGTTTATGAATAAATGAGGAGCTTTTTGCTTAGACTAGAAGTAGCATTAATGCTTGACAACGATCATTAATGGAAATGTAGTATAGAGTGAATGGTAGAGGTAATGATCATGAGCATCATAAAGACAATCTAATAAATGGTATAATGCAAGATGAGACTAAAGTTTCCTTGATTGACCAAGTGAAGGAGCATTTTGATATAAAGATGATTAATTTTTGGGGCTAACTTCATTTCTATTGGTGTTTTTTCTTGTTAAACTAGGTTTGTCTCCTATTCTACCTATGGAATTGCCAAATTTCCAATCAAGGGCAGCTTAGAGGACCTGGACCAATTGACGAGGATTATTTTTTAACAATAAACCTCCTACACTTTGGGCACTGCAAGACCCGAGAGGCTGATCCTTGTAATGAGTTTACAACTTCTGTAACAAAGATCATAAACTATCATTAACTTCAAACATATAATCTCACTTAATAGCTCAATAGAATGGGATAAGACTGAAATGAATTGGTTGTTCATCAGTAATATCAACCACTTGGAGCATGAGATGGTTATAACACAGTTTCATGGTGAAAGATAAATCATAAGTTTTAAAATTTGGTAGCAAGCCCTAGGTGAAGACAAACAAAACACTGCATCACAAAGAAAAAATGCAAATCAGACCAATGCCATATCCATTAGAGGAGTCAAATTCATCAACACCCAATGGTTCATAGTAGATTTTTAACACATAGCATGTAATATCTCTGATTATACTGCCTTACAATATCACCAATTTGTACTTCAGCTCAATACTTCTTACCCAATCCTTGTACAAAACATATCAATCTACAATCTCATTTAAGCAGTTTAATTAATTCTTTGAATCAAAGCTAAAATCAGAATTGCACACACCACAATAGTGAGAAGAACAAAATAACCATTGATTATTTCATTCAAAATTCAGATACATTTGCACATAGGAGAGACATGAGCCTGGATTTTTCAGTTAAACTCAAATGCTAGTACTGTTCTGAAACACTAAATCTTAATAAACTCAAATCCTACAACAAAATGACACAAAACCCACTTGCATTGCCTCTGATTTTACAATTTGATATGAAGCTCCATGCCAAAATTTCGGCTAGGTTACTTGATAAACTTCTTTACAATGAGAGAAGAAAAGAATAAGAAGAGGAAAAGAGATTCTAGAAGAAACGCTAAATCTGAATAGCAACAGCCATCTAGAAACATCTCCACCATTCAACAGTGATCTGCAAAATATTCTCTCCATTTTCCTGTAGCAAACTTGATTCTACTCTCAAAACAACATGTGCCCAATTCATTTCTCAACAGAAAAATGCCATGTGTCCACTCTTCACTCATTATTTGCAGCTGAAAGAAAAACTCTCCATTCTCGTGAAAAGTCCATTTTCTGTTGTTTTCTGTTTTTCCCCCTTTGCTGCATTTTACCTCTATGTATTTACTCACTGTTGTTTTACTTTACTCACAATTAGTAAATAAAATATCCACATTTCACATTAATCTCCATGCAAATTATTTTTAATACTTTACCCAGCAGCAAAGTATTTATCAATTCACTTTTACCCCAACACAAAGTCATTTCTATTTTACATTTTAGTTATCCATCCCTGTGCGTTCAAATGTTTTAAATTCTATTTAAAACATTCCTTCATTTAAAATCAAATGTAGCCTCTTATTTTAAATTTGCTCATACTTCATTTAAAATTATTTTAACAACACGTGGGTGATTTAAATTTTTCCATTTTGAACCCCCTTTGGTAAAAATAATTTTAAAATTTATCCCCTAGCCTTCCACGTAAAATATCTTTCAAAAATTTTCCCCAAAGGTAAATAGAAATTCCAATTAAAAATTTACCCCTAGCACCTTGGAAAACCCGTGCACTTTAAAATTCCTGGGGCCCACCATATTTTAAATATTTGGCCAAACTATAGGCAAAAAATTTAATATTAAATATTAAATGTTTTGGTCTTCTTCTCTCCATCTCCCCGTGCCATCGCAATCATTAATTCGTGAGCAATTCCTGATTGCAAAATGGTAGGCAACAACGGAGATGATGCTGCATTTACCTTGAAATTTCCTCCGTTTGATTTGCCTTTACCACTTAAAACTATGGTGGGACCCACCTCCCATTCCTCTCCATAAGAAGGCAAATTAAATATTAAAATTTGAGGCTCCCACTTAATATTTCTGACAAAACTTAGGAAAACATAGAAAATAAAATTTGTTTAATTTTCTACTTCCCATTCTTCCTGCTTCCCCGCGATCATGCAATCATTATTATGTGAGCACCTCCCGATTGCGATATAGTGGGCGACAGTTGGGATTTAGCTGGACATCATCAGCCTCCCTCACTATTGATCTTCTTCTGCTCATTTTTCATTTGTTGCCCTGATTCATCTGCAATTTCACCTTTGATAAAACATTCTTTAGCTAATGATGTGAGCCAATCCTCTTCAAAACACACGTTCCCTGTAGCCTGGTTGATGGGCCTCTCTTAGCATTGGTGCGGGCCTCTCCCACCGTCCTGGCACCCTGTATTGTGCCTCATCTCACCTGGTCACGGGCCTTCCACACCTGGCATGAGTTTACTCCTGTGTTCTCCTCCTGACATGTCCTTGCTAGGTATGGGCTCATTCATTTGGCAGTTGTGTTCACTGGTGGCTACGGGATCTCCTTCACTTGCAAGTCACAGGCTCCTCCATCATTACGTGGCTTCCCTCTCCATCTGCTGGCGCAGGCTTTCTAGTCCATGATCTCCACTTTTCCGTGCCTACTGGCACCCTCCTCCACTGGCGCATGGTCCTCTACACAATGGTTGGGGGCTCTGTGTTTCCTTGTTCGGCACGGGCCCCTCAATTTGGTAGTGGATTCCCCTTGCCTACTCTATGGGCTATCTCCTGGTATGTGCAATGGTCTTCACCCGTCAGCTCCAACTCGCACCCTTGCCGGTTGCTGGTCGCCTCTCCCCTGCACTGGTCTTCACTTTGCCTTCATTTCCAGTGGGTTGTATGTGGTCCCCTTCACTTGGCCACATCCTTCCCCATTGCAATGCATGGATTTCTCCCTTTATTGCATTTGCTTGAACTTTCCTGTAGCCTCTATTACATGCTAATTGCATTTACCTGAAAGTCTCTAAAGACTTTTAACCACAGCCCCATAGCATTCTCCTCCAACAATGGCATCCACAATACTTCCTCTTTTCAAACTTATGAAACATAAGCATTGCAAAGCCAAATTCTCCTTTGTCAATTGGTTCTATAACCTCATAGCTATACACTTGTTTAGTCCATAACTAGCCCATTCCTGACCTCTTAAGAAATCTCTTTCATTTGATGGAAACCTAATTATTAGCTTGTATAAGAAATTTTCTATTCTAGAATCACATAAATGTTCAAGCAATTGAACAAGATAAAATTTTTATAGCTCTGTCTACTGACAACCCAAGTGCAACATTTACAACATCATAACGATGCAAAGCATGTCGGGCCCCAAGTGGCCTGACTAAAAAAAAATTTCGTTTCCAAACAAGTTTCATGTTCAAATGATTCGACGCTGCCTTTTGAATAGCTTAGAAGTTGAAAAATGATCTGGGTCTTCATCAGAAACTGTTTTCTGTCACATTTAAAAAATGGTCAAAACAAGCCAAGTTGCTTTAGGAATCGATCTTGAAAATTGGGAAAACGACCTCGTGAGACCACAAAAACTTGCAAGCACATAGTCATTTGACCCAAAAGTATAATGCAAAAGATGGCTCGGAGAAACAAATCATGAGGAACTGGATATTAATCGACAAAGTTTCCCGATTAAACTTTTCTGAAACAACTGTTGTTTTGCACCAGTTAAAACTGATCCAACTGCTCATTTGTAAACATAGAAAATCAACCCCTAACGAGCTTCCATCAAACATGGTGGAACATTAAGGTACCCTGAGCACGTGTGCAAAAGGAATTACTTTGAAACATCACCGATCGAGATATATTAATGATCGAAATTGACCACTCAGAAAGGCTATCAGGAAAATAGTTGTAAAACAGAACAATCTGCATTCGGTTTCGATCTGCTAAAAATAGCAAATCAGATCATGAGGCTCTAAAAAATGACACCTGGGATCATGTTGATATGGAGAATATAGAACAACACTCATTTTGACATAACAATCAACTGGTTGTGAAATCCAAGCCCAAACAGGAGGCTACTTTGCAAACTGACAAATCTATAAACAACAAAACATTGCAAAAACCTTCCAACTTCACTTTTCAAAACCCTGACAGAATCTATCGTAGGAAGCTGAAAATTGACACACATGTTCACATATGTCAATCAAATACATTTGAAAATGGGTTTTTCTTGGAAATCAACAGGCTCTGAATTCTGATTCTCCAAAGTGGGTTACTCAGATTGACCCCTCAGGTGCACTTCTGAAAGTGCAGAGGCACAATTCTTGAAATGAGCATCTCAAATTTGCAAAATTTGAGAGTGTCAAAAGTGGCTCCGTCTGGGGATGTATGTCCCCTGTGGGCATAGCAAGATCTCAGATCTCTGGGGAGAGTAGACAAAATTTAGAATCTGTCAAGTGCCTTCAAACTGCTCCCCGATTCAACTTTCATTTTTTGACTTCATCTGATGACCCCAGGTCACCAAATGAAAAATGGGAGTCAGCATTTACCTATATCAAATACAATTTTGTGAAAAGAGCTAATCCCCCTCAACTCATGCTTGCACTTGTTAAACTGTAACAACATGAACAACTGCATCTTTGCAACATAAGTGTCAAGTTGCCTCTGGGCAAGTAGAAACTTGCTCTTTGTTCAACTTCATTATATGGTAACCAGATCAAAAGGGTCATATCACTATCATATTCTTCAATTTTTGATTTTATAGCAAGTGACATGATTTGAAAATAATGATCAGGACCATATGAAAGCCTAGTCTGATCACAACCCTCTGCCTGAATAAACATGTTGGCCTCTCCTATCAGGCAATCATTCACAACATTATCAAAATGTTCACAATCACTAGGCATATGAAAGTTAGACATACTTTCAAAATTTTGATCATCATGTGGCAACAACCTATCACATTCATCATATGAATCATTCTCAAGTTGAAAACAACTTGCCTCCATATCTTGCACATTGCCACATTCTACGAAAATTCCTTCCAGCTAACAAAAATAGCACTTACACTCTGCTATATGGCTAGAACTATTAGGCTCAATCTGATCATTAGTTTGCATGTCAAAATTTAACTCATCACATGAGCTTACCAACAGATCTGTCTCATCAAGCAAACTATCTTCAAGTGCATTCAATGAGACACACTCATGCATTAGCACACTTTTCAATTGCCCTTCATCATGCTGGTATTTAAATTCATCGGGGACTCCTGACTCATCATCATCTATAGTCATAATATCATCATCTTTAGCAATAGAAAAAGGCTTATCCACACAATGTGGCATCAAATCACTAATGACATCTTGGTCACCACTAACATTCTCAATACAAACTAATACAACACTCAATTCATTTGAGTTCTCAACAAAGAGTGGATTATCTCTACAACAGTAAGGATCATCATTAGTACCAATTGATGAAAGGGAAACTCATCAAATAGAGGGTTTTTCCAAACATTAACTTCTGATGCAAAAATATTTCTCCCCTCCACATAAGATTTTGAATTTCCTGCAGCATCACTAAATTTGCTATCCTCTGAACACAAGATATCAACACTTTCAATATCACAAACTTGTTTAACAACAAGCTATTCTGTTTCAAAGGCATAATCTAATTTCTCATTGAAATTAACATCTGTATTCACATTCAAAGGCTCAAGGCTAGACTCATTCAAGTCATCAAATGAAGACTCGTTTAAATATGCATTACAAACTCCAATACCTGACTCACTAGTCATGCAATCCTCTTGGTTATCAACTGTCTCAAGCTTATCAAAATAGATTTCTGATTTTGCATCAACATGCTTTCTATCATATTCATCACACATTGCATCTTCATCATCAAGTGGTTGCTTGTCTTCATCCTCATTACTACTATCATGAACAACTAGTTCATCATTGGAAAGGGAACCAAAAACATATGCATCATACCCTTCATCTTGAGAGTCTTCAACACTATCAAAGTCAATAGGGATTGCACATGACAACTGAGAGTTTTCCTCATGCACATACTTCTGATATTTTGTGGTAAATGGGTCTGAAATTTGCTTATCACTTAGTAGATCACTGCTCTAATCCATCATTTCATCCACTTCCTCTTCTTGACCTTCACTTGAATTAAAAATACTATCAAATTGCAAATTAGGATATCCCAAGGTGTCTCCATCATCAAAATCTGAAAACTCAAAGGGTTGATCATAAATAGGAGCTCCCCAGTCATATGAGACTGAACTACTGATAACATTGTCACACACATAGTCACCATCTGTCATAGGAAACAAATTGTTCACTTGTTCATTCTTACTTACTTTTGGGCTATCATAACAAAAATCCACATCTCCCTGTACTTTATCATCAGACTGGGCATCTTCGCTGAGCTTATCATTTGCATCCCCTTGAGGGTGAATATAAAAATCTTCTTTATCAAGCTGAAAACCAACAATGGTTTTCTGATTGCAGCTGCTTATGGCTTTTCTATCAAACTGAAAATCATCACATACTTCTTCATTTGCAGCTGATAAACTGATGTTCTCAAGAGGGCCCCTAAATCAGCAAAATTATTTGTCTCATCATAGAGATTTGCATCAGGACTACATTCTTCACATATAGAATAGACAAAATCACTTGTATCATCACCTGACAATGCACCCTTCTTGTCTTCAACCTTCTCAAATGTGCACTTGTTTGAAGACTTTTGATCATTTGCATTTACACAACTGCTACTAATTTTATTAGCACGTTTACCCATAGTTGAAGACAACAAACTTAACACATATTTAGTTCTCATTTTCTCCAAACCATCTGAAACTTTATAAGCCATCTTCATATCAGAGATTTCAAACTCATTTAACAATGCACTAGATCCCTCCTCATAGGCCTCAAAATACATATGGATACAGTCAGTAGTGATAGGTTTGAAACTTTCTGGGATTAGTGAAAGAGCAATATCAAATCAGTGACTGAAATCAACACTTGACTCTTCGTTTTGCTTTCTAATTTCTTTTAACATTTTGACAAGATCTAGAGGCTCTCTTGCAAATTATTTCTTATATGCATTCACTAATATATCCTAGCAAGGAAATGATTTCTCAAGAAAACTTAAATACCAATCCCGAGCTCGTGCTTCAAAGGATCTAACAAAGAATCTCATCCACATATCCTGATCTCCAAATGAATGTTTCTCCATGAAGCTGGAAAAACATTTTACATGTGCATCTCCTTCACAACTATTGTACCCATCAAATCTAGGCAGCTTCTTATAAATCTGATTTGGCATACATATAGCTTTGTAGTCAACCCATGACAAATCCAACTGAGCATACAATGGGTCAAATGAATTGAAAAATGGTGTAATGACTTGACAAGCAGACACCATTTGATGGTCTCTTGACTATGCTTGTTGCGACAACTGGTATCTTTCATCCATCACTTTAAGCCTTCCTTCATTTCTATTATTCCATTCAGGTCTAGACCTAGGCTTATTAACTCTTGGTTTTTTACACTTTAGGGTATCAGATTCTTGAAGGTCCTGACACTTTCTGACCAACCAAATCAAAGTATCCTTGGGTATCATTATATTACCTTGATAATCCATGGATATTACAAATCAAACCTCACTAACTTTTCATAGTTACAAGCATGACCAAATGAAGAATTACTATGAAAATTATTGACATAGGTACAACCCTAGATTGCAACATATGATAACAAAAAAATGTATGGAAACCATTAAAATACACAACTGCATTCTAACCATCCATTTAAGCAAATATTTGAGCACTAGACAACACAATTTCAATGGGAATGGAATTACATTTAGTAGATTCAGCAAATGAAAGTGTGCAAAGTTAAATTTACTATCATTTCCCTCTGGTAGTGCTAACTCACTATATAGGGAACCAAATTTCTTTCTAAGAAATTCAAAAAATGGTTTTCAAGAAAGAGTTTCTCGAACACCAAAAGTGAAAATACCTAGAACTATTGCAGCAACTACAAATCATTCTTCTGATTGGAAAAATTTGTAGATCTTGAACCGTATTCACATCTTCATTATGTTCTTTGGTAGAGTCACCACCTCTTTATAGAGGACAAAAATTTGAACAGTTGGAAATTCTTCACAGGTCAAATTCATTAAAAACTAGCATAAGTACTGCAACACCTTCATATCCAACAATATGACATCATATGGATTCCTTCCTCAACTTGTCAGGGTACTTCGTCACAAGAGCTTGAATCTGCTTCATCTCTACTACAAATCTTTTGGGTTCTTTCCTAGTTCTTCTAAAATAATGCACACAAGTACATAGATCTTGGAGTCGCCACTCACAACTTGTGAGGTATTATGAAATAAGCATGAAGTATGGACAAATATTGACAGGCTTACATTGAAAGATGACTTACAACAAACTCTCTGGAAACATTCATGAGAATTGACTCAGCCAACAAGGAGAATGGACATATCAAGCTCATGACTCTATAAGGAAAAAATAATTTTCTGCTGTGGCTATAGAAATAATTCAGAACTTCACTGACTCTATATCAGCATTGTCTGCAACCAAAACGTAATAGCTCCCCAGCGGAGTCGCCATTTTGTTGGTGTTTTTTCTTGTTAAACTAGGTTTGTCTCCTATTCCACCTATGGAATTTCCAAATTTCCAATCAAGGGCAGCTCAGACGACCTGGACCAACTGACGAGGATTATTTTTTATCAATAAACCTCCTACACTTTGGGCTCTGCAAGACCCGGGAGGGTGATCCCTGTAATGAGTTTACAACTTCTGCAACAAAGATCATAAACTATCATTAACTTCTAACAGATAATCTCACTTAATAGCTCAACAAAATGGGATAAGACTGAAATGAATTGGTTGTTCATTAGTAATATCAACCACTTGGAGCATGAGATGGTTATAACATAGTTTCATGGTGAAAGATAAATCATAAGTTTTAAAATTTGGTAGCAACCCCCAGGTGAAGACAAACAAAACACTGCATCACAAAGAACAGATGCAAATCAGACTGGTGCCATATCCATTGGGGGAGTCAAATTCATCAACACCCAATGGTTCATAGTAGATTTTTAACACATAGCATGTAATATCTATGATTATACTGCCTTATAGTATCACCAATTTGTACCTCAGCTCAATACTTCTTACCCAATCCTTGTACAAAACATATCAATCTGCAATCTCACTTAAGTAGTTTAATTAATTCTTTGAATCAAAGCTAAAACCATAATTGCACACACCACAATAGTGAGAAGAACAGAATAACCCTTCATTATTTCATTCAAAATTCGGATAAATTTGCACATAGGAGAGACACAAGCCTGGATTTTTCAGTTAAACTCAAATGCTAGTACTGTTCTGAAACACTAAATCTTAATAAACCCAAATCCTACAACAAAATGATACAAAACCCACTTGCATTGCCTCTGTAACTATAGATTTTACAATTTGATATGTAGCTCCACACCAGAATTTTGGCTAGGTTACTTGCTAACCTTCTTTACAATGAGAGAAGAAAAGAATAAGAAGAGGAAAAGAGATTCCAGAAGAAACCCTAAATCCGAACAGGAACAACCATCTAGAAACATCTCCATCGTTGAACAGTGATCTGCAAAATATTCTCTCCATTTTCCTATAACAAACTTGATTCTGCTCTCAAAACAGCATGTTCCCAATTCGTTTCTCAACAGAAAAATGCCATGTGTCCACTCTTCACTCATTATTTGCAGCTGAAAGAAAAACTCTCCATTCCCATGAAAAGTCCATTTTTTGTTGTTTTCTATTTTTCCCCCTTTGCTGCATTTTACCTCTATGTATTTACTCATTGTTATTTTACTTTACTCACAATTAGTAAATAAAATATCCACATTTCACATTAATCTCCATGCAAAGTATTTTTAATACTTTACCCAGCAGCAAAGTATTTATCAATTCACTTTTACCCCAGCATAAAGTCATTTCCATTTTACATTTTAGTTATCCATCCCTGTGCGTTCAAATGTTTTAAATTCTATTTAAAACATTCCTCCATTTAAAATCAAATGCAGCCTCTTATTTTAAATTTGCTCATACTTCATTTAAAATTATTTTAATAGCACGTGGGTGATTTCAATTTTTCCATTTTAAACCCCCTTGGTAAAAATAATTTTAAAATTTATCCCCTAGCCTTCCACGTAAAATATCTTTTGAAAATTTTCCCCAAAGGTAAATAGAAATTCCCATTAAAAATTTACCCCTGGCACCTTGCAAAACCCGTGCACTTTAAAATTCCTGGGGCCCACCATATTTTAAATATTTGGCCAAACTATAGGCAAAACATTTAATATTAAATATTAAATGTTTTGGTCTTCTTCTCTCCATCTCCCCGCGCCATTGCAATCATTAATTTGTGAGCAATTCCTGATTGTGAAATGGTGGGCAATGGCGGAGATGATGCTACATTTACCCCGAAATTTCCTCCGTTTGATTTGCCTTTTACCACTTAAAACTGTGGTGAGACCCACCTCCAATTCCTCTTCATAAGAAGGCAAATTAAATATTAAAATTTGAGGCTCCCACTTAATATTTTCGAGAAAACTTAGGAAAACATAGAAAATCAAATTTGTTTAATTTTCTATTTCCCATTCTCCCTGCTTCCTCGCGATCACGCAATCATTATTATGTGAGCACCTCCAGATTGTGATATAGCAGGTGACGGTTGGGATTTAGCTGGACATCATCAGGCTCCCCCACCGTTGATCTTCTTTTGCTCATTTTTTGCCCTGATTCATCTACAATTTCACCTTTGATAAAACATTCTTTAGCTAATGATGTCAGCCAATCCTCTTCAAAACACACGTTCCCTATAGCCTAGTTGATGGGCCTCTCTTAGCATTGGCGCGGGCCTCTCCCACCGTCCTGGCACCCTGTATTGTGCCTCATCTCACCTGGTCGCGGGCCTTCCACACCTGGCTTGAGCTTACTCCTGTGTTCTCCTCCTGGCATGTCCTTGCTAGGTATGGGCTCATTCATTTGGCAGTTGTGTTCACTGGTGGCTACGGGATGTCCTTCACTTGTAGGTCACAGGCTCCTCCATCATTGCGTGGCTTCCCTCTCCATCTGCTGGCGCAGGCTTTCTAGTCCATGATCTCCACTTTTCCCTGCCTATTGGCACCCTCCTCCACTGGCGCATGGTCCTCTACACAATGGTTGGGGGCTCTGTGTTTCCTTGTTCGGCACGGGCGCCTCAATTTGGCAGTGGATTCCCCTTGCCTACTCTACGGGCTATCTCCTGGTATGTGCAATGGTCTTCACCCGTCAGCTGCAGCTCGCACCCCTGCCGGTTGCTGGTCACCTCTCCCCTACACTGGTCTTCACTCTGCCTTCATTTCCAGTGGCTTGTATGTGGTCCCCTTCACTTGGCTGCATCCTTCCCCATTGCAATGCATGGATTTCTCCCTTTATTGCATTTGCTTGAACTTTCCTGTAGCCTCTATTACATGCTAATTGCATTTGCCTGAAAGTCTCTAAAGACTTTTAACCACGGCCCCATAGCATTCTCCTCCAACAATGGCGTCCACAATACTTCCTCTTTTCAAACTTATGAAACACAAGCATTGCAAAGCCAAATTCTTCTTTGTCAATTGGTTCTATAACCTCACAGCTATACACTTGTTTAGTCCATAGCTAGCCCATTCTCGACCTCTTAAGAAATCTCTTTCATTTGATGGAAACCCAATTATTAGCTTGTATAAGAAATTTTCTATTCCAAAATCACATAAATGTTCAAGCAATTAAACAAGATAAAATTTTTATAGCTCTGTCTACTGACAACCCAAGTGTAACATTTACAACATCATAATGGTGCAAAGCATGTCGGGCCCCAAGTGGCTTGACTAAAAAAAAAAATCATTTTCAAACAAGTTTCATGTTCAAATGATTCGACACTGCCTTTTGAATAGCTTAGAAGTTGAAAAACGATCTGGGTCTTCATCAGAAACTGTTTTCTGGCACATTTGAAAAATGGTCAAAACAAGCCAAGTTGCTTCAGCAATCGATCTTGAAAATTGGGAAAACGACCTCGTGAGACCACAAAAACTTGCAAGCACATAGTCATTTGACCCAAAAGTATAATACAAAAGACGGCTCGGAGAAAAATATCACGAGGAACTAGATATTAATCAACAAAGTTGCATGATTAAACTTTTCTGAAACAACAAGTGTTCTACACCAGTTAAAACTGATCCAACTGCTCATTTGTAAACATAGCAAATCAACCCCTGACGAGCTGCCATCAGACACGGTGGAATATTAAGGTACCTTGAGCATGTTTGAAAAAGGAATTACTTTGAAACATCACCGATCAAGAGATATTAATGATCGAAATTGACCACTCAGAAAGGCTGTCAGGAAAATAGTTGCAAAATAGAACAATCTGCATTCGGTTTCGATCTGCTAAAAATAGCAAATCAGATTGTGAGGCTCTGAAAACTGACACCAGAGATCATGTTGATATGGAGAATATAGAACAACACTCATTTTAACATAACAGTCAATTGGTTGTGAAATCCAAGCCCAAACAGGAGGCTACTTTGCAAACTAACAAATCTGCAAACAATAGAACAATGCAAAAACCTTCCAACTTCACTTTTCAAAACCCTGACAGAATCTATCATAGGAAGCTGAAAATTGACACACACATTCACATATGTCAATCAAATATTTCTGTAAATGGGTTTTTCTTGGAAATCAATAGGCTCTAAATTCTGATTCTCCAAAGTGGGTTACTTAGATTGACCCCTCAGGTGCACTTCTGAAAGTGCAGAGGCACAATTCTCGAAATAAGCATCTCAAATTTGCAAAATTTGAGAGTTCCAACAATTTCTAAAGAAAAGAATTGTGGTCTTGCTTAGAAGCTGATTATAGGGTTTTGTCATTGCAAGCTCAAAATACAATTTCGAGGGACGCCATGAGAAATTTAGGGTCGTGTCTTACCTGCAACTTTTTTATGGCCGCGGCCATAAATTTTTTTTTTTTAAATTGTATTTAGCAATTTCTGAAGAATACACATTGAGATGACTATGCTCTCTTATCAAGATATACATAAAACAGAGAATGGAGAGCTACAAAAAACCTCAGCCATTATATATCAAACTCTCGAATACACCTGCAATGGAGTTGACAAAGCTAAAATGAAGGTTTTTTTTCGTCTGCAAAGGAATGCAAACCCTAGCAGAATAAAGCAGGGCCCATCCATGAAATATACAGTTTGAGCAAGGAAAATGCAATGGTCGTGGCCTGTAGAATAATTGCTTTGAGTTTTCTACAAAGAATGTTGATATTTCTTCAAGAAAATACAAGAACATCATAGGAAAACACAAAGAGCAAAGATTAAAGACAATATATCTAGCATAGAGCTCGGCTTCAAGGTTTCTTCTTCATAGAAGGATTAAAAATAGTGATGTAAGGTATTTACCTAGGTTTTCCTCAAAGTTCTTGCTCGAGATCTATTTAGAAGATCCTTTGTGTTGTAAAACGTTTGCCATGAATTTTCTCCATACAAACCCGTGGTGGCGGCTGCTTAGCTTCTCAC
The DNA here is from genome assembly GCA_007115665.2 of Sequoiadendron giganteum. Taxonomy (NCBI): domain Eukaryota; kingdom Viridiplantae; phylum Streptophyta; class Pinopsida; order Cupressales; family Cupressaceae; genus Sequoiadendron; species Sequoiadendron giganteum. The sequence goes on along the minus strand of CM021104.1, from coordinate 539,509,960 downwards.
AGAAGTTTCAATAGAAGTCGGATATTTTCTCATTGTTTCCTTACTTTTGTTTTAGGGTTTCATAACACTAGGTGGAGGCTCATGGGAGTTTAGGCATTTTTGCCTATATTTTTTATAAATATCTATGCCAACTAATATGTATCCCGTGGTCAATCCTTATACCTTGGTCATACTTATGCCTTAGGAGTTTTTAAAGTCACATGTTAAGTCTTTTTGACTTATGTTTCACATGGTCATGCCTTTTATGTGTTTATTTTTGCATTGTTTTAAATGCAAAAGTAAAGATTTTATGCCTTAATGTATTAAGAGCATAAGGGAGGCATTTGTTGTAGTTTAGAAACATGTGCCCAAGCATATAGGAGCAATTGTGAGGTGGTTGCAAACATGTGGAGGGTATATAGGCAGTTTGGTTGAGCTTAAGATATTTTGTGGGTTTGTTTCATGTATCATCATATTGGACTTGGTCCAACTTGAATTTTTCACCCATTATGAGCTATTTTGGAGAATATTTAGGTGTTATATTCTAGGATTTTTGAGGGCATCCAACCCAAGGTGGTTTCTAGAACCTTTTTTCATGGAAAAACTTGGGGTTGTGTACTTAATCACTTTTGTAACTCATTTGAGAGTTAGTTCAGATTATGCAATTGGAGACTTAGAGACTTTTACAGTCCTTTGGCATAGATTTTTTGCATCTTTTGTAACTCCTTTGGATATGAAATTCAGAGGAAACCTTGCTCATTTCTGGTAATCAAATTATTGACATCTTATTCTTGCATTATTTGTGTATGTTTAAATGATTGATCGAGCTATCTTGTGAAGTTTTTCTCTTCCTAGTGGTTTTTGTCTCATAGGTTAATACCTTTGATACAAATAGTAAGCTAATGCAGGTTGTTGATTATGTCTGTGAAGTACTTATAACTTGTTAATTGTGAAGTTTTTCTCTTCCCTTTGTAAGCTACTTGTGTTTTGACCTCTTAGTGAAACATTTATGCAAGAGACTACTGCAACATGTTTGTGCAAGTTATTTTTTTGTTAGAAGGAGCCAAGTGTAGAGTTTTTAGTTTCATTATCCTTTGTAGTTTGGAGTATCACTTTATTTTCCTTTAAGTTTTGGTTTTTCCAAGTTTTAGTCTTTTAGGTTATCTTTCTCCCTTTTCCTTGAAAATAAGTAGTTCTAAGTGACACCATAGGAAGCCGACCTTCTCTGGAGGTTGACCTCTATTTATAAGTAACTCACAAATTTAGAGTTCTTCCCATGTTTTCTTTGAATTGTTGAACATCATGTTCAACAGGGTCCAATTTCAGTAGATAATAGTTTTGGAACGCCTGGTGGGACTGTCAAATCAAGACAGTACAAAATTTGCAAATTATTTGCTAGTTTTGATATGCAACCAATAGATTTTAAACCTTTCGAAAGGTTATTGATTCATATCTGGTGAATTTGTGAAGTGAAGAATAGAAAATCTAGTGCTATTATAGTTGTATGAAAAGGATACAAATAAGGAGCATTAGGGATTTCAGGTTTTTGTAGTTGTCACCACCTAGAAGACAAGGCAAAACAACAAAAATAAACTCTCCATCGAAGAGAGTTCAATCGACACCACCTAGTGTTATCTACTAGAATATTTCTTCTCACCACCAACAAGGAGAGGTAGACCATCCAAGAGGCAGATTAATACTCGTTCTACCTCACCAAGTTATATAACAACAAGTTCATCCTTAAGCAACCCATAGAGAGTAACAGTAGCTGCTTCTACATGTTCAGTTGTACCTACAGTTTATGTTCTTGTTGTTTAAACTCAGGTTAATCCACCTCCTATTGTTCAAATGGCGAGGAATCATCAATTTGTCGCTTTTAATGGAGGTAGCCCTTTGAATCTTGCATAGCATAATGCTATACATGTGGCTGCCTTGAAGAATTTAACAATTTTTAGTGGGGACGATCAAACTACCCCTATTGAGCACATAAGAGATGTAGCCTCATTATGTGGAGTTTGCCACATAACTCAAGAGGACGTAGTTGTTAGGTTGCTTGTTGCATCATTTAGAGGGAAGGATTTGCAGTGGTTTAGAGGTTTAGCAATGGGTACAATTGCAACTTGGGATGATTTAGGAGATAAGCTACACAAGAAGTTTCAAGACAAGTCTGATCACTTGTCACTAGTAGAGCAATTGACAACTGTTAAAAGGTCTCCTTAAGAGCAAATGATAGATTTTAACTTTTAGTTTCAGAAGACCCTATCCTAAATATTCTTTTTTATATTATTTGAAAGCTTTAAATAGTGACATCTCTATTATGATTCAGTCCATGGGGGAAACATCTTTACTTGATGCATATGAAATACCAATTAGGACAAAAAATAGTTTGATTTAGGCTGGTAAGATAGCTCCCAAGCCTCCAATGCCATTTTTTTATAGAAATACAACCTTCTATGCCTTTGCAAATTCCTCCTTTTACCCCTTTGCTTGTTGTTCCAGCAATTTCAGTTGTTGCTAGTCAAGAAAAGTTTGTATCAGCCTCATCTAATGAGCTATAGGAGATTAAGGGATTGCTGCACTCATTTGGAAATGAGTTGGTTAGCCTTAAAAAATAGCAATTTAAGCCTAGACCACCCTATCAACCTCAAAATCCAGGGCCAAGTCAGCCTTATTAGGTTCAAGCCCTACAATATCAAGCAAATAGATAGCCTTATCAAGGCAATTTTCAGGGTCCAAGACAAATTGTAAACCCAAGACCTTTTTAGTTTTATAACCCAACCCCAATTAGTGTTGTTAGAGATATTGTTCCTTTGCAAAATAATCTTGCAGTAGATTATGAATGGTACTTTACATGCAACCATCGACATAATCAGGCCACATGCTCGAATGGAGTCATCAATCAAACGTTGATGGTGTAGAATATTACAAGCTCACAACAGAATGTACCTAATGGCGAGTTCCTGCAGCAACAAGAGCAGCCTCCAAGTGACACTACTCTGTTAAACTAGCAAGGAGAAGAATTTTGTGGAGTTAACGATGATGGTTCTCTAGTTGTAGCAAATATAAGATCCAAGAAAAGAGCTTATGAAGTTGAACAATCCGCAAATAAAGGAAAATAAGTTATTGAACCATCTACATCTCAAGTGCCTCACATTTTGCAGAGGAATTCACAAGTTGTTGCCAAGGAGTGGCCTCAGTTGTAAGCAGATCCTGCTATTGCAAGGACCCATCAAAAGGTAACACCTATTGTACCTTATAATGTCATTGAAAATATGAAGAAGATGAATGTGACCATGTCTATGTGGATTCATTAGCTATCCTAGGTCAAAAAGTCTTATTGTAGACTACTTTATCTGATTTAAAAGTGTCTGCTGAGCCACAAGTAGGTCAACTTAGAGTTGTTTTCACAAACATTCCCCAGGATAGCAAATAACCCAACAAAGAAATGGGTAAGGATGTCAAACCACCTCTATTTTATGTATCTTTGACTGTAGGTGACAAATTAGTCCATAACTATATGGTAGATAGTGGGTCTAGTAGCTATGTGATGCCAAAACAAATTATAGATAAGCTAGGACTAAAGTATCAGCCTTTAGAGAAGGGATGAGTCCAGTTAGATGTGTTGGTGTTCCAAATCAACAGATCAAATGAATCCTAAAGACTAGCCAATTTCTTATATTTAGACTCAAAGATGGATTTGGCCAACTAATAGGAAATGGGATTAAAACACATTTCCCCTACACTTCAGGCTCTGTAGGACCTAGGGGATGACCCTTTAGCAACACTAAATATTTAGACACACAATTAACATGATATTTCTTAACAAGTAATGTCCTCATAGAAATATGCTGAGAAACATAAAATATCACTCAACATTGGCAAGAAATTGAGTGAATTTCAGAAACTAGCATGGAGAACAAAGAAAACACATAACTCAGCATACGAATTGAAATGTTTTATGATTTAATAATTTGGGACCAAACTGAAAACAATAGAAGCATGAAGATTGACCAGTGCCAAAAAGAGGGCTACAAATTCATATAACCAACACTTCATCCTATAGTGTCAGACATGTTTTGAAGGTCTCCGAAAATGCTATCACATTATGACAACAAGACCACTGAAGCTTTAATTAGTAACCATTCTTACAAATCCACCTAAAAACACAACACTCATGTCATATTTGTTGAAGCAATTAATTTATTCCCTGAACAATAGGCAATGAAAAATGTAGCTGACATTCAGAAAAGCAATTAAATTATTCAATGAACAGATGGCAACAACAAATGTAACTCAAATGCAACAAATGTGCATGAAAAAACCCAAGTAATCTTTGATTATTGAATTCAAAAGAGTTTTACATCTCAACAATGGAGACAATTATCAGGCAAAATATTTTCATGAATTTTTATTCAAAACACAAGACACCTCAGATTAATTGACTAACAGTCATATTCCACCCTCGCATTACAATCTACCCATAACTTTTGCCTGCCTTGTAGAGCTTTCAAAAAATTGGAACCCTTACAATGAGAGAAGAATGAGAATATAAAGAAGAAAAGAAAGCTCTAGAAGAATGATCTGTAGATGCCATCTGGAAGTCTCTTTCCCATTGATCAACAAAATTGCAAAGCCTCTCTCATCTCTCCTCCTGCAACAAACTTTTGCCTCCAATTTTTCCTTTGTCTCAAGTTGTTATGCAACTAAAAATTTTCCCATGTGAGGAGTTTCAAACATTTTACTAGCTGTGTGAAAAAAACACTCCCCCATGAAAATCCTCTTTATTTTTCTTGTGAAAACATTGATCTTTGCCCTTTTATTTTTCTATAGAAAGCCACTTTAAAATAATTTATTTTCACACTGAAGGCTTTTAAAAACTATAATCGGGCAAAAATTATTATCATGCCCTCCACTTTACCATTTAAAATATTTTCCCATAATATTTTATTTCACTTTCTAAAAAGTGAAATCCTTTTAAAAATACTTACCAAGCAAATGAGGATTTTACCCATGCTACACACTATTAAAATATTTCCCATTTTAAAACTCTGCATCACCTTATCGGGAAAATATTAAAAATAAACTATTACCCGCTGAAATAGAATACGATCAAAGCCTTTAGAGAAATTTTGGGCCCACCATAGCCATGTGGCCAAAATTTGCACACCTCACAGCCTTTCTGTTGGCATTACCTTTCAATGCGCGAGGTTTGCGAGCTATGGTGGAGATTCACCCACGTCCCTAGTTTTCTCCTAACCGTTGATGTTCCTTTTTTTCCCTAATTCTCCCTGGTTCGGATCCTCCATTCCCCAATGCCTTGATGGATGTTTATACCTAACCTTGACATCACTCCATGCTCTTTCCACTGGTTGGTCATGCCTCTCTTCAAAAAATTGAGTTTGAGCATATACTGCAATCATGGCATTCGGTGAGATCACCTTTATTTGGGAATTTGTACTTGAACAATTCACATGCCTTGTCTAAGTGTTGTCACACCCTATTCAATCTTGCCATGATTTCACCCTGCTAGTAAAAAACCCATCCAAAATAGAAATTCCTATCATGCCTAGAGCATTTTCAGCATCAAAATGATCCCTCCAAATAGCATACGGGTCCCCCATCGGCCTCCATTCGAGGCGAGATTGAAATAGTGTTGTGACTTATCCTATGGAAACTTAAGTGAGACACCATTTTACCAAAGCCCATTCAAGATCTCAACAAATTAACCAAACATTCCTTTACACCATCAAAGTAACTCCCCTTTTAGCTGGTGCAGAAGTTGCCACATACATTTGCTTGGGAGTTTCTAAAGATTTTTTCAGCAAATCCATTGTGTGTGCTTATCTACGTCCGAAATTCTTTGCAATCCCTTGCCACCCAATGCGCGCCAACATCTAATGAGTATTTACAAAATATTTGCTTCCCATTATTATGCAGCATCAACAACATTATGAGAATGCCTAGATATAGGATTTTCAGCTTTTGCATCTAGATTGAAACCCAGTATTTTTGCCCTCTTCGTTACAGCATATTGATCTTATTAGGATCTAGACTAATTGCATAATTGAATGCTTAATGTTTACAATCTTTAAAATCCAAATTATATAAACGAAATTAACACATTAACATGGTTAATTAAGCGGAAATAATAAAGTGAAGAAAATAGAATGTGAGAGAGAAGGAGAGAGAAAATGCAAACAATCTGATAACAGAGTTCGCCACAATTGTGACTACGTCTCCGGGTCCACTCCAATGGAGTGACACCGATCTGATTAATCTCTAGAAAAGGATTACAAAAGGTCTTCCACCTGTTACAAGATTACTATCTCCTTGGATGATAATGAATTAAAAAATAAATCCTTCAACAAATGCAACAAGCTTAACTAATCTTCAAATGCATAAGGATCAAATTCACTATCACTTGGAAATATTCTCACAACTCTCTCAAAAATTCACTTCCAGCACTTAGCCAAAAAATATCTTCGCCAAAAATTGCTTAATCTCACACCCCCATTCTACCCATTTTATACAAAAAATTTACCAAATATGGTTCATAACCATATTATTTACAAAATATCCCTAATCTCCATTTTTAACAACAAATCCCCTCAAAATAACATGCATCTTAAAAATCCCACAAAAGTAACCCCTTAGAATATTTTGTGGTTAATTTTAAAACATTATGGCTGTCAGATATATATGATAAAACAAATTTCATCCAACTCAAACCCCACCAAATCTGTGGCTTGTTGGGAATTCTGAAATTTTTGGCAAGGATGGGTCGGTGGTTCCAACCATTGGCTCACCATTTATGGGTAATAATAGCTAATAATGTTTAAATCAAATAAACTCCCATTAAATTCCAAATCTTTTGGGTGGCAGTTTGGTTATTGAGAAAGGTTCTAGCACTAGTGCTCTTGGTGGAGATCATGGGTTCCATTCCCATTCCACACATGTTTCTTTGTTTTTTAATTTATAAGTGGCGGAAAAAAATGCGATCAAATACCGCTAGAGCCATTTAGATATTAGAACATGCATGTGGTGTAGTGGTAAGGTGAAGGGTTTTGGAGTGGGTAGGTTGAGAGTTCAAATCCGCCCATCGATTTTGAACTAAAATGCAAAGTCAATTGGATTTGGTCAACCTTTGACCAGTCAACTTCAAATTTTGACTGTTCGTAACTTGTACAAACGGGGTTCATTTTTCGTGAGACGAACGTTATCGGAAAGCTTGCAACGAGCTCTTCACATTGACACCAGTCTTGGACATTTTTGAAAACTTTGATTTTTGACCCTTTTTTTTTACCTGGGTCCATAGTTGACCAAGGTTTGACTGAGCATAACTTGTGCAAACATACATCTTTTCGCTCCATTCAAGTTGCATTGGAATCAGGACATCGAGCTCTTTCTGATGGTTTAGATTCTGGAGAGAGATGAGAAACTTCAAATTTCACTAAAAATTATCCACCAGATCACATATTCTCCCTTATTTTGCATTGTCATAAGAATGGAAGGAGAAGCATCTTTATTATACTCCAACATATGTTGATTACTAATTGAACCACGAATTGAATATGGTGAATTTTTCCATGTAGTATTAGGGCTTTCCATTCCTAGCAGAAACTATATGAGGAGACTATTGTGATTCAATTAAGGAAACAACTCCCTTGGCCGAGCTTCTCTCTGAAGCCTTCTAGATCTTGATGTTTTATATGAACTTCTATAACCCTAAGATGACTTAGCTCAATTTCATGGTATTGAAATGTCTTCAGCTTCTTCGTCTACTGATAAAAATAATATCTTCATTTGCTGCATTTTTTAGGATCAAGTCCAAGATGCTCAAGAAGAGAATGTGACAATACACATTGTCGAGAAGTGGCTTGAATTTCATCCAATACCATCTGATCCTGGGGATTTTTTTCTTCAGGAATTTTATTCATCTCTGCATTTGGGTACTGAAATTTAGTTGTCTCTTCTACAAAAACTATTCCAATGGCTTCTTCTTTTGCCTCTGCCAACACATCCAAATGATGGGGGCCTTCCTGTATAGTAATATCTGATTTTTTTCCATCATCATCCTCAAGAGTTCCTACTGCATGATGCATTGCAACTAGAAATCATTTGAAACATCCACTGGCGGATTGTCCTACCCCATTCACCCATTTCAACACTCACAACATCATAACTATGTGATGCATGTTGGGTCCCTATGTGGGCTCGGCTAAAAAAAAATTCATTTTGAAACAATTTTTCAAACTCAAATTGACTTGACGCTATCTCTGAGTGCTCATGAGATGAAAAAATGAACTGGGCTATCACTAAAATCTGCTTTCTGACACATTTGAAAAATGAGAAAAACTCACCAAGTTGGCTCTGGAATCGACCTAGGAAACTAGTCAAACAACCTTCTAGAGCCATGAAAACTTGTAGGCATGTAGACTTTTGACTCAAGAATGGAGTGGAAGAGACAGTTTGGAAAAATAAATCTTGAGGTGAAAGATATTAAATTACAAAGTTTCCCAGTTAAACTTTTATGCATCTACATCAGTTCAGAACCAATTAAAACTAATCAAGTCACCATTCCGAAAAAATATCAAATCAACTCTTGGCGAGTTGCCATTAGACATAGAAGCTCATTTAGGTACACTGAGTATGTGTGCAAGAAGAATTTTATTGAATCATCATTCATCAAAAGATATTAAAGGTCAAAGTTGACCTCCCTGAAAGGTTGTAGAAAATACAGGTGCAAAACTAAACAAATTACATTTGGTTTTGGCCTGGTAAAAATAGAAAATCTAATCATTAGGCTCTCAAATCGGACATGGGAGTACACTTTGTCATGAATAATGAAGAGAAACAATCATTTTCTCTTGGCGATCATCTAGTTGCAAAATACAAGCTCAAACAAAGAGCTACTTTGCAAAACTGAAAGTTTACAAACAACGAAAAAGTGTCAAAACCCTCCAAGTTCGCTTTTAAAAACCCTTACAAAAATTATCATGGGAAGCTTAAAATTGGCATACACATTCATGTATATCCCATGAGTGGGCCCCCCTAGGGGTTTGGCTTGAAAATTAGCAGGCTCCGAAATATGACCCTCCAAAGTAGGTCATTTAGGCAGATTTTTCAAGTGCACTTTTGAAAGTGCAGAAGCAAAATTATCAATATGGGCACTTCAAGTTTGAGAAATTTTAGAGTTCCATCAAGATGGAACTTCAGTTAACACCTTAGGTGTCATCAAATATTTGAGCCTTACACTTCATGCTTGCCCAAATTTTTCAGTTCCTCAAGATATGTGTCATTGATCTACCACCATTCTTTGCCTTATGTCTGTCAAGAGACTTTACAACCAAAATAGGAGGTTATATATTTGGTGATTGGTCACATATGCTGTTTAGAATGAGATATGGAACTAAGATCACCATAAAGTCTGAAAAATTGGCCAAGGATCATATTGAGCCTTATAATGCAAGTGTAATTAATGATGTTCCATGTGTTGCAAATACAAATTGTGTTGTTTTTTATGATAGTGAGCTTGTTGTCGCTCAAGAGCTGCAAGCTGAAAGTGTACGTGATGTGTTGTTGCATGAATGGGTAGCAAAGAATGTTGTGGATAATCCTAATGATCATATTCAAGATGTTGGTATGGGAGTTTATGTGTTGCATGAACCTAATCTAGAGGTACCAAACCTTGAAAAGAGTATAGATCAATTATTAAAACAACAAGATGAGCTTTGGGAGATGGATTTTGATGGTTCTAGGAGTTAAAACGGAGTTGGTGGGGGTGCAATTCTTGTGTCCCCACAAGGTGATAAGTAATTTTCTGCTTTTCATTTTTCCTTTGTGTTCTCTAACAACATTATTGAGTATGAAGGTCTTATTAAAGATCTTGAATGGGTAAGAAAAAGAGGAATAAACTATCTAAAGGTTTATGGAAATAGTGATCTAACTGTCAATTAGGTAAGAGTCTTGAATGTTGCTAAGAAAAATGCTTTGAGGTCCTATAGGAATAGGGTCTGGGAAGTGATAGAAGAGTTTAGTGCTTTTAACCTAGTTTCTATTCCTAGTAAACAAAACCAACATGCAGATAGGCTTGCAACAATTGGAGCACAATTTGATATTCCCAATGATATCAAGAAGGAGAAGGTACAACAGTATGTGAAAGTTGTGATCGGACCCTCAATTCCTGATAACAATGTTCACTGGCAAGTATTTGACAATGATGAGTAGATTCTATCTTTTTTGCTTGAAGAAGATCAATTTTCTATGGTAAATCAAGAGAATTTGAAGCAACAGTATGATGATCAGCTCATACAGCTGAAAACAAACAAGTTAGCCAAGGGTTTAGTTACCTTGGAGTCAATTTTCAACTATGATGATCAGCTTAAGAAAAGTAAAACTAGCATTCAAGTCAAATAGGAGCACTATGAGGAACTTGAAATCTTTAAAGTTAAGCTCCTTAAGATAGGAAAAAATTGTTCATCAAAGGATAGACAATCTTTCATTAAACTTTTCCAAGAATTTCATGATATTTTTGCATGGCAATATCCTAACCTAAAAGGATTTGATTCTCAGATTTCCCAGCATACAATTGAGTTAGAGCCAAATGCTAAGCCTGTTAGGGAAAAATAGAGAACTTTAAACCCCAAGCTTGAGCCTTTAATGATTAAGGAGCTAACTAAGTTAGTTGAGGGGGGTATCATCTTTCCAATTAAGCACACTTCATGGGTTTCTAACCTTTTCCCGGTTAGAAAGAAAAATGGTGAGATAAGATTATATGTAGACTTTAGGGACCTTAATAGGGACTCTTTGAAGGATCATTACCCACTGCCCTCCATGGAGAAGATTCTCCAAGTTGTCTCTGGTTGAGAAAGATTTTCCCTTTTAGATAAGTTTTCTGGTTATAACCAAGTGTTAGTTAAAGAGGAAGATCAATTTAAGACTGCATTTACTACAAAGTGGGGCACTATGGCCTACAAGATAATTCCTTTTGGATTATCTAATGTTGGTGCCACATTTCAAAGGGCCATGAATATGGAATTTCAAGCTTTGATTTATAAGCTTGTGCTGATTTATCTTGATGCCATAACAGTTTTCTCCAAGAATGTTTATGAATACTTGTCACATCTCAAATAAGTTTTTGAAAGATTTAGGGAGTATGGTATATCCCTCAATCCGAAAAAGATTATATTTTATATTCATGAAGGTAAAATTCTTGGACACATAGTGTCAAAAAATGGAGTCACTATCGATCCGGAGAGAGTGAAAGCCATTTTAGAGCTATATTTACCCAATCACAAGAAAGGGTTGTAGAGCTTTCTTGGAAAAATATATTTTTTAAGAAATTTTATTGTTGATGTTGCAAATATTTTAAGGCCACTAACTTCTATGTTAAAGAAGAATGTAGCTTTCAACTGGACTAAAGAAGCTAATCACAATTTTGAAGAAATTAAGGAGGCTTTAGTAGAAGCTCCTACTCTGGTAAATCCAAATTTTTAAAAAGATTTCATTCTATATGATTTTGGTAGCATAGATTCTATTTTTGCTATGTTGGTTCAGAAAATAATGATGGATTAGAGAAATCAATAGCCTTTTTCAGTCAAGGATTAGATGATTATGAACTAAGATATAGTTTTGTTGAAAAAGATGTTCTTGCTATCATAAGGAGTCTGAAAATTTTTAACCCATTAATTTCAAATAATAAGATTCATCTAATGGTTGCACATCCAAGTGTGAAGGAGTTCCTATTGAGTAAGGATATCAATGAGAAGAGACCTGGATGGATCACTAAAATCATGGATTATGATTTTGATATTAAGATAAAAAAGCTTGTAAGAGGCAAAGGGCTCTATGAATAGCTTGCTTTAGCATCTGAAGATGAGGAGAAAACAAAAATAGATGTTGTTCTATTTAATAATTTTGATTCTCAGAATGTTGCACCTACATTACCAGCAATTTGGATGCATGATATGACTCACTTTTTGTAGACTGGTGAGTGTCTACCAAGTTTTGATAGAGCTAAACGAAGGTATTTTAGACTTCAATCTATTCCATATGTGTTGATTAATAATGTTCTTTTTAGAAAAGATCTAAATGGTGTTCTTTTAAGCTGTATTGATAATGATCAAATTGACAAAGTGCTTCATGAGTTCCATGATGGAAATGGAGGGGGTAATTTTTCTCCAAGAACAACTACATGGAAAATAATGAGATCTGGCTATTATTGGCCTAGCTTGTTTAAGGATGCCCATGCTTGGGAAAGAAAGTGTGTAAAATGTGCTCTTTTTGTTGGAAAGGAAAAGCTGCTAGCTTTACCTTTGCATCCAATTCAGGTTGAGTAGCCCTTCATGAGATGGGGCATTGACTTCATTGGACCCATAAATCCACCTTGAAGTGAAGGTGACAGGTGGGTACTTACTGCAACTGATTACTTTACATGATAGACTGAAGCAGTGGCCTTGAAAGAAGCCAATGCGTCTGTTGTTTTGAAATTTTATGATGACATAGTAACCAGGTTTAGAGTACCTAAGTCAACAATTTCAAATAATTCCTTGGCATTTGTTAGTTTAAGGGTAAGTGATTGGGCTGTTAAGAATGGCATCTATTTGAATACATGTAATTATTACCCTTAAGGTAATGGTTTGAATGAAAGTACAAACAAAAAAATAATCAAAAATATCAAAAGAACCATGGAAGAGAATCAGAGAGTTTGACACAATAAGTTAAAATCTACCTTGTGGGTAGAAAGAGTGACCCCAAAAAGGTATATTGGAAATTATCCTTATGTCCTTGTTTATGGAAGAGAGGTAGGATTTCCTTTATCTGTAGAGTTACCAACTCTTGATATTGTACATCAGTTGGTGATTTTTGAGAAACATGACCCAATGTCTATTAGATATGCTCAAATCATGGAGCTAGAAGAGACAAGAGATAAGGCAATGAAGTCTTTGGAGTATCATCAAATCCAAACAAAGAGATTCTTTGATAAGAGAGAAACATCTAGAGTTTTCAAAGAGGTTGATGTAGTTCTCAAGTGGGATGAGCTGAAAAGTAGGCCAGGTAAGCATACCAAGTTTGATAACTTTTGGAGTGGCCCATTTATGATTAATGTATGCAAGGAGCACAATGCATTCCAATTATCAAAGATGGATGGAGAAATCTTGTCAATCCTAGTTAATGGGATTCACCTCAAACAGTTTTTTGAGGTATGATCTACCCTATACATGTTAGGTTAGGTTTATTCTTTCAATAAGTGTTGTTGCACTATAGTTTAGATGTCATTTTCTTTCCCTAAGTGATGTTTCAACATGATTAGATAGTTTCCCTTATGTAGATTTCCTATTTCCTTTAAGTTTCTGGGTGTTCTGATCTTTTTCAATGAGTTACAACATTCAATAAGTTGTTCTAGGTCTTTTTATGAGGTTTCTAAGTGACTCCATGCCCAATGGACAAGCCTAGGTAATTGGTTTTCATGTTTAGCAGGTAAACACACAACATGAGTCACCAAAAATGTTACCAGATTTTCACTTATAGCTCAATCAGGTAGAGCTTATTGATTTGAATTAAAAGAAGAAAAGGTACATTTTAATCTCTCCTAAATTAGATTCAAGTGCATAAATGAAATAATTCAAAAGATTACATTTAAAAATTACATTTATACTAATGCATGTAACATACGAAAGATTGTACAAGTCTTTTATGAACAAAGAAGTAATCTTTATTGAATGGAAAATTGTACATTGTCTCACATAAGCCATGAGACTAACTTTACTTATTCAACAAAAATTAAGAAAATCATATACATGAATAGGTAAACATAAAATAAATGTGCATATAAGGATAGAGACTAGTCATTGCCTGAATGACTGGTTTGATGTGGTATCTTTCCCTATTGCTGCCCCGAGCTGCTTGTGTCCCTCCTAGCTCCATCTTGCTCCTATTTCTTACATATGGCAATAACAATGATGTTAGAGAAATTCTCTAAATAATGAAGGGTATCAAACATTATATGAACAAACACATATGCATGTATAAACTAATCTCAATGTACATTAAATAAGAAATGCATACTTTACGTGTCTAGGAAAATAATCAAGTCATAATACATACCTAAAACAAGCATTTTTGTTTTTCTAACTTGTTTGCTTCATGTGCAGATACATGAAAAGTAATGTTGTTTAATTTCATCTGATTACAACATGTGGGATAAATGTGGCTCCCACAAGGGTTGAGCTCAGCGTGTTTCGTTGTTATGCTTTAAAGAGGCATTGAAAGATACTCATCAGATAATTCATTATTTATGATTCATACAAACAAGTGCACATCATTTATGATAATGAGTTGTTTGTCACTGTCATAAGTGACAGGTACTTGCTCTATAAAATCATAAAGAATGTATGCAATCTTTTTTGTTAGGACAGTTTATAGAGAAGCATAAATGCATTATTCCATGAAGATTCAACATTCACATGTATATGTTTTCATGAGATCCATGCTTGGTTTTATGAGAGGTACAGTCATTTGTGAGTGTGATAAGGAAATGCTGATGTGTTTTCATTACATGACCCTTGCACAATGACATAAGAATGTTAAAAGCAGTGGGAAAAGTAGAGCATGTTTATCTTAGGAATGGTCTAAAAGGATGTATGTGATAGTTTTATATGAATAAGTTTGAGATAAAAAGGATAATGCATCTATAATACAATAGTGGTACATCAAAATCAAGATACTATGGTAGTGATTTGAATTAGAGATAATGCCACTAAAGTGCGATAAGAAACAACTACTATGCATCATGTTACTCTTTTGCATTGAAATGAGAGATTTACATTCAAGCATATTTCAAAAGAAAAATATGATTCAGGAAAGGCACAAGAACGGTCATTCATAGACTACAAATAGCAACAATATGGCAGTTGGCAGTTGGCATGGGTGACAGTTATCACTGTGAATAACAAATGCAGTCTTGTGTTTATGAGATAGTGGCATGATTTATGAATAGATGAGGAGCCTTTTGCTCAGATTGGAGGCAAAATTAATTCTTGACAGTTATCATTAATGGCAAGGTAGTATTGAGTGCATGGTAGTGGTAATGATCATGAGCATCACAAAGTCGATCTAATAAATGGTATAATGCAAGATGAGACTTAAGTTTCCTTGATTGACTAAGTGAAGGAGCATTTTGGTATGAAGGCAATGAGGTTTTTGGGGCTAACTTCATTTCTAAAGAAAATTAATTGTGGTGTTGCTTAGAAGTCGAGAACAGGGTTTTGGCATTGCAAGCTTAGAATAAAATTTGGAGGGGCGCCATGAGAAATTTAGGGTTGTGTCTTGTTGATGGTGTTTTCTGCACAACAACAACTTGGAAAAAATATGGTATCATATCTCTCTTGAAAGGTAAGTCTCTATGAACAAAGAGATAACCCCAAGGTCTCTAATGTTAGGTCTCAACAATGCAAATAAAACAACTCAGAGATAATGTGAAAATGTTGGTAATCACAAAGGGACCTTACTACAAGCAAATGTTGAACTCAAATTTATTATATCTAACAATATGTTGATACTTCAAATCCTAAATCTAACCGAGATAATAAAATAAATAACAAAAGATAATGGTTTCAAGGAGATTTTTAAGATTAATTCTAATTCTAAGATTGACAATACAAATGATAAAATGCTCAAAATGGACCAATCCCTCATAAACTAATTCTTGTTTGACCCAGATAAATCTGCAATCTAACAAAAATAGTGCAATCTTCTAAGGTATTAAAGATTTCCAGATTGTGAACATTCATTCAAAAAAACCCTATTGCAATTGAAACGAACAAGCATTCATAATCGAACTAAGCACAATTTTAAGTCCAGGCTAACTTTGCAAAGCAACTAACAATTAGCTAACTGCAAAAATTATGGACTAGAGATTGTTGCAAACACTTCAAGCATCAAACCCTAAACATCATCAAATCATCCAACATCAAATAAACTTAATCAATTTTAAAGATAAAATATCAAGAACCATGCCAGATAAAACTCAACACAAGGAAGGCACCAAATCACAATGTATTTACTTTTATTAAATCATCCATTCTGGCAACAATTCTAGTCTTCTATTACAACACTTGCTTGAAAGATAAACTAAATCCTAACTTTAGCTCTTGCTCTTATCTTGATTCGCTCCAATACAAAAATTGTCTAACCCTTTGCAAATGAGGCATAATGCCAAATTTATAGAAAAACCCCAAGACATGTCATCCCAATTAGGTTTACAATAACAAATAGCCAAAGACAGGTCGGCCAAGAGGAATTTGAAAATAACATGAAATATGCATTAAATGCACCAATGCCTGGGATCTCCAACATAACCCGGTCCAATGCATGTGAAGGAAGAGGAGGAATAATAGGGAAGCACAAATCCCAATGAGGCATTGCATTAACTACCCTCTCCTTTCTCTTTATCTTGACTTGCCCTATCCTGTATCATCAAAAATACCTTCTCCAAGTCGGCAATAGGTGGCATAACTAACACCTTCATTCTTCTTTCAATGGACCTAATTTCATCCCTTGATTGCTTGACCACCTTATCCCAATCTACCTTCAAGGTCTTGTATTTTTCAATTACTACAATGTAGGTAGCTACATCATCCAACAGATGTTCGGTGACCTAGTCCTCATTGAATGGAGAATAGACTTCTCACCACCATTTCCTCAACTATTCCAGGCTCAAATGCTTTGACACAAACTTCTTTCTCCCTATCATAACCTCGAAGAAGGAGATGCATTTGTTATAAATTTCAGTCAAGGCATCTTCAATCTACCTTGCTTGATTAAGTACCTTCTTCAAAACTCTTTGCCCTATCTGCAAAACCTCGAACCATTCCCAGGGTTCTACTGCTTTGGAATAAGGAAGAATTCCATCTCCCACTAGCTTCTCTTCGGTGTAGTCCATAATGATTCTAGTCCTTTGGAGAAAAATATTTGTATCTTCCTTATCCTAGGACAATACGTTCTTTAGCCAATCAATTGACCTCATAGCATACCCACCAGTTGACAAAATATCCTTGATGGCATTGTCCCCTTGAGTTTACACTCCCTGTAACCAGCTTGTTGTTACATGGGTAGTGACCTTCATCCTTTCCAACTCAGTAATTGTCTCTTGTGGTAGGAAGCCTATAGCAGATGATGAGGAACTGATGGATTGCAAGGGCTTCATCAACTCTTGCAGATATCTCTTAAGTTTATCATTTTCCTTCTTCAACTCCTGCTTGGTTTGCACCTCCTTCCTTAGTCGGCCAAGGATGACAACATTGGAACCCTCATATTCTTCAATATCTTGTTCCATGGAAGCATGCCCTAAGTTAACAGTTTGCACACTGTAATCACCACTAGTCACACTATCCTTATTCTTGTCAGGAGTAGGAGTAGCAATGTGGACCACCCTATTATTTGCCTCATCTCTTTCAATCCTAGAAATAACCCTGGCTTTCTTCTTTACTTTTTCCTTTCCTATGTTCGCCATAAATTCATCCCAATTGGGAGGAGTATCATCCACCACAATTTGTTTTCTCTTCAACTCCTTGTCCAACCATCCTGTGACTATGGGGTTCGGTTGTACATTATCTTGTCCAACTATATCCTATTGAACCTTGGGCATATTCTCCTCCACACCTTGCTTCTCAGGAATTTACTTAGTTGTATCCTCCTTTCCTTTGTCATGATCTTCCTTTTCATGCACTGGTGAGGGAATCTTAGTTGGTATTTCCTCCTTCAGAGGATGTATATCCTCATGAACCTCTGCAGGTGAGTCCTCATAAGCCACCAAAGGAGACTGCATAACTTTCTCCATTTTTACCTCAGCATTGTAGAGTTCTCCCTCTTGGAATTCTTCCTCTCCATGATCCTAGGGATCCCCAACATCCTTTGGTTCATCCAGCATATTTTCACTCTCATGAGAAGGAGGGACATCTTCATGCTCAGTGACAGGAGTAGTCATGGGGACACTTTCCTTTGGTGCACCATCCTTGGGAGATGGAGTCCTTGACCTCGTGGTATATACCTGTGTCTTTTCTCCCGAGCTCTCTACCTCTACCACCGAGGGTTCAACTTCTTTATCTGCCTTATAATTTTCCTTCTCCTTCTATGATAGCCTCACAATTCTCCTTTTCTTGGGCAAAAGGACACTGGCATCCACTTCTTCTTCTTTTTCTTCATCTTTTTCAGCCTTTTTCTTTGAGACATGTTTCCTTTTCTTGGCTCTAGGCTTTCTTTTCTTTCCTGCCTCCTCTACCTAAACATCTTTAATTTTAATCCTGAAAGGAGAGCCCACCTTGGTTTTACCTTTGGGATCCTATTCAGGTGATTCCTCAGAAGTAGAGTGAGACTCCAAGTCTCCCATTAGATCATAGGTGCACTGCACACCCTCACTCTCCAACTCCAACATCTTGTGCTTGAGCCATAGCTTAGTGTACTTGATTACCGGATTCATGATTTTTTATAATTTTGTCTTCTCCTCCTCTAGCCAATCCACTTCTTTTACTGGCTTATCCTTCATAGTTTCAAAGTTGTGGCCTTGAATTAAATTTCCATCTTCTTCAACCTAATCTGGAATGACCTTTATGTTGTATAGCCAGACCAAGTTCACTGGCAACCTAGAGAACTTCTTCTTTCTGACTTCAAACTCATCATTGATGTTAGCCCAATAGTCCTCTATGTCATCCTTGTGACTGTACTCTCTACTGGCCTTCTTCTGTGCTTCACCAATTATGTCAAATCTGGATCTCTTGGAGTGGAAGGAAAGACCAAGAGTACTCATTTCTTCTTCAGAAGCATGGGCTGAGTTAATACAAGGGCATGCCTCACCACTACCTATCCTCAAAGGAAATTCACCACCAAATCCAGTCTTGTGCTTCTCCCTCTTCACAATTACATCAAAGTCACATATCTTCCTTATGATCTCTAGAAGTACAACATGATTCGTGGGGTACCTAGGGAGTTTGTATGGAGCCCCATAACAACCATCAATCTTGATTTATGAAAAGGTGGGAAACTGAATAAGCCAGGCTCCAAACCTCTTGATCAACTCCTTGGCATTATCTAAAATCCGAACATGCTCTACACCCTACAGTAGCCTGTGATGTACATAGTGAATGCATCATTCACCCTCCTATAGCTTGTGCTACCCAAGTGTAATTGTGGGTACACTTCATAAATTACATCTTGCCCAAACACACCCCATGTGCTCAGTCCCTTGTATGGGTGATACCTTGCAAGTGCATACACCAAATAGGAGGTCATTGTGAAGGTCTTTGTCTGTGAAACATTACACATCTGCTCATGTATCATTGAACTTATAATGCCTACCTAGTGGTAGTCCATACCCTACTCCATCCTTGCAATGACATGGAACATCTAGTTCTCAAACATTCCTGCACTTTTCAATCCTACTACCCTGCTGAGGAGTGTGGTAGCATCATAGTATTCCTTCCTAAACTTAGCTCTGAATAGTTGTTTGGGTAACTTGGAGAAGTGGGACTTGGGTTTCTCCAACCAAGAATTGACAACCTATTGGGATTTGATGACATTCTCATCATAATACTTCTTTGCTACATCCATGCATGTCAAAGGTCTGAGCAATGGACACAAGATTAAGATTTTCCACAATTCTTCCTTGAGGACCAACTATCCTCTGTGTACCCCTGTCATAGTGCTTGGTACATTCCAGCACCAACTCATAACATTGGACCATAGAAGGAAATCCAGCCATATGTGCCAACCTAGACTCCAATGTTCTTTTGGCCAACATATAGAGATTTTGTGTTGCCATTCTTGCCTTAAAATCCCCATAATCCCATAGCCCAACATTTGTATCAGTGATCCCTGACCAAATGAAGGTCAACTTTCTCGTAGGGACTCTACTCTTCAAATCCATCTTAACTCTTTCTACTAGATGAGCCCTCAAGATTTGGATTCATTTCCTTGCCTTTGCTCTACCCAGCAATAGCTTGACTTGATTCCACCTACACAGAACAAAGACACCAAAATAAGATCCATCATAGCAAAGAGTTCAATTAGATACATGACAAATGATGTATCCATTGATTAAAAAAATCCTAAATATGAACAAAATCCCCCCAAAACCCATAAGAATCACTTATTATAAAGTTCGAGTCTTTATCCCTCTCGTAGAATTTGGGCTGGAGAGGAATTTTGGGAAATTTCAAACCAGATGAAATCTAGTGAAATGACCACAAAGAAACATCCAATCCATCATAAATCAATAATATTAACCAAGAAACCACATGATACACCTTAGAACAAGTTAAATCAATCATGAGATGCATAATTATCAACCAAACTTTCATACATTCTCTTAATTCTCCATTTTCAACAAGATTTTGGGAAAATCTGCCAGGGACAGAAATCCGCTAGAATGACAACAATTTACAAATTCTTGGAAAATGAAGGGACCAAGAATTTTTGGGAAAATACAGAAGGCACATAATTTCGTGAAGTCAAAGAAATTCTCACACTTTAATCCCACTTTTAGGAAATCGATAAGGCGATGGATAATTCGGGGAAATCCCTAGATAGAGGAAATCCACGAGGGGCTCGAAAACCTGAAATCTTTGACTTCATCAGGATTTCGCCTAGATCAATCAAACAATTAGGAAGTTGGAAATTTCTCCTAGGATTCGAATTGATTATTATGCAAGATGAATATTCCAGGTTCAAATTGATCAAAACAAGATCCACTCAATAAGAAGGAGGCTTTCAACAAAGGAAAACCTAAGCAATCACCGTGACAACATAACTCGAATATTGATTTGTTGCTTTCACTTCACTTTCCCCACATGACTCAACTAATGATAGGGTGATTATCAAGTTGGATGATAGAAATAGGTCACATTTTTCCCAAGACACAATTTCATCACAAGTCGAGGAATTTCAAGTTAAAGCAAAGCACTGAATAGAGAAGCTTGAAACTAAATAGACACAGGCAAAGCAATGGTAAACTTTCTCAAATTAAAATCATGTAGAAGGAGAGGAAGCATGAGCCAAAAGGAAGGGCATCAAGCCAGTAATTAGCAAGCCTAGCACTGCTACCAGACCACACCACACCGATATCCTGACTCAAAGGAAACACCCACACAAACTTCAGAGTAGGTTCAATTCATTCATCAAAAGGGAGGGTAGCATGTACATACCATGAGGACAAAGAAATTGAGGTAGCGACAGTTGACAAGAGACCCATAAAAATAGGGCAGAATGTAAGCAATCAGAAGAAAGCTTGACTACAACCCTCGATCATGAGCTCAAACGCACAATCTAGCAGCAACAATACAAAATCAAACTCCTCAAATCTCACAATAAGGAAAATTACATAAACCTCCCCATAAAAATGCAAATAAACTCAATAAAGGAAAATTGCAAGACCGTATGAGGCACTTAAATGCAATGACAAGACAATGAACTCAGGGATCCGAAGCCACGACGGAATCTCGAGAAAATCCGATCCAAGCAGAATTTCGTGAAGTCCTGAAATTCCCAGAAAACAATACAAAGAAGCCTCTGTCAGGTTTCCATGGTGTCTGGGGAATTCCACCCAGTAGAATTTTCTTGAAAATAGAGAAAAACCCAAGATGGATCCCAGAATGCAGAATTTTCGAAGTGCCTCCCTCAAGGGGCATTTACACGAATAGGATAACCACTTGGTAATATGCCAAGACAAGCAACTCCTCAAAAATAAAGGGGCCAAAACACCAAGAATGAAAGAAAAAAGAGCAAGAAAGAGGGTCCCTACTTTCAGTGGGGTGTGTGTGCAAAAAGTGCACAACATGTCTTACCTACAACATGTTTATGGCTGTGACCATAAAAATTTTAAACAGAAATTTATGTATTTAGAAATTTTTGAAGAATACACATTGAGATGACTATGCTCTCTTATCAAGATATACAAGTAAAAAAGAGAATGGAGAGCTACAAAAACCCTTAGTCATTATTTATCAAACCCTCGAATACACCTGCAATGTAGCTGACAAAGCTAAAATGAAGGTTTTTTTTCATGTGCAAAGGAATGCAAACCCTAGTAGAATAAAGTGGGTTCCATCCATGAAATATATTGTTTGAGCAAGGAAAATGCAATGGTCGCAACCTATAGAACAATTGCTTCGAGTTTTCTACAAAAAATGTTGATATTTCTTCACTATAATACAAGAACATCACAGGAAAACACAAAGAGCAAAGATTAAAGACAATATATCCAAAATAGAGCTTGGCTTTAGGGTTTCTTCTTCAAAAAAGGATTAAAAATAGTGATGTAAGGTATTTACCTGGGTTTTCCTCAAAGTTCTTGCTTGAGATTTGTTGAGAAGACCCTTTGTGTTGCAAAAATTTCACCATGAATGTCCTCCATACAAACCCTTGGTGGTGGCTACTTAGCTTCTCACAAAAGTTTCGAGACAAGTGAGATATTTTCTCATTGTTTCCTTACTTTTTTTTTAGGGTTTCATAACCCTAGGTGGAGGCCAATGGAAGTTTAGGCATTTTTTCCTATATTTTTATAAATATCTATGCAAACTAATATGTATCCCATGGTCAGTCCTTATACCTTGGTGATAATTATGCCTTAGGAGTTTTCAAACTCACATGTTAAGTATTTTTGACATATGTTTCACATGGTCGTGCCTTTTATGTATTTATTTTTGCATTGTTTTAAATGTAAAGCATTTTTAATTAAGTGACAATATACAGATCACTTAACTAAAAATGTTATTTTAAATGCAAAAGTAAATGTTTTATGCCTTAATGTATTGAGAACATATGGGAAGCAGTTGTTGCAGTTTGGAAACATGTGCCCAAGCATATACAAGTAGCTGTGAGATGGTTGTAAACATGTGGAGGGTATATAGGCAGTTTGGTTGAGTTTGAGAGCTTTTAGGGGTTTGTTTCATGTATCGTCATATTGGACTTGGTCCAACTTGACTTTTTCACCCATTATGAGCTCTTTTGGAGAAGATTTAGTTGTTATATTCTAGGATTTTTTAGGGCATCTGACCCAAGGTGGTTTCTAGAACCTTTTTTGGTGGAAACACTTGGGGTTGTGTACTTAATCACTTTTGTAACTCATTTGATAGTTAGTTCAGATTATGCAGTTGAAGAATTAGAGACTTTTACAGTCCTTTAGCACAAATTTTTTGCATCTTTTGTAACTCCTTTGGATATGAAATTTAGAGGAAACCTTGCTCATTTCTGGTAATCAAATTATTGTCATCTTGTTCTTGTAGTATTTATGTATGTTTAAATGATTGATCGAGCTATCTTGTGGAGTTTTTCTCTTCCTTGTGGTCTTTGTCTCATATGTTAATACCTTTGTTGCAAATAGTAAGCTAATGAAATTTGTTGATTGTGTATGTGAAGTACTTATAGCTTGTTAATTATGAAGTTTTTCTCTTCCCTTTGTAAGCTATTTGTGTTTTTTGACCTCTTAGTGAAACATTTATGCAAGAGCCTACTACAACAATTTTGTGCAAGTTATACTTTATGTCAGAAGGAGCCAAGTGTGCAGAGTTTTGAGTTTCATTATCCTTTTTAGTCTAGTGTATCACTTTATTTTCCTTTAAGTTTCGATTTTTCCAAGTTTTAGTCTTTTAGGTTATCTTTCTCCCTTTTCCTCAAAAATTAGTTCTAAGTGACACCATAGGAAGTCAGCCTTCTTCGGAGGTTTACCTCTATTTATAAGTAACCCACAGCTTTAGAGGTCTTCCCATGTTTTCTCTGAATTGTAGAACATCAGGTTCAACATGGTGCATTTTCAGTAGATAACAACAACAAAATAAGTCAATGACTAGTGTTATCACATGATGAGAATAAGAACAAGATACAAGTTTCTTGAATTTTCTGTAAAAATGAGAAAAGAAGGAAAGGGATAGGAAATTTTCTTGTTTAGAGATTGATATAAAAACCTTCATATGATAAGTAAATTTTATCAAGATCCGTGAAATAGGGAAACATGAAAAGAATATTGTTTGAATATGTTGAAGAGTCTCTATCTAGCATAAATGACATCTAAAATCTCAACCATAAAATGTTAGCAGAAATATATTCTCCCCTCTAATTGATTTTGTATACACTTAAAATATACTTCCACATTTTAACCTAATATCTCCACATCTCTGAATTTTATTACCAATCCATCAATAATTATTTCATTAATTGATTCAATAAATTATTTAAGTAATTAGATCACAAATCCATAATATTTTTTTACCAATTAATTAAATTAATTAATTAATGAAATATATCACCATTCCTCTAATAGTTAATTAAGTAAATTATATTTACTAAATATTTTCATTGTCTACTTTCTATTCTTGTGAGGAGTTATTAACCCATTTTCTCACATGTATGTCATCTTAATAGACTTTTGTAGTGTTACATGACTTCACTTAGTATTTTTCAAGTGGGTAAGTGCATAAAGATGTGATTAAAAAGGGGGGTCTTAAGATGCCACTTTTTTTTGAAATAAAAAAAGTATGATATTCAATGAGAAAATAAAGTTAATTACACTCAAAATTTGAAGATGCAACATGAACAAGAGTTGTAGTGCTCCCAATCTACTTTCTAAGCTACTATTTTTTTTGAAAATGGTGGAGATTAAGTGTTTAAAAAAGGGGGAACACACAAAGTGGTCCTATTTAAATAAAACATAACATAGCATCTAGTGTGCTCCCCCTAAAATGCTAATTTTTTCTTAGAATCTCAAAAATTGCTTTAGTGATAAATTAGCTAACAACATGTAGCTTATGCTAGATTTTTTGGCTTCTTTTTTAATAAATATATTATTTTTTACTAATTTTTGAACTGGTCACATCTTGAGAAATAGAATTTTGAGCATGCTCCCCCTTAAAAAATTTCAAACCTAATCGAAAATAAGTTTTTTTAATGTGTATAGTGGAGTATAGTTTCTAAAAATGTAATTGTTTCAAATCTGTGAACACATAAAAATCTATACTCAAAATACCACACATTGGCTTTTGATAAAAAAAAAGACACACTAACAAAATAAATTAGAGATGAAAAACTTATCATAATAAAAACATGAAAAAAATTATATGGTTAGATAGCTAAGAGAGAGATTAACATCATTATAGTATTTTTTAAAAATTGCATTGAAACACATACAAACTTGATGGAGAGCATGAGCAAAAATGTGTGAAATTTTTTGCCTTTTAAAAAAATACATTTTTGACATGAAATGGTCATAGGGTTGGATGCCCATGGAAAATCCAACCCAAAGGGTTGGTATTTTCCAATGCAATCCATTTTGCATTTATCAAATTTGGCAATATGGATGATAGATAGGCTTATAGTTTAGGTTTTACCTTTCACTTCCTCTTTGCCTCCTTCCCTCTCTACCAATACTTCCCTTTCTCTCTCTCCCTCTCTTATCTCTCTCACCTCTCTCCCCTCTCTAGGTCTATCCCATCCTCTCTCCCTCTCTACCTTACCTTCCCTCATTATTCCATCTCCATCTCTACCCTCCTACCTTTATCTTCTTCTCTCTTCCTCTATTATTGTTTCTCTCCCATCTCTCTCCATTTTCTCAATCACTACCTCTCCCTCCCACCCTCTCTCTCTCCCCTCATATTCAAGTCTCTCCTTCCTTCCCTCTTTACCTCTCTACCTCTCCCTATTTATCTCATTACCTACCTCTCTCCCCCCTTTTTCTCTCCCATTATGTGTCTCACCCCTCTCACCCTACGTTTTAGGTCTCTCACCTCTATTTCTCTCCCCTATCTAGTTATTTGCCTCCATCTCCATCTCTCCCCCTCCCTCCTCCCCCTCTATCCGCCTATGTGAGCTTCATGGTCTCTTTTTCCTCTATCTCCCCCTCACCTCTCTACCTCTCCCCTCTATAGGTCTCTTAGTCACTCTTTGTTTACTTCTCCAT
Source organism: Sequoiadendron giganteum (assembly GCA_007115665.2). Classification (NCBI taxonomy): domain Eukaryota; kingdom Viridiplantae; phylum Streptophyta; class Pinopsida; order Cupressales; family Cupressaceae; genus Sequoiadendron; species Sequoiadendron giganteum. The sequence continues at coordinate 539,484,039 of CM021104.1, read as the reverse complement.
CCCTCCTTAGCCATCTTTTTCTCTTTATTCTTCTCTCTTATCTTCTCTATCCCTCCCCTCTCTATGTCATCACCTCTTTATCTCATCTTTCCCTAAGTCACTCACTCCCTCCATTTCTTGTTACTCCTCTATCGATACACCCCTTTCTCTTCCCTTCTCTTCTCTCTCAAACCTCTCTTTCCCCTCTCTAGGTATCTCCCACCCCCTCTCCCTCTTTAAATTTCCTTCTCTCCTTATCCCCATCTCTATATTGGCCTCCCTACCTCTCTCTTTTTCTATCTCTATCACTCCTTGTGTACCTCTCCATCCCTCCTTAGCCATATCTTCCTATTCATTCTTCTCTATCTCCTCTTCTCTTCATTCCTTATTCAGGTCATCACCTCTCTATCTCCTCCTTCCGTAGGTCTCTCACTCCCTCTATCCCTTGTTACTCCTCTACCAATACTTCCCTTTCTCTCTCCCTCTCTTCTCTCTATCACCTCTCTCTCCCCTCTCTAGGTCTCTCCCACCCTCTCTCCCTCTCTCCCTCTCTACCTTTCCTTCCATTCTAACCACTATCTCTATCCTTACCTCCCTACCTCTATGTTATTCTCTATCCCTTTGTTATTATTTCTCAACAATCTCTCTCCATTCTCTCAATCACTACCTCTCACTCCCACCCTCTCTCTACCAATATATAGGTCTCTCCCTCATTACCTCTTTACATATATACCTCCCCCTCCTTGTCTCATTACCCACCTCTCTCTCCCCTCTATCTCTTCCCTATGTCTCTCACTGATCTCTCCCTAAATTGGAGGTCTCTCACCTCTGTCTATCCATGCTCTAGCTATTTTCCTCCCTCTCCACCTCTCTTCGTCCCTCCTTAACCCTCTTTATCTTTGTGTGAACTCTCTCATTTTATTCTCTCCCCCCCCACCTCTCTAATTCTCACCTCTCTAGGTATCTTAGTCACTCCTTGTCTACCTCTCCATCCCTCCTTATCTCTATATTTATCTTTGTTCTTCTCTCTCTCCTCTTTTCTCTCCCTCCCATATCTAGGTCATCACCTCTCTATTTCCTCATTCCCTAAGTCTCTTACTCACTCCATGTCTACCTCTCCCTTCATCCCCTTTTACTCCTCTCTCTCTCTTTGTTATTTTATTTCTCCTCTTCTCCCTAGTCTAGAATTTTTTTAGCACATTTCTTCCTAAAAGTCCCTTGGTTGCTTTCTTCAATAGATAGAAATCTTCATTAAAAAAAATTTCCTACCTGTTAATATTTTCATGATTGATAACACCCTTCATGCTTTAGGATGTAGGGTTGATAGTGTTATGTATAAGGTTAAGGGTTAGGACTTACAGGCTAGGGTATAAAGTATAGGGTTGAGGGTTGAGGGTTGAGGGTGAAGGGTATAGGGTTGAGGGATAGTGTTTAGGATTGAGGATATAGGGCTAATTATGGTATAGGGATTAGGTTTGAGGATATTGGGTATAGGGTCAAGGGTATTGGGTTTATGGTTGAGGGTATAAGGTATCTATTTATGGCTGAGGGTTTAGGGTATAGAATTTAGGGTATAAGGTTGAGTATATAAGGTTTAAGGTATAGGGTTGAGGGTACATAGGGTATAGGGTTGAAGGTATAAGGAATAGGGTTGAGGGTTGATGGTGTAGGGTTTAGGGTTTAAGTATAGGGTTGAAATTTAAGGGATAGTGTCTAGGGTTTAGGGTATATGGTTAAGTGTACATAGGGTATAGGGCATAGGGTTGAGGATATTGGGTAAAGTTTTGTGGGAGTAAAATAGAGTTTTGAAGAGGAAGCTTGGTAGAGTGTTATAGAAATCAAACCGGTTATGAAGGTGAATTTTTTAAGGGTTTAACTTCTCAAATCATATAATTTTTTATATAGTTATCAGTGTCCAATTGAGGAATTTGAGACAAAAGAAAATCAGCCTGCAAGATAAAGATTGTGTCATCATCATTTGAGGCCAATACAACCTCTAATGTCATTACCCAAAAATTTAGTTATGGGTGATGCAATGGAAGAATTTCACAATTAATTTTTGTATTATTTTTTCCCTATGAGGACCTATGTATATTATTTTGTGAGCCCATAGCCTCAAAACTGAAAGATAATCTTGAAGCAATACCTCAGAATCAGTGACAACATTATCTATAGTGTTTAACTTGTCATCAGTTAGTTCCTCCATCTTGCAATATTTTGATAAAATGGGTGGAATATGAGGAGCAATAAAAGCTACCTCATTCATGCCAAAGAAGAGTGCCTTAGGCTTCAAACATCATTATCTAGGTATAGGATATAGGGTGTAGGATATAGGGTATAGGGTATATGGTTTACATTTTAGGGTTTAGGGTATCAATATAAGGTTTAGGGTACAAGATTGATGGTACAAGGTTTAGGGTAAATAAGGTATAAGGTACAGGGTATAGGGTTTAGGGTTTAGAGTACATAGGGTATATGTTTTAGGGTATAGGGCTCAGGATTTAGGGTTTAAGGTACAAGAATGATGGTACAAGATTTAGGGTATATTATAGGGTATAGGGTTTAGGTTTTAGGGTTTAGTGTAGTGGTTTAGGGTATTGGTATAGGTTTTATGGTACAAGATTGATGGTATAAGGTTTAGGGTACATAGGGTATAGGGTTTAGGGTATTATAAGGTTTAGGGTTTAGGGTATTGGCCTTATGGTTGAGGGTATAATATATAAGGTATAGGATTGTGGATTTATAACATTGGGTTATAGGATCGAGGGTATCAATATAGGGTTTAGGATTTAGGGTGTATGGTTTAGTGTTAAAGGTACTAATTATAATTTTGAGGGTATTGGAATTATGGTTGAGGGTATAGGCCTAGGGTGTAGGGTTTAAGGTATTCAGTTTACAATTGAGGGTATCAGTATAGATTTTAGGGTTTATGATTGGGGTCAAAGGGTTTATGGGTGAGGGTCTTTGTGTGTGTCTCTCTCTCACTCACTCCCTTTCTCTCTCTCTCTCTCTCTCTCTCTCTCTCTCTCTCTCTCTCTCTCTCTCTCTCTCTCTCTCTCTCTCTCTCTCTCTCTCTCTATTATTTCCTTATTTGTTAAGGGTTGAAAAATATTAATAAAGCTTATTTGGTGCTTGCCAAATTTGGCGAGTGCCAAATAGCCTCCACTAAAAATGATAAAAAGAGGCATGTGACCCATGTTTCAAGCCTACATTATTTGCTTTTTTCTAGTTTATGTGCATTATCCAATAAATAAATTCTTTTTCATGGTGTTGACATCTTGCACCACCATAATTTGTATACTCCATCCCCTTTCCACCACCCTTTTATTCATTTGACAACATAAAAGAAGAAAAATTGAAGTTTTTAGATCAAATTTGATTATATTAGGTAATATTTTCATGTTTCTAGAATTCAAATTTGAGAATATAGACCAATTATTTTCCTAATCTTTACTAATAATAATATATTTACATAGAATTCAACATTGAATTCAAAGGAAGTTACGTAAAAATTCAAAAATTTAGGAGTTTGAAGTAAAAAATGAAAGAATATTGCATGAAATAATTTACAAATTGTAATATCAAATCTCAAATTTATTTATCTTTATGTGTTTTGTGCTTGTCACCTTCTCACATACTTCAATTGTAATAATTTTAATTTGATTTTTTTTGTATTTATGAACATTAGTTATTTTTGGTCAACCTTGCTTAATGCATAATTAATCACTTATGTCATTTTTACCATTAATCACTTAGATATATTTGAGCATAATTAGCCATCTTTGAGAATAATTAATCACTTATATTATTTAAACCATCTATAGGTTTATGCAATTATCAATCAAACTAATAATAATTGGAATTAATAAATTTTGTTCATAAGAGTAGCTATGTAACTAAACAATCCTCCTCTAAGTGTTGGTAATTTATATTTTTTGTGATATAATTAGTTCATTATTTATCTTATATTTACATTGGGATGCACTTTTAGCACATATTATGCATATAAAATATAAAAATATAAAAATAGTGCAACATCAAAAATTGTCAACCTTAACAATTTCACACTATGTTTTGCTCCCCTTTATTTATTGGACCTGATTAAGCACATAGTTTCCCAAAATATACATTATATGGCCTATTTTTAACAATTATTGAGAAATTGAAAGCACAAAAAAATGCATACATTTGATACTTTTCCCCCAACACATTATTTTATATAATATAGGGCAAGGATAGTATCACCCTATGGTGATAGTGTCCCCCTATTTTGCTTGGTCCCAAATTTAAATGTATCAATGTCAAAATTTTATCATTTCCAATTCAAGTTACAAATATCGTCTATCAGGATCTAATTTGTGGGAAAATGAGTAGATGCCAATAAATACCTAGTTATTGCATCATTTGAAATCTATCTCACTTAACAAGAGATATCTAGCACTATCTAGGAACAAGTGAACATCAAGAGCATTATCAATCAAGTCAAGAGAAAAATTTCATAGCTTCATTGTACCAATTCAAGATCCAAGAATCATTTCAAATCCTATGTGAGTTTTATGTGTGTTTATGTTATCATTGTTTGTGAAGGCTAACCCTTTTGTAAGTATCCAAGAAATTCAAACAATCCAAGCAAGATCCAAGACCTTGGGGTGATGTGCATGAATTTAGTCCTTCAAGGAAGTCATTGAAGGATAGTGAGTTGTAGCACTTTTTTGGTTCATCTTTCCTTCCTATGATTTCTCTTTCTATCATTGGCATTGCCATTGTGGAAGTGAAAAAACTAACATGGGGTTTGACTAATACAAGCCCCTAAATGACACAACATTTCTTCTCTTTGAATGTATAGATTTTAGGTTTGGTAAAATTGAAGGAAGATTAAGGATCCATTATTTTTTGTTTCATTCAAATCCCTACACCTTATCAATCCATGGAAACTCACTTAAAAATTTACTCAACAATGATCTGACAAATTTGTAGGAAGAATTGGGAATCTCAAATCTGACATCAAAGGACTACAAAAATAGATCTAGAGTACCCCTACAAGGACACTATCACCATAGGGAAATACTATCCTCCTATTCAAACTATCTCCAAATCTACAGGATAGGTGCACAAAGCTTTTTCCTTAGATTTTCTTGCAAATTTTTGTTATCATTTTTTGATTGTCAAAATCTTATATTTCCATATTAGGTCACATTTTCTAATTAGTTCAATTAAGGAAAATTAATTCCAATTCATATCCAACCCCCACAAAGATACAAATTTAGGTCTGCTTGACTCACATGGTTGAAATTTGATCTAATCACCTTGTTGATTTGCATCCTAATGAAACCCTAGAAAAAGAAAATTTGATCCTAGGTTCTTTGCATTAGACTTAGGATCACTTTTTTTATGTTTCATTTTTGTGAACTTGACTTGTTAACATTATATACCTTATAAAAAATTCACCTTAGATCTAAGGTTTCATATTGCATTGTTTTGCATTTCTCATTTATGGTTTTCATTGTTCGTTCATAAAAGGCATTTAAAAATTCAAAAAATTGTATATCATATTAGATCATAGGCTGCATTAGGGTTTATTTATGTCATTTAGTTCAAATCTACATTCATAATTGTCATTTGTTAATCAAGCATTGTCACAAATTTGTAATTGAGTTACATTATCCTAAATTGAGTACATTCTAGAGAAATGTTGACTTGCAGACCTATTTGCACACAAAAACAAAACACTTAGATAGTTTAATAAACATTCAAACTATCATTTTTATTTTTTGCACAATTCTCTATCTTTGTGTCTTCAGTTTATTTCTACTTGCAGATATCTAATTTGGAATTCTTAACTACATGTATTTAGGCATCTTTCATATAGCTCAAAAAGTAAAAAAAAAATTATATTGTTTTGTTTCAAAATTACATAAAAATCATCATTTTCAAATTTTGGCATCTTAGAATCAATCATTTTTTGCATTTTAGATCAGAAAATTACATTTAAAAATATCATTTATTGTTTAACATTGTTATACACTTGCATTTTTAATTACATTTGCATAAATTGAGTAAATTCTAAAAAACTATTCACTTTTAGACCTGTTTGCAAATAGACCCAAAAACCTTAAGTAATATCAGACATAGTCAAAATTTGAATTTCCTAAAACCCCATATAGGGCATAGGCACCCTTGGGAAACTCTATCCTGCTAATTTTGGCTAAAACAAATTTTTCTCACATTTTTGTTTTTGTATTTTTATTTGCTTCTATTTTTTGACTTTGGTTTCCAATAGTTTTGTTGTGATTATTTGACTATTTAGCATTCATCTTGGGTACACTTAGTGCTTTTAAACTCGCATGAGCTTCATGACCTAGTGTCTTATTGTCAATACTTCAATGATATGTAGTTTATACTTATGGCATCCCACACTATTGTTACATCCATTGTGGATCTTGGGTCTTCCAACTCTTTCATGCAAAGTGTTGTTAATACTCAACGCATTTTGGACTATATCCCTAATTCTACCATATCAGTGATAAATTTATAATAAACCATTTTTACTGATGTAGAGACTATTTTTTATCATGTTCCCAAAGATAAATTGAAACAACTAGAAAAATATCTAGAGGGACTTCAAGCCTATTTGAGAACTGAATCTTTAGCTAGCCTAACAATTCCTATAGTGGATAACTTGAGGAAACTTATTAATGATGCTCAAGAATTAGATGTTTTGTATAGCCTAGCCCATATATTTGATCACAACATACCTATTATGGATATTTGTCTTCAATATTTGGGATATACTCAAATCCAAGGAGGAATTTAAGTCTCCCTCCCCACAACTATATCCTCTATTCCCACATACATAAATCCAATTGTCACTTCAATGATATAACAAAGCATCAACATAACTCCAACCTTAAGCCTTTCCACTAGAAATACTTCTGGTTTTGGGTCCTCACATGTTACACCTCAAATTTAATCACCTCTCATAAATTTGCAACATAGTAGTCCACCAAACACATACACAACCCTGACATATTCACCACATTCCAAAACATATCAAGAAATGACTCCATCATAAACCAACTTTTAAAAAACATAACATCAATTTAACAACAAATATCCACATTAAACCAAAACCAAAATAGACAACTATTACAATATGTCAAAAGAATCCCATTGTCACTTGAAATATTGGAAACACCAATGCCACAAAACATAGAGATACCCCAATTTGACAAGTATAATGGTAAAAGAGACCCTAGCAATCACATATAGGAATATATTGCCTTGTGTAGTGACTTCATTTCTCAATATAAAATCTTGGATAAACTCTTTCCTAAGTCATTGAAATATATGGATTTGGAATAGTTTTGTTCATTGGTGAACGAAACATAAAAAGAGGTGATCATAAGTCCTAAATGCAAAGAACTTAGGATGTAAGGTGCCTTTTTCCAAGTTACATTAAGATGTTGATCAACAAGGTGATTAGATTGAACTACAATTGTGAAGGTGATTCAATCATACTTGGATCTACATTTTATTGAAGATGAGAATGGATTGGAAATAATTTTGAATGATTAATCTAATTATACTATGTTTCATAATATGTAAATTGTAATATCCTAACAACTAACAAATGGAAACAACAATTTGTAGGTGGATCCAGAAAGTGCAAAGTGATATGTACCTACCAAAAAAAGATTGTTTCAGCCACTGTAGAAGAAAATATCTCCAAGGGGAGTTTGAGTCCTTTTAGGGGTGTCCTGCTCAACTTTTGGGGTCCTTTGGTGGTATATTTGAGACTCCTATTTCTGCTTGCAAAGTTTTTGGAACACTATCAGATAATTATATAGGTGAGTTTTCATGATTTTACAAGATGTAGGGATTCAAATGCAATAATGGACAATTTTTCTTCACACTTCCTTCAATCCTCTTCAACTTGAGATCTACACATTCATCAAGAGAGGAAATGTTGGGCCATTTTAGGGGCTTGCCTTAGTCAAACACCATGTAAGTGTTTCCACTTCCGTAACGGAAATGCCAATGATAAAATGGATAAATGGCTAGGAAGGAATGATGAAATCATAAAGTTCTACAACTCACCACCCTTCAATATCTTTCTTGAAGGATTGAATTCATACACATCACTCCAAGATCTTGGAGCTTTCTTGCTTGATTTTCTTGAATGCTTTGAAGACCTACAAAAGGGTTAGCCTTCACAAAAAAATGATGATAAAAAAACATGAAATCACATACATATTGACATGATGCTTGGATCTTGAATTGCTTTAATAATGCTCTGAAATATTTCTCTTGACTTGCTCTTGAAAATAGTTATTTCTCATAAAAAATATCCTTCTAGTTTCAAATGGTGAAAAGATTAGGTATTTATAGGAATTTACCCAATTTCCTAAAAATTAGACTCCAAAAGCTGACACTTGAAATTTGAATTTTGAATGTTAAACTATTACCAACAACATGCCTAAAAATGGGTCTTGTCTAAGAAGGGAGACCCATAAACCCAAGAGAATATGGGTCTTGGCCCAAAATTCCAAGACAATAGCTATAGGGGGAAACACATGAACTAGGTGCATTTATTTAATGCTTGCAATTTATTGAAAACCAAAACAAATGGGCTCCATAATACATAATTTTATAGAATTAAGGGGTCAATTTGGCTCAATAATTTAGCAGGGCCAAAACATAGTGTGAAATTGTTAAGGGCGAGAATTTTTTATGCTACATTTATCCCCCACTTTAGTGTGAGTATGAAGTTACGCACAGACTCACACTAAAGTAGAGAAATATGTGCCAAGAGGGGTTTGATTGTCCAAATGTTGAAGAGATATGATGGAAAAGGATATAGGGGGAGCTCGCAATCCCCAAGATCCAAGATCCCATGGTAAACCAGCATAAGAATAAAGGAACACACATGCATGTAAGATATGTAGCAAGATAATATACACAAACATACATGTCAGAAAACACAAAGCATACATGATTAAAAAAAATGGAATGATCTGACATAAATATGAAAATAAAATGGAAAAAAAATACAATGTAAACATGATGCAAACATGAAGAATACACTCAAAAGATACATAAAAAAAACAAGATTAGTACTATAAGATTCAAGTTGGTAAGATAAAGAGACTGCATTCTTAGACTGTCTTAAATATCAAACATCATATATCAAATAAATTTTAGCTCCCAAATGACTAAAGTCATACACATCGCTCATGGAACATATGGATACGCTGGAAAGAAATATGTATTATGCTAGGTGGCCATGTTAAAAATGGGTGCTCAAGTTCATGACCCAACAAGCTCCATTATGTTGAATCCATGAACTATCTTGCAAAAACTCAACTTAGAGGGTGCATAAATGACAATAGAATAAGGCTAAACACTCAAGGGGTGTTGTATCAACACCACCACAAGAGATGATTTACAAAAATAATAAAGGGGATTTGCTCAATACATGAAAGGTCACACATTAGGGAATATCACACATGATATTACCACAAAGAGAGGAAAAGTCAGGGAAAAATAAATTCACATCTTAAGGAATACTAGCCATAGTATTACCACCAAGGGGAACATCATATGCTAATAAATCCACACTCTTATGGGACATCAAGCCTAATATCACCACAAAGGATACATGTCACATGGATTAAGAAGGCCACACTTTGGTTGAAAATGTCACACTTCCTAGTAGATGTATGCTATCATCACTAAGAAGGGACCATTTCCTATACAAAAAATGAGTGGGGGTCTATATGCCCCCTCTTAAAATATAAGTTTACTTTCTACACTAACATTTTAAGGAGATAAATAGGGATTCCTTACTATAAGGAATGCACCTAGGAAAAGGTAACCTAACACCTTGCCTCCTAAGTTTAGGGACAAAGATGAGCCTAGATGGATGATGATATGATACTCTCTGCAAAATGAAATATGATTGTATAAAGCCAAGTTTATACCCCAATACATGGTAGTGAGAATTGTGTGATACTATAACTACCACATGACAAGGAGCAAAAACTAATGCTATTGATTAAGTGAAAGGAGTTTTGATGTTTTTGTTATTTTTTAAGGGAAATGGCCAATACCTCTTGTTGTTTTTTGTGTGTTAGGCTCTATGGGAACATAAATTCCTTGTTCTTTTACACCACATCCTTTTACATTATAACCAAATTGTTTCAAAATTTGATAACCTCTTCCATAGATTACTTCCATTGATTTTGAAGAAGGTGGTTCTTCATGATCATCTTCATCATAAGTGGATGTGTAATTTTTTCTTTCCTCTTTGCTATAAGTTGTGGAATTGGATGTTTTTTGATGACTTAGTGATAGATTGTGTTGATACCATTTCTTTTTCTTTCTCTTTTTCTAACTTGTGTGTAATTTTGTATTCTCCCATGAATGTAGATGTAAAATATAATGAACCCCAATCATCTTCCAACAATTTTGTCACAAATGAAAGACACTCATCTTTTTTTTCACTTTTCAAAGGTTCCACTTTTATAGTTGGTGTCAAAGTGCTAAGAGGATTTATCATTCCTATTTCAGTTTGTAAATAATTTTTAGACTTAGGATCAAATTTCATCATGTAAACCTTATTGTTGTATATGTATTTCATTTAAAAATGAAGCATTGAAGGCACTATTTTCATCTCATGAATCCATGGTCTAACCAAGAGAATATTATATGAAAGATCATGGGGCATAATATGGATGAGAGTTTGCAACACAACCTTTCCAACTTTAACAGGTAGCATTATCACACCAAGCAATTGTCTTCCCACATTATCAAAACCTTTGATTGACAAATCAACGAGTTGAATTAACATTTTGTCTGCTCCAATTTTATCCAAAATATTTACACTACAAAAATTAATCCCTAAACCATTATCAATAAGGGTACGTCTAATCACGACCTTTTTAATAGTAGTCATTATCATCAAAGAATTATTTTATTTCTGTGTTTCCAAAGGGGTAACTCATTTTGATAAAAAGAAAATGTCCAAATTAGGTTGATTCATATTATCAATCAAAGCTGCCACATCATTTGGTTGTGCACTAGGAGGGATAACAACATTTTGCAAGGCCTTCTGGAGAATACCATGGTAATCAGGTGATGTTTGAATCAAATCCCACAAGGATATCTTAGTAGGAGTGTTATGAATTTTCTCCACAAGATCGAATTCTTTACCACTACATTATGGAATGTTATGGGTGGGAGATATGGTTGAGGCAATGGGATTGAAGTTGGATTTTTTTAGTTTCTTATTAATTCTACTATTATATGTGTGAGATACAGTATGATAACTTGGTTTCTGCAACACATTATTACTAGTAAGTTGTCTTGAAATGTTTAAGATAGAACCTGGAAGTTTAGGACGTTCTATAATGGGAGGTGACTTGGGAGGTCCAATATTTAGAGGACTCTTAGGAGGTTCAAAATAAGTTTTAGGAGGCCCAATAATTAGAGGATTTTTAGGAGGTCCACAAGGAGTTTGAGGAGGTCTAATAATTAGAGGACTCTTAGGAGGTGCAAAAGTATTTTAAGGAGGTCCAATAATCAAAGGAGACCTAATAGGTACTTGTGTTTTCATAACCTCAATGGATATGATCTCTTGTTGATGATTTTATAACAAGGTGGGATCTAAGGTGGCCTCATCATCTTCATCTAAGAAATCCCTCTTACTATCTTTAGACAGAAATGTATCAATTATTTCATCCTCCTGCCCAACAATATCTTCCCAAGTAGGAGAGGTAGGGGAAGAGAGAAAAACTATATTCTCATGTCACTCAATAATTGGATCTTCTAACACCAAGGTACCTTCATCACAAGTAGGAGAGGTATTAGGAGAAGTGAAACTATGATTATCATGATTTTCTATGATTGCATCCTCTTGCACCAAAACACTCTCACAAGTACGAGAAATGTTAGGAGATGAGTGAAGAATAGGCAAAGTGATATTAAGAAATGTGCCAATGATTTCATTCTCTTTTGTCAAGGTACTCTCACAATTAGGAGGGATATTAGGAGAATTATTAGCATGCTTGTTAATGATCTCATTTCCTTTCCCTAGATTGTACTCATAATTAGGGAGATTAGACTTATACAATAAATGCTTAACCATATCAAAACCATGTATTAGAAAAGGAAACATGTTGCTACTTGCTTTATAGATATGCAATGTATTGTAACAACCTAGGGTTTTGAATTTATGCAAAAATGAAAACTAATCTACCCAAGTTATGCAATGCTTCAAAAAATGTAAACAATTTTACTAATGATATGATGATTTCCAACATTGAAGTGCAACAAGGTTTTCCAAATTTGCAACAAATCAACCAAAATGACACCTTTCTTACACATGCCATAACATCTATTTAGAATTTCAAATCAGACAACTGCAAGTAGAAATAGATTGAAAATACAAAGACACAAATCTATGCAAAAATTTCTTGAGACACTTGTAGTAGGACAGGGACACCCGGGGGCATTTGAGTCTCAGGAAAGGATTCAGAAAACTAAAAACCTAACTTTTTATGTTGTTTAATGTTATTGTCCTTGTTTGCAAACATGTTGAATAGTTGATATTTTCTAAAATTTTCTCAATTTAAGACAATGCACCTCATAATGCAAGTGTTCAACAAAGGTGAAAATGTTTTGACAATTTTTGAATGCAAATTTCAAATCTAAAATGTAATAATTGACTGATTCTAAGATGCCACAATCTGAAATTGATAATTTTGATGCAATTTTCTTATTATATAAGAAACATTTACAGGGTGTTGTACCCTTTGCACGGAGAGCCCAAAGGGCCAAAAATAAACTAGTTCAAAACATTATAAAAAATTATATAACCAAAAATAATAGAAATAGGATAGAGACACAACACATTAATAGTAAAACACCAGCACCACCGAGACCAAAACACTAACTGTCATTTTTTTTCCATTTTTAGACAAAGAGATTCAAAACATCATCCCCAATCTAGTCGGGTCCTTCTCCCTCAGAATTACTATTTGATTCCACCTTGATGACATCAACCAAAGTGACAATAGATCTATGAATCATTTTAATAGTGAATCAGGCCAGACAAATTAATTTTTGCTCCAGTTTAGCAACCTATTCTTGTAACACACCAAGTTCCTCATTCTTTCCCTTCCTACTCAAGATATCCTCTTCCCCGCCAACTCTAGAATTAGAGGAGTGAGTGGAAGCCTCCTTAAGCCTCTAGTTCATGTCATAAAAATTACTAGTGCCTTCCACAAACCCTTTGTTCATCTCTTCAATAGTGCCTTTTTTTCCTTTAGTCTTGCCTCTAGTCTGCACTGAATCACTAGAAATCACATCAACTAGGGCACCTTTTTTGTTCCTTGCCAGTCTATGGGACCTCCTCACACTAGTTTTTTCCATCCCCACTTCAAATCTTGCAAGCACCATGGTGTCACCCTTAAAGTCTTTATCCTCAATGCCCCTCCCTTCATTGCTAAAGGTTGGTAAGTCCACCTAGCCCCAAGAAAAATTTTCCCCTTCTTCTTAGCAATGGTTCAATTGTCCTTCTTGATGGGTTTATTTTTTAGGTCACATAACCTAGCCATTGCATTTGACTAGGCTAAACCAGTCGTTCTTTTCTTCTTTTTAGAAGGAGGTTTAGGCTTATGTTCAAAAATGGGTTCAATTTCAAGCATGTGGGTTTTCCTCTTAGAATCATCAGAGGTAGCAGGGGGAGGATTAACAGGGGCAACATTAAGGGGTTCCAATTCTTCAACACACATAGTAGAGATGGGTTTGGGTGAGCACATGGAAAGATAAAATTGGTAGAGCCTAAGGATTAGGCCTTGATGTAGTGGTAAGGGGGGCAGGTCATCCAGGTTGAGAGCAACAATCTTAAGGGTTTCTTTAACTAAATTTTCCAAAGAATTGAGAAAAAAAAATGGAAATATGAGGGTCATCTTGTGCCTAAAGTGGTTTAAAAACAACAAATGGTAAAAAAAACCACTTTGAGTTGACCTTCTAAAGTAACATATTTTATTATTACAAGACACACCTTGTCTAAGGGTTTTGGCAGCACCTTGTGGTCAAAACCAGACTACCTCTGAACCAAATTCTCATCACCTTTGAGGAAGGAATTGAGACTCTCCAATTCTTGCATTTTGGTGTGTTTTTTGTTTTTCTCTCCATCGTAGGAAAGGCCCATCACCTTACCAATAACCTCTTCATTCACTTCAAAATAAATACCACCCATGGTGACCCTCCTATCCTTCTATGAACTAGAAAATTAGGCCGACAAACACTCATCATGGCCCACAATATTCTCTAAAAGTGGTGCTAGACCACCCTCATTACAAATGTGCCAAGTAATGGGATCCCTAAGAAACTCCTCACAATTATCAGGCTCAATTCTCACTCTATCTCCACCCATCACGGTTCACAACACACAGTATTAAACCCAAAGAAACAAATATATCCGTAAAAGTGACTCCCTTTTGATGAATTTTTCCTTTTTAAAACTCATTCCTCCATCATCTAGGATAGTAAGGAGTAATGAAATAAACCTAAATTTTACATACTTTAGTGGTCATTACCAATGACACAATCTCCACAGGGCTATGATTATCATGAAAGAGCCATAGGATAAGTTGTTTGTTAATTAAATCTGAATAAATAATATCCATTATATCAAGGGTCAATTTAAAGTTACACATTTCCCCATGCCAAAAAGCTATGAGGGGGAGATTTAAATTTTTTAAGTACAAGTCAAAGGATCTTATGCAAATCATAAGATAACGTAAATTAGAATTATTAAAAAGATAGGTGATAAGTAACTCATTACATGCATCCCATGAGATTTGATAGGATGTGTAGTACAATTGAGAAGACATCCTATAAAATCCAAAGGACCTACCATAATTATTGATGAAGTAAAAGAGCCACACGACACCCCTCTTTAACCTTGCCACCTCACCCAACAAGATCCACATCACCAAAGGAACCATCAAGTGAAGCCACCTGTACCCATTTATAAAGACATTGTTAACCATCATTGAATATTATATTCCTTTATTTTGCAAGGATTAATCCTCGTATAGTCCCAGGTAACGCCTCAAGCCTCTTCCAACACTTGCATAAATTATAATTTGACCCCAAGTTAGCCAGGCTATCAGAAACTTTATTACCTTCCCTAGAGATGTGAGTCAAATATTTTCTATCCAATTTAGAGACCAAAAGGTTTATGTCAAGAAGAATGTCCCTGATATTCCAGCTAAGCAACTGGCCATGATTAAGAGAGTTAATCACTGACAAACAATCCCCTTCAATGTGTAGATTTTCTATACCTAGAGTGACAAGAATCTTGATGCCCTTGAGAAGCACCTATGACTCATCCGTCATTGAAGAGTGAATACCAGTTCCTCTAGAAAACCCAACAACCAAGTTTCCCTTGTAATCCCTAATGATGCCCCCAATGTTAGCCAAACCTAGATTCCCCTTAGCCACACCATCAGAATTTAGTCTAAACCAATTCATATTCAGTGCTTTCCAAACAATTTTACTCTAACAATGATCTTGGAAGCATCATAGGAGTTGGTCCCAAGATTGAAATTCTAGGAATTTTCCATTTTTATCACCCACTCTATTGGGGCTTTATTTGAAGGTTTCCATTTGTATAGGGAGATAATTTTAGAGATAAGTCTAGAGCATGTTCCAAAGACTTCCTTGGGCCTCCTTTCAATGTCTCTAAAGATTTGATTGTTCCTTTCCTTCTAGAGGCACTAGCATATGACAGGGGGAGTTTGTCTCTATATTTCCTTGGGAAGGGGATGTTGGAAGGGACCAGTCCAACTAACAATAAGGGAAATTAAATCCTTATTCAGGGTCCCATCAATGGCCAACCTTTGAAAATCTAGGTCCCAAACCTCAGCAATAAATGAACAATGTACCAATAGGTGATCAACAAATGCTTCATTACATTTACATAATATGCACCTATTCATGATCATAAAGCCCCCTTTTTTAGGTTGTCTTGGGTTAGAATCCTATTATGACAAGTCGTCCACTCGAAAAAAATTATTTTTGGAGTCAAGTATTGGTTCTAGACCCTTTTCCAAATATTTCTTTGAGTGCCCTTATCTGACCAAAGAATGTAATTCATCCTAACAGATAGGTTTCCCTTGCTTTCCAAAGACCAAAAATAAATTATCTTCAATATCAAATAAGGGAATTCTAGAAAAGGAGAGAATAACGTGTAAGGAGTTAGCTAGGATTTTCAAGTTAGAGGAGAGAGGACAACATAAGCGAAGTTCTTTCTAGCTACTAGCACCAGGGGGACCAATAAGGTATTCGCTAACACTCGAGCCAAAAAAATGAGTTGTGAGTTCCATGAGGTTTTTAAACTCATAATTGGCCAAGGGGGTTTCAAGAAGACAAGGGTCTTCCCAAAATTGAATACAATTGCCTCTACCAAGCTTCCAATGGAGACCAGTTAGGAGTAGCTTCCTCATTTTGTATATATTATTCCAGGAAAGGGACTTGTGAGGGTGATCATTCTCAATACACTTGATGAGGGGGTTATTGTCAAGATATTTGGCACACATTATCTTGCACCAGTCCTTTTTTTTTCTTAACTGGTCCCATCCAACTTTGGCCAATAGAGCTTTATTTTTAGATTAGACCCTTCTAATGCCAGGAACTCCCCCATATTTGGGGAGGCACACTTTCTCCCAACTGACTAGAGACATTTTATTCTTATCCTCAGTGCCAAACCAAAGGAAAAGTCTTTGAATCTTTTCAAACTTCTTAGCTATGTAATTGGGCATTTTGAACATGGATAGAAAATAGACCAGGATCCCTTGAAGGGTAGTAGTGAGGAGCTATAGTTTACTAGCATGACTCAAAAGGGAACCTTTCCATCCAACAAGTTTTCTCTATATCTTTTCAGGAATAGCATTCTAGAAAGTGAGAGTGACTTCCTTGATAGTGAGAGGGAGGCCCAGGTACACTAAAGGAAGGGAGGCACTCACACAGCCTAAAATACTAGTCACATGGTCCTACAAACAAAGAGTACAATTAAAAAAATAAATCACTTTTATTATAATTAATACACTGACTTGAACAAGCCACATAAAGATTGAGGTAGCTTTTCCATTTCCTAGCTTCCACCACTGAGGCCTTCCCAAATAACATAGTGTCATCAATGAATTGTTGAATGGAAGCAGGTTCAAGGGTGGAGGCTATTTTGACACCTTTGATGGAAGCCCCCAATAGCATACGAGCAACAATCCTACTGAGGACATCAACCACCATTATAAAAAGATAAGGGGAGAGGGGATACCCCTAACGAATACCCCTCTTAACTGCAAAGAACCCATGAGGCACTCTATTGACCAGGACAGAGTATCAAACCATGGTAACACATTCCAAGATGATGTTGATCATTTTTTGATTGAAACCAAACCTATCAAGTACTTTGGGAAGGAAGTCTCACAAAAATTTATTATAATATTTAGAAATGTCAAGATTCAGAGCCATAGTAGCATTGTTACACCTATCCATAGAATATAATATTTCATGAGTGGATATAGCCACATCCAAGATATGGCGACCAAGGACAAAGCATTTTTGAATTGGGCTTATCATTTAATCTAGGAGGGGTTTCAAGTGGTTCATCGATATTTTAGAAAAAATCTTATAAACAATGTTACAAAGGCTAATGGGCCAAAAATCCACCATGGTTTGAGGTTCATCAATTTTAGGCACATGGGCAATTAAGGTATGGTTAAGTTGTTTGAGCAACTTACTAGAAAAAATCCATAGCTTCCAGAGTAAGGTCCTCACCCGCAATGTCCCAAATGATTTGAAAGAAGGTCGGGGGGTAAACATTAGGTCCAAGGGCTTTAAAAGCTCTCATACTAAACACAACAGACTTGACCTCCTTCAAAGTAACAACCCTCATCATAGAATCATTTTCCTCAATGGGTATGGAGTTATGAAGGGGTTCCAATAGTAGAGCATCCAACACTGGGTTGGGAGCCTTAGTAGGAGTAGAGAAGGTCCTGTTGAAGTGGACAACAACCAATAGCCCAATTTGTAAGGGATGAGACACCTCATCCCCTACCTCATTTTTCAAATTTTTTATTTGATTCATTTTCCTATGTTTGAGGGATAAAACATAAAAGAAAGAAGTATTCCACTCCCCCTCAGTTAGTCATTATATTCTGGATTTCTACTTCCAAAATATTTCTTCTTTCTTCAATATTTTTTCCCATTCCAAACGTTTAGTCTTTTCCTATTGACAATTCAAAATATAGGTATCACCTTCCTCCATCCTCTTTTGTAACATGTTGAGCTTGTCAGACACAACCTTTTTTTGATGGAACACATCCCCAAAAACCCTCTTGTTGCATCCTTTAACCATATTTTTTATGTGTTTGAGCCTATGGAAGGTCCAAAACATAGGGGAACCATGCACTGGGATATTCCACCAAGTAGAAATCTTATTCCTAAAGTTGGTATGGGAGTTCCACATGATATCGAACTAGAAAGGGAAATGATCAATAGAAAAGTGTTTATTTAGGGTTAGCAAAAGAGGGTTGTGGTTAGAAATAGTCTGGGTAGGGCCAAAAAATTAGCATGAAGCAAGGAAATCCAATTAGGAGAAAAATTTAATCTATCGAGATGGACTTGTATTAGACCAGCCCCAAGGCATATATTGGACCAAGTAAAAGATTGGCCCTACAAATCAATATCCACTAGAATAGTATAGTTTAGGAAATCAGCTAGGTCATACATATTGTCAGAGTAATCCATTAGGCCACCATTCTTCTCTGAGGGGAAAAGGGGGGAGTTGAAATCACTAGCCACCATCCATCGGTCTCACCTATTAGTCAAAATCCAATTAGATATTTCCTACTAGAGGGTTTTCCTTGCATTCCTAGTATTGGGAGCATAAATGTTGATCAAAGACTAGGAGCCCTCAACATTGGAAAACCTGACCCTCTCACTATTCTTGCAATAGAATATTTTGGAACCAGAGATCCTCATGGGATTCCACATTATAGAAAGACCACCCGAAGCCCCATCTACATCACTATAAGAAAAGAGAGAATTCAGCCAAGTATAATTTGCTATAGGTTCAAAAATGGTTTCCTTCATCTTGGTTTCTTGTAGAAGTAAAACATCTATTTTATGTTCCAACACATAGTTATTTAGGGCCAACTATTTGTGGGGGCTATTCAGCCCTCTCACATTCCATGAAAGGACTTTCATTTTGAAGATTTCTTTGAAGACACTTCCAATGTCCTCTGCTAACCTATCACAATTTCCTCTGTTGTTTCTTTATTTTTGGTCAACCACTAGTTGGGTCAACCAAGCTTAGACTCACCACCCACATTTTCTTTCTTGTGTTTACCCTTCCTCTTAGGGGCTGACTATAACTCTTCTTCCATAGGTTGCAAGTGATTCACTTCAATAGTCTCAGTTAGTCCAAGACAAGGCTTAACCAACGATGTTCCATCCTCTTGGATCTCACCATCCTCCACACCCATAGTAGGTGACGGAGGCTTTTCCAAAGATACCTCTAAATCCTAAGTCATGCTAGAGTTAGTACTTGGGGGTTTACAAACTAGGACGCTTGTGGGAGAAATACCATTGGGAACAATAGTAGAGTTAGCCAAGATCCTAGTTGAATTCATTATAGTCACAAGGTTAGCAGGCACTGACTTGGTTGGGGACTCAATGATCTTAAGAATGTTAGCTTCAAAAGGGAAGTCATTAGTAGGGACCTCTTCACTTGGAACACTAGGTTTGGGGATAGGTCTAATCATGGACTTGCATTCCAAAATAAGGTGGTCTGACTTAGCACATTTCTAGTAGTAAATCACAACATTCTCATAGTAGATCGGTTGAGTACAAGATCCGAAGGCAGACCAAAGTTTTACAGAGTTGGGTAAAGTCTTGCTAACATCAATATTAACATAGAAGCAAGAAAAAACTAACCTAGAAATAGATTTGGTGATAGATTTCGAGGTGATGAACTAGCCTGAAGTATCACCAATTCTCCTAAAAATTGATTCATCCTAGTATTCTAGGGGAAGACTAGGGAGACACACCCAGATAGGAGTTGACCTGTTGAGATCAACAACAATATCAAATCCTAGTTTCCAGTGGTACAACAACAACCCATGCTTCTTATAGACCCAGGGGAATAGAGAAAGCACCCAGACCACATCCTCCTCCATTGTGAACTTAAAGAGGAAAAGTCCACCAGCCATTACATAGACACTCACATTGCCCTTCAAACACCATTTTGTAGGAACCCATCTTCAAACCATATCAATAGAGTGTTGAAAGGATAGGAAATTTCCAACCATAGAATACTCCATGGAGTACACAATCCTATTGCTAATAGCTTCATGGATAGAAAAATTGGTTCCCCATACTGAGATAACCTCATTAGGACCGAGAAAGGGACATTTTGAATTTTGGCTCATGTTGGTCAAAATGTATTTTCATCCTTTAATCGGGGATAAAGGAATCTCGGGCACTTCATCAACAAGATTTCCAAGAATCACAGGATCCCCAATAGTGGACAACACATTGGAAGCCTCCAAGGATGACACCGCATGTGTAGTAGTGAGAATTTGGTCAGAAGGGAACATAGGGGACCATGGGGTACCCCTAATGTAGGCTCAACCATGTGCACAAGAAATTCAAACCAAGGGAGAGAAAGAGAGACGAAAACTATATGTTTATTTTTGCATTTGATGTAATTTTGAAATCAAACAATAATTTTTTTTTCCATTTTTCAACTATATGAAATATTCCTAAAAAGATGCAATTATGAATTCCAATTTTGGGATGTACACATACAAAAAATTTGAGCAAATAGAGATAGAAATATGTGAAAAATTTGGATATGGAAGGGTACAAGGATATAGGTGTCCAAAAGCATCTGATTCTTTGATAAGGGTTCTAGAAAATCAAAAGTTGAATGTTTATGTTTCTTTTTAAGGTTGTTTCTATCTACAAATAGGTTTGATAGTGACTATTTTTCCATAATTTTTTCAATTTAATGCAATGTGGTTCTAATGCAAGTATGCAACAACAAAGGAAAAATTTGAGTGCAATTGTTAGATATAAGATGCTTTAATTGACTTATTTGAAGATGCAAAATTTTGAGAATCATGATTTGATATAATTTTGAATCAAAACTATGTAATTTTGTTACTTTTTTTACTTAAATGAAAGATGCAATTAACAATTTCAAAATTTAACAATCTAATGAATGTAAATCTAATATAAAGATGACTCAAAAAACCCTAATGCAACTTATAATGCAAATTAAATGCATTTTTTTGCATTTTTATGACTTTTATGATCTAAAAATGAAACCCTAAGAGAGAAATGCAAACAATGTAATGCAAAAGCTAGATTTAGGGTTTGAAGGACTTCTAATTTTGGAAAATTTATGATGTCAAACATCGTGTTCACCAAAATGTAACATAGAAAAAGGTATCCTAGGTCCTAAATGCAAATAACCTAGTATGCAAGGTACCTTTTTCAAACTTACATTAAGATGTAGATCAACAAGGTGATTAGATTGACCTACAATCATGAAGGTGATCCAATCAGAATTTGATATAAATCTGATTGAAGATGAGAATGGATTGGAAATTATTTGGAATGATTAACATAATTAGACTATTTTCCCTAATATGTAAATTGCAAGATCTCGACAACTAATAGATGGAAACAACACTTTGCAAGTGGATTTGAAAAGTGTAAAGTGATATGTACCTGCCCAAAAATATTATTTTAACCATTGTAGAAGGACATATTATCCAAGGGGGAGTCCTTGTAGGGGTGTCCTCAACTTTTTGGGTCCTCTAATGGTAGATCTAAGACTCTTATTTCCACATGCAAAGTTGCTCCAACACTGTTGGACAATTCTATAGGTGATTTTTTGTGGTTTGATAAGATGTAGGGATTCAAATGCAATAATGGAAAATGTGTTCTCACAATTTCTTCAATACTCTTCAACTTTAGATATACACATTCACAAAGAGATGAAATGTTGGGCCATTTTAGGGGCTTTCCTCAATCAAACCCCATGAAGTGTTTCCACCTCTGCAATGGTAATGTCATTGATAACATGGATAAATGGACATGAAGGAATGATGAAATCACAAAGTGTTGCAATTCATCACCCTTAAATGGCTTCCTTGAAGGACTAAATTCACATGCATCACTCCAAGGTCTTATATCTTTCTTGCTTGATTATATTGAATTCTTTAAAGACCTAAAAAAGGGTTAGCCTTCACAAAAAAATATGATAAAACAACATGAACTCACATACATATTGACATGATGCTTGATTCCTGAATTGATTCAATAATACTCTAAAAACCCACTCTTCACTTGTTCTTGACAATAGTTCTTTCTCATAAAAATATCCTTCTAGTTAAAAATGGTGAAAAGACTAGGCATTTATAGGCATTTACCCAAATTCTTGAAAATTAGATTCCAAAAGAAAACACTTGGAAATTGAATTTTAAATGTTAAAATACCACCAACAACATACCCAAAAATAGGTCTTGGCTAAGTAGTGGGACCCATATGCCCAAGGGCATATGGGTCTTGGCCCAAACTTCCAAGATATTAAGTGTTAGGGGCAGCACATGATTTGGGTATATTTATTCAATGCTTGTAATTTTTTGAAAAATGGTACAAATGGGATCTAGAATACATAATTTTAGGACATTATAGGGTCAATTTGGTTCTATAATTTAGGGGAGCTAAAACATAGTGTGAAATTTTTAAGGGTGACAATTTTCTATGCTACATCGTATAACTCAATCCACTCTTTCAATGAACTTGTTGATGCCTTCCTCAAACATTTCCAAGTAAATATTAGACCTAAGATTACATTAACTAATTTAGTGAGATGCAAAAAAGGAAAAATGAAAAGGTAACATACTTTATAAGATGCTATCAGTTGCTTTATTCACAAATCAATCATACTCTCCTTGGTGCCAATGTTCAAAGAGTATTCATCAAAAATTTATAACCAAGCATAAGGGATAAAATCATATTGATAAAATATCCATCCTTGATATAGTTGTTTATGGTCCTTCAAGATTATCAGAATTTGGTTAGTCAATATAAAGAGACATCTTTATCGAATCCTACTAAGAAACCTGAATCCATACTTCAAAACAACTATCAACCATTCATGAAGAAAAACAAGAACTTTATCAAGATAAGTACACTTCAAATAACCAACCACATTGAAGCATAAGTTGCATCCATAAGCTCAACCCCATATCAATTTAGACCGAGAAATAGATAATTTACCCATCTGCCCGATTCCCTCCATTTGATCATGTTGAAAAGTTTGAGAAAGAACTTAATCCAATTACCTTTGATTAAAAATATGGACACAACCAAACCCTTACCTCCAAGTTTCAATCCAAATTTTTTTTTTAATATTATCACATAAATGGACATGATACATAATGGTGCATACATCTTAAACATCGAATTCAAAACATCATCGAGTCTAATCAAATTTAGTTGGGTAGTGTTAATGATCAAGGAAATACATCTGTTGCCCCACCTAACCAAAACTTGTAAATTTTTACCAATCCAATACCAAACCATTCATCGAAATTTGTGCAAGCTTGTGATGTTAAGAATGATGAGATGAATGTCAATAAAACTAAATACATGAATAATGATAAGGATGATGATAAGAGTGATGAGGAGGATGGTTTGTAAGATATGGTCACTCTCATAGATGTTGAACCCCGTAAGGGAAAAACCACTTTGTTACTCAATATTGATTTTACCCATATTTATGCATCCATACATGCACTCGATGGTACTGTCTATATTGCCAGAAATATTAATGACAAGCCTACATCTCGGATAATTATTGATCTTGTGTGTGTAGATAATTTGATCTTTGAGGAATTCTTATTTGTGCATGAACTCTATCAAGATTCTTATGAAAAATTGAAAGAAAGGTTAAAAACTCATGATGGATTTTCTTGCCCTATGATAGGTTTGATCACTCAAGTCCTCTTAAATTTGGACTGAAATAATTAGATGTATCATTCTATATCATCTCGATGTTGAATCAATTTCATGTAAAGCTAGGCTACCCATGGCTATGCTCCATGAATGTCATCTTTCCATTTATTCACAAGTACATAAAGTTCCCCTTTGAAAACTAAATTTTTATAGTGCATCATAGTGGTTTTAATCCTTTGTCCTCTCATGGAAACTTTTTGTTAAATTTATTTTGGCATAAACCTATGGAACCTATTAAGCCTTGTGAGGATTTATTTTTTAGGTCATAATTTTTTTTTAAGGAAAAATGTATCGTAGAACTATCCCTTAGCAATAAACCACCTTCCTCCTCCTCCACTAGTTGTGGATGAACCTATCCCAAAAGAAAAGACCCTTCTAAGTAACCAAGGTAAATATTTCATAGTTCCTCCACCCATATCATATAAAAGACGAAGAAATAATCTCGTAATTCCTTTTGTGCCTCCAAATTTAAAAAAAGTGTATAGACCTAAAGAGATAGTGTTTTCCCAACCCCCGGTGGTTCCTTCAGTTCCTCCCTTAAGGGAAGAAAAGAGACCAATGGTCAAGAAACCCACTCTTACCCCATCGTAAATTGAAAAATGTGCAAGAAGAAATTAAAATTCTAAAGAGCATAGGCATAGTTGTCATGCTATTTCTCATTAGTTGGAAGAAAATAATGAAATAATGCCTCAAAATCAAACACCTATGTAAACATAATCAAGAAGAATTAAAATTTTCACCAACACAAGACATGGAACCGAAACAAGAAGTAAAACAAGAACATACAAATAAAATTGTTATAAAATCTCCCATTGTGATTAACTTGGATGATGAAAATGAAATTGGTAAAATTGATGAACAAGTGCATAATGAGCTTAATTTGTTGTTTTCAATGTATATGAGTTTAGATGCGGGAAATCATGATGATCCTCCTAATGAGAGTGACACACCACATGTTGAACCTAGAGATGCTCCTATTATGACACTTGTTGTAGTCCCTTTGGCTAGATTTCCAACTTCCATATATAATGAGAAAGATTTGGATGAAAATTATTTTCTTTAGATTGACTTGCAGGGTCATCCCACAATAATGGGTCCCAAACTTGGGATATCCTAATTTTTTCCTAAAATCGCATATATTTAAAAAAAATAAAAATTTAAGCCTTGACGGATTCTAGATAAAGGTTTTTAATTGAAGAGGGTTATATAAGACCCCCTTAGATCAAAACCCCTTGTATAGAACCCCTCTAGTCTTAAAACATACCCATAATGGAGTCTCATTTGCAC
Organism: Sequoiadendron giganteum; assembly: GCA_007115665.2. Classification (NCBI taxonomy): domain Eukaryota; kingdom Viridiplantae; phylum Streptophyta; class Pinopsida; order Cupressales; family Cupressaceae; genus Sequoiadendron; species Sequoiadendron giganteum. Next base: position 539,458,668 of record CM021104.1, on the reverse strand, counting down.
CTATCAAAATGCGGGCCAAAAAAAACATTTTCTTTACCTTTTGAGGGATCAAATAAAGTCATTTATAAATTATGTTTTTGAAAAGTTAAATAGCATTTATAGGGCATTGTACCCCTCACAATGAACCGCAAGGGCCAAAAAAAGATGAGACTAAACAACTAACATAAAAAGGAAAAAAAACACATAAACAACCCAAAGGCAGCACAGCAACAGCCGAGAAATAGCCGACAGACAGGCACCAAGAGCAACTAATTGACATCATCCCAATTTTTAATCAAGAGTTCCACCGCCTCATCTCCCACCCACTCTTTGTTTTCCTATCTATTTTTCCCCTCCAGTTTCTCTTTTATAGCATTAGACAGAGTGCTTGTAACAAAGTGACCCAATTTCATGGTGAAGCAGGTTAACCCCCGAAATATTTTGTCAAGAGTGTCCAATATCTTCGCCAGCTCACACGAATCCACCCCAACATCCATAGGTCCTTGAACCTCACCAGGCTCATCCACCAGCAGGTACGAAGAGTGTGAGCCAGAGCCATTAAAAGGAAGCTTGTTGTCCACCGGAGTAAGCTGGGGCCTCTCCACAATATCTTCCTCCACATCTTTAGACTCTTATTCCTTGTAACCCTTGTTGTCTGACTACTCCTCCTTAGAATCCTCAATGATTAACCTCTTCTTGCTATTATTGGCCAGCCTCCCAGATCTCCTCTTAGCAGTTTCCCCTCCAGTCATCTCCATGTTCCCCACAACCGTATCCCCTTTGGAATCTTTCCTAACAACATTCTTACCCTTTCCATCCTTAGCAATCACAACCTGCATGCATTTCTCCTTACCTTTTTTCATTGCAGTGACATTAATAGCTGTGTCAACCTGAGTTCCTTTTAGCTCACAGAGCCCTTCCGCCATGTTGGATTGGGCCTTTCCCAACCCACTCTTGATTTTTTTGGTGGAGAATTTGGTTTTAGCATTCCCCACTTTGTCTACATTAGAATTTTGAGGAGGACTCTTGGATTCGGCCGGGGAGATAGGCACAACAGAAAGGGGTTCAATGTCCTCGATGTAGATAGCGGTGATAGATTTAGGCAAACAAAGGGCAAGATGAAAGTGATACAGATGAAGGATAAGCCCCTAATGGAGTGGGAGTGGTAGGAGATCACAGGGATTATGGCTGGTCGAATCTTTACACTTGTCAATAGAACTTTCTAGGTCCATTAAAAGGAAAAATGGGAAAAAATAAGCAGCATTTTATGCCTAAGGTGGTTTAACAGAGGGAAATGATAAAAGAAACAGGTTTTATATCTACCTTCCAGAGTCACATACTTCATTAGCACCATGCACACCAGGTCCCATGGCTTAGGAAGTGCTTCCCTTTCAAACCCCGCCTAGTTCTGAACCGAGGTCTCCTCACCTCTGAAAAACACTTTAAGGCTCTTGTGGTCTGGATTTTTTGTGTGTTTAGGATATTTTTTCCCCACATAGCAAACCCGTAGCTTGTGTAATAACATCCTCACTGATTTCAAACAAAATTCCACCAATGGAGACCCTCTTGTCCTTCCACGAACTGGCAAACTTACCCGATAAAATAGGATCATGTCTGACTAGGCACTCCATGAGCAGAGCAATTCCTCCCTCCACACAGATATGCCAGACCAGAGGGTTGTTTTGAAATTCCTCACAATTGTCTGGTTCAGTCCGAACACACTTACCACCCATACTGCCAGTCTACACAGTAAACTCACAGAAATGCAAAAAATACCGAATGTAGTAGTCGCAAACAATAATCTCCAAAAGATAGTTAAGGCAGGGATTACAGTGAAGCAAATTAAACCCCACATACCATTCACACGAGTAGAGAGGAATTATACCATAGTGTGAAAAGACATAAAAATTAATGAATTTATGATTACAGTAGAGAAGGAAAGAGTTGGCAGAGATGTAGGGAATGCACGAAAACCCATGCGGATAGGCCAAAAAACTAAAATTAGCAATCCTCCAAAAGAAGCCTAAGGAATCCCTAGCTAAAATGACATGAAGCCTCTAGAAGGAGGCCAAATCTCATCATAGATAGTCACATCATTATAAATACAATCACTCCTCCAAATTCAATGAGGAGATAAAACAAGAAATCCAATTCCCAAAAGAGTAGATCACATAGTTTGGTCCCATAACTAAAATGAAGTCACGTCCTTCCATTTAACCCGCATCAAGATGCCATAAAAAATCTTGAACTCCTCTTTTAAATCCCCTCCCTGCCATCTCATCATAATCTTAGAAACCAAAACCATCCACCATGTCCAAAGGACATACACGTGGATGCTCCTTTCCCTACCCCACACACTCGCATCTTTACCAGGAACCCTCCACCTATACTCCATACCAATAATGACATTCATCCACCAACACACCCAAAATAACCAATGGGCCCCCCAATCAGCACTCATCATCCAAAGGTTGAAAATCATTACAAACCATGATAATCTTGTTCCCACTCTATCAAAGCTTGAATATTTGGTGGTAGTCTTTCCTTATTCCTCCAACATCTAGCTAAATCCCAACCCAAGCCAAGATTAGCCAAAGCATCTACCACATGGTTGCCTTTTCTAAAAATATGAGTCACCTTTTTGTCTCTAAATCTGGACAAAAGGAAGCTAACATCCATCAATATGTCCTTGGTATTCCAACCAACTAATCTATCTTTTTCCACAACATTCGTCACCGATTTGGAATATCCTTCAATGTGGAGATAAACAATCCCTAGAGAGACAACAATTTTGAGGCCCATGAACAGCGCATGAGCCTCAGCCACTAAAGCCAACTGAACCCCAATTCCTCCAGCAAAACCCACCACCATATTTCCCATAGAATCTCTAATAATCCCACCTAAACTTGCCCTCCCTGGGTTGCCTTTAGCAGCCCCATCAAAATTAAATTTGAACCATCCACAATCCAGAGGCTTCCATTTGGTATTTTTCCTAGCTAATAGTTTCAAATTATCAAAGGCATTAGCCTTTAGAACCTGATGCCATTCCTTAGCCATTTTTATTTCATAATCCAGTGGCCCCATCTCTAGTACTTTCCCATTAAAGAGAGAGATATTCTCCTCAATGAGCCTAACACCAATGCCAAATACTTCCTTGGGGCTCCGCTCAATATTCTTGAAAACCTTGTTATTCCTGTCCTTCCATAAACACCAACCTAAGACTGGGGTGACTTGCTTCCATATTTCACCAGTTAGAGGGTGGAAAAAAGGGCCATTCCAGCCTAGGATAAACGATAAAAGGTCTTTGCTCATAACCCAAAGGACATCAAGTTTCTCAAAAGCCATCCCCCAAACTTCAGCAGCATACGGGCAGTGTAATAAAAGGTGGTTGACAATTTCCTCCCCTTCCTTGCATAGAAAACATCTATTGGAAAAGCACAACCCCCGAATTCTCAAATTGTTCTGATTTAGGATCCTATTATGATAGGTCGTCCACCAGAAAAAAATAATTTTAGGGATCATGTGATGATTCCAAACCCTCCTCCAGGGTTCCACAACATAAATTTCATTAGTCAGTAGTCTGTAAGCTGGTCGCACTGAAAGATCCCCCTATTTATCTAAAGCCCAAAAGAACTCATCCTCCCTGTCATAGGAAGGAAATTTGATACTAGAGAGCAACACCTAAAGGGATCGAGCTAGGTGACAAAGGTCAAGAGAGTGGGGGCAACAAAGAGAGAGATCCCTCCAAATCCTAGCTCTAGGAGGGCCAGCCACATAGTCACTGATATGTATGCCAAAGAATCTCTGAGCTTCACCCATCACCATCCCAAAGTTGGAGCAAGTCAAGGAGGATTCCAAAAGCCAAGAATCTTACCAGAACTTGATTTTGACCCCATTTCCCATTTTCCATTTAATCCCTTTCTTTAGCATGCCTTGAATGCTGCAAATGCTCCTCCAGACGACAAAGCCTTGGGGATGAGGATCTGAAAGACAATCAATCAAAGGCCTATTCTGGAGGTTTTTAAAATTTAGAATTTTGCACCAGTCCTTGGTGTTCCTTAACTGGTCCCACCTAACCTTGGCCATCAGCACCCTGTTAGTGATGACTATCTTCCTTATTCCAAGCCCACCATAATTTTTAGCCTAAGAAACTCTTTCCCATTTTACCAAAGCAATTTTATTTTCTTCCTCAATACCAGACCAAAGGAAATTCCTTTAAATTCTTTCAAACTTATCAAAAATATACTTAGGCATCTTAAAAATAGCTAGAAAGTAGGTGGGGATACCTTGTATAGCCGTGGTGAGAAGTTGGAGTTTTCCAGCATGACTAAGCAAAGAGCCCTTCCACCCAACCAACTTCCTTTGAATCCTCTCTAGAATGGAATTCCAGAAATCTAGGGGAACCTCCTTAACCATGAGTGGGAGCCCAAGATATACCGACGGGAGAGAATCACCAACACATCCCAGGATCGTTGTCACCCTGTTTTTCCAAATTTGGCAAGCAATTAAAGAAGTAAATATTGCTCTTGTGGTAGTTGATGCTTTGACCAGAGTAAGAGGAATAGCTTTTAAGACAAGCTTTCCATTTCCTAGCTTCCACAACAAAGGCCTTCCTAAATAGAAAGGTGTCATCAACAAATTGTTGCACAACAATCAGATTAAGAGAGGTAGCCACTCTAACACTAGAAATGGAGCGCTCTGACAACAGACTCATGAAATTCCTACTAAGCACATTGGCAATCATAATAAAGATATAGGGGGAGAGAGGGTCTCCCTGTTTGAGCCCTCTATCAATAGAGAAGTATCCATAGGGGGATCCATTAACCATAACCAAGAACTTAATAGTACTAACACACTCCATAATGAGCTTAATGACCGAGTTGTTAAAGCCAAACTTGGCCAGGACCTTCGTAATCAATTCCCACAGAACCTTATCATAGGCTTTGGAAATGTCAAGCTTAATTGCCATCTTCGCATTATTACATCTATCCATAGAGTGGAGCAGTTCATGGGTTGTCAAAGAAGCATCAAGAATGTGTCACCCCGAGACAAACCCCTTTTGAGTGTGACTAATAATTTTATCCAGAAGAGGTTTGATTTGGTTGACAAGGATCTTAGAAATGATCTTATAAAAGGTGTTACAAAGACTAATAGGTTGGAAGTCATTCATTGAAAGAGGCTCACTAATCTTGGGTATAATAGCAATGAAAGTGTGGTTCATTTGTTTAAGGATCCTACAAAATTTTAAGAAGTCCCTAGACGCAATCACAAGGTCCTAGCACACCGTATCTCAGAAAATTTGAAAGAACGCAAGAGGAAACCCATCAGGACCCGGGGCTTTGAAGGCCCCCATGCTAAAAGTAGCCAACCAAACCTCTTTTGTGGAAACAATCCTAAGAATTCCCAAATTATCTTCCTGAGAGATGGAAGCAAGGACATGATGAAGGATCTTACAATCCAGAGCTAGGTTGGGTGCCACTGTAGGGGCCAAGAAAGCATCCTTGAAGTAATTAACCACACAGGACCCAATTTGACCTTGATTAGAAATATCCTCCCCAGAGGTACTTATCAATTTAGAAATTTGATTCCTTTTCCAGTGTTTGATGGCAAAAACATGGAAAAAGGATGTGTTCCTATCTCCTACCTTCAACCATTGGACCCTAGATTTTTGCTTCCAGAAGACCTCTTCATTTTTTAAGACCCATTCCCATTCCATTCTGGCATCCTTTTCCTAAATGTGTGTTTGCTGACTGTCATCTCCCTCATCCGTATTTTTTTGCAAGGTATTCAACTTCCCCTCGAGCTATTTTTTCCTTTGAAAAACATCCCCAAAACAATCATGTTCCATCCTTTAACCATCAGCCTAATATGTTTAAGTTTAAAGAAGAACATAAACATAGGGGATCCTTGGACTGGAATATTCCACCATTCAACAATTTTCTTTTTGAAATTGGGGTGAGAGTTCCACATTATTTCAAATTGAAAAGGATAGGGACCACCAGAAGGATGAATATTAGTGGTCAACAGAAGAGGATTATGGTCCAATACCGTCCTAGGCAAAGTTACCAGGTTGGCATCTAAGGCATTAGTCCAATGAGGAGAGTAGAGGAAGCGGTCAAGCTGAACCTGAATCAAATCGCCACCAGCCCTTCTATTAGACCAAGTGAAATTTTGGCCCAGTAGCTCAATATCAATTAGCCTCAAAGAATACAGAAAATTAGCCAAATCCAACATGCTGTCAGTGTAATCCAAGAGGCCACCACTTTTCTCAGACGAAAATAGGGGAGAGTTGAAATCTCCAGCAACAAACCAACGACCACCCTTATTCATATTAATCTTAGCCACCATGTTATTCCGTAGAATATTCTTCGAGTTCCTCTGATTAGGAGCATATATATTAACTATAGACCATTCTTCTCCAGAAAAGGAGAACAAAACCCCAATGCTATTTTTACAATGAAATCGTTTAGAACCCTACATACAAGAAGGATTCCAAAGCACAGCTAGTCCTTTCGATGCTCCCTCAGCATCACTATGGACATAGGAAGCATTAGGCCATAGAAAGCTAGCAACTTTGTCAAAATTAACCATTAACATCTTAGTTTCTTGAAGAAGACAAACATCAATCTTATGCTCCACTATATAGTTCTTCAGGGCATGTTGTTTGTGCGAGATATTAATCCCACAAACGTTCCAAGACATAATCCTCATTTCTGACCTTTTTTTGAGGACACATCCAATATCCTCTGCTTTCCCAAGGCAATCTCATTTGTTGTTTCTCTCATTTTGGTGTATCTCTGAGAGGGTCTCCCAGGTTTGGAATCCCCTCCAGCATCTGCCTTCTTCTTCCTTCCCTTATTCTTAGGCGTAGTCCATATCCCTTCATCCTCAACTTTCTCTAGCTTTAAGCTCTGCAAACTTTCAGTGGACTCATCAATCATGCCAGAGCACTCTTCCTCCAAAATTTCACCATCTTCTACCAAGGCCCCATAGTTCCCCAGAGCGATAGTCAAGGACAGAGGATCAACAATTGATGAGCCAAGACCAAAGAACCCAACATAAGCCCCCATAAGCAAGGTATCGACAGGTAAGGATCCAAGATTCTGAGACACAAAGACCTCCTGGGGTATGGCTTCCAACACGAAAGAGACATAAGGGATCAAACCAGGGTGAGGACTAATAGGGGAGGGTGGCCGAGGAGATAACATAGGTGGCCAAACAAAAGCTGGAGGGACAAGCTCAGAGTCACCCAAAGGCCTTGGGATATCCTCAGCCAGATTTGTGGGATTTAACACATCTTTAGTCTCCCGACTAATCAAAGATTTGTAGTCAGAAATAAGATGCCCAACTTTGGCACACCTTTGACAAAATACCACAATGTTTTCATAACATACAGGTTGAATCTAGCTACCCAGCTTAGTACACAACTTGATAGAGTTTGGTAGAATTTTATCAACATAAATATTGACACAGAAATGAGCAAAGACTAACCTTGATTTTGATTTAGTGACAGCATCCGTAGTAACAAACTGACCCAATGAATTACCAATAGCCTTGAAGATGGAATCATCCCAAAACTCAAGAGGTAAGCCCAACAGCCTAACCCAAATAATAGCCAACATGTTAAGGTCAATAGCAGGGTCAAAACTAGGTTTCCACTTACACATTTCTAGACTGTGCTTCCCATAGACCCACGGGCCTGACGACAAAGTGGTCACCAAGTCCTCAGTTGCAACAAACCTAAATAGGAAGAGACCACCAGCCATCGTGCATATCTCCACACTACCCTCGAGACGCCACTTCACAGCAACCCATTTCCTAACCATATCCACCGTAGGATGACAAGAGGGGAATCTCCCCACCACAACATTCTCCATGGAGGAAAGGATCTTATCACTGATCGAATCAGGAATGTCAAACACATTACTAGAGATCGAAACAATCTCAGGTGGAGCCAGAAACAAGGAGGAGACTTGTTTCCCACTAGTCAGAACATCCTTCCAACTGGTAGCCAGAGGAATCTCAACTGACGGCACAGAAGAACTGCCCGGAGAAGCCAAATCCTTCAAAACGCCCGATGGTGAAAGTGCATATCCCATAGAGGGGGTACCCACTAGACACGTCCCCAAAGGAGAGGAGCATGGGTCAGGAGGGGGCAGAGGGGGACCATTAGATACCCCCAAGACAGAGTCCACCATGCACACAGAACTTCAAAAAACTGATGAGCGGGAGAAATTCAAAAAAACTAGAGCCCTTACTCTTGTTATGAATGCATATTTAGAAATTATGTTATGTAAGTATGTAGCTCTTATTATAAGCTTTCCAAAAATTATAATTTTAAATATTTCTAATTTAATTATTATATTTGTATTTTATTTCTTGTGAATGTGTTTTTCACTAAACATCAAGGTATTTGTTTCACAAACGTGGAAAAATAGAAAATTAGAGAAAAAATATAAGAAATATGTGTGCACTAAGTATTGATGTTCTTGTTTCATAAAAAAAAATTAATTTTAATACATACAAAACAATTTAAGCATGACGACATACACCTATGTCCCAATTATAATCATTTTGACTTAAAAAAATATTTTACAAAAAACTATGCAATAAATAATTATGAAAAAATATCCATGCACTAGATATTGATAGTAAAAGCTATATTTTAAAAATTATAATTTCATCATTTCAATAAAGGAAGTTATGTTTGCATAAACACCACTTTTTAAAAAGGGTGTTTACTTGTGATATTTCTATCAGGATTCAACTATGTAGTTTTACGAGTCCAACTCATTGACCCATGTTTCATGAGTAGTGGTTCACAAGAACCCATATCTCATGATAATTAATGGTCCACTTAGCACTCATTGCAACTAGGTGATGCTCATAGGGGTGAAGCATTTGGACTTCCCAGGAGGTCACCCATCCCAGTACTACTTCAGCATAAGTGCGCTTAACCATAGAGTTCTCCACAAGGTTAAGACCACTTAGCTTGCAAATCCATTTGCAAAACCTTCAACGGTGTTGTTCCTTATGAACCATTCTTTATAGAGGATCTTTAGCTCATCAATTTATAAGTATGAGGTATTTCTACAGGGTGGGGTGATCCCACAATACTAGTTTACAATTTTTGGCCAAATTGGACACTGAAATATTTTTTCTAACTAAATCTTCACTTTTGGGAACCTATAGCGGCTAAACCGTGAGGAATTTGAAGATGATACAAACTAGTGATTTGTGACAGTTTATGTGTAGATTCTAAATATATTTTTTCAAAAAAAATGGAATCAGATTGCACTTCTTTTTCCATATCCTTCAAAAACTAGTTTTTTTTAGTAAACATCATTTTTAAGGAGTGAGGATCACCGTATACAACATACCTCTTTTTCCATGAAGGATAAAATTCTAACTTTTTCAAATTTAGATTTGTAACTATGATATCTAGCCCTTTCATTTTTTTTCATAGTGTTTTATTGAATATTTTTTCCTTAATCAAGTTTTCAAGTCAAACCAATTACAATTCAAACATAGGCGGACCGTATAACACATAACTTCTTTTGTATGTATCGAAATTGAAATTTTTTTTACTGGATCAAGGACATCAATATCTAGCCTGCACATATTTCTCAGAATTTTATTTTGATAATCTTCTATTTTTCCACATGTGCAAAATAGACAACTTGATTTTTGGTGAAAAACCTATGTTTAATTAAACTAAAAAAAATACATAATAAAACCAAAACATATTAAAATTATATTTGTTGGATAGCTTGTTTTGAGGACTACCATCATCTAGTTGGGTATGTGAAGTCTCCTCCATTTTCATCCTCAACCTAAACTTTGAAGGGAAAAATTATGGAGTATTTTGGTGCCAGAGGGGGAGAATGGGGGAAAAGGAGGGTTCAAGCGAACCCCCTTTCCACAAGCATTTTTTTCTTATTTTTTGTGAAATGTGGGACCCGAAATTAAATGGGTTCACTCAAAGGGGGGATCTATCAAACCCCATTTGGGTTCGCTTGAACCAGAAGTTCATTCGAACCCCCAAAAACCTATTTTTTTGCATGGGGTCTTTTTTTGCAACTGTTCCTTCCTCACTAGAATTGTAAACCACTTTTGTGGGTTTACCCCATGTCAAATTGTGATATTGCTATCAGGATTCACCATGTAGTTTTACGAGTCAAACTCATTGACCCATATTTTATGAGTAGTGGTTCACAAGAACCCATCTCTCATGATAATTAACGGTCCACATAGCACTCATTGTATCTAGGTGATTCTCACAAGGGTGAAGTATTGGGCCTTCCCAAGAGGTCACCCATCCCAGTACTACTCTAGCTCAAGTGTGCTTAACCACATAGTTTTCCACAAGGTTAAGATTGTTGATAAGGGAAAGGTAAATCTGTGTTTCAATGATGGGAGGATTATGTTGGATATTTCTTTAGAACCAAACTTGATCTCACCATTTACCACTGAATTTTCTAGAATCCAATGATAAGTAAAGGAAAGGATTGGCCAACAAATAGGTACTAGCTTTCTATGATAGAACTCTACTCTTTGGGCTTTGTGAAACCCAGGAGGGTGATCCTAATAATGTTTACATGATATTCTTGTTCCATTTTCATCATGAACATTGCAACACACAAATAATTCTCATACAACGGCTCAAAAAATAGAACATATAAAAGAAGTTGGCTGCTTCTTAACAACAGTTCATATTTAGAGCCTGAGAATGGTAAAACCTAACATAATTGTAACCCATTTCAGAATATTTTGATTTAATAAATGGTTTGTTGCTGAATTAATCAACAAATGCAACATGATCACCTCACTTATATTAGTGCCTCATCCTTGGAATGGATTCAATTTTAATATTTACATGATTCGATAGAAGTTTCATACATGACAATATTTAAATCCTTAAGGATACTGCATTACAATACTTCAACATTATATCTTAACCATTACTTCTTACTAATATCCTAGCATATGATTTGACATAAACCTATAGCTCTATTCAAGCATTTACATCAAATCTTTGAATTAATAAGCAAGAATAAAACCATACACCTATTGAAAATTAATAGAGAAAAATATGATAACCCTTGATTATATTACTTATAGTTTATAAAACCAGTACATGGGAGAGAAAATGGTGCAAAAATCACACTATTATGTTCTATATTGTCAGTATTACTATCCGGACTACATGTAAATATCATCAGACTCGAACCTAATACTTAACACTAATTTTTTTATTATATTCTTTACAATCCTTAGTGTGATCAATTCTAGAACAACCAACCCCTATAACCAGCCCCAAATTCCAATTTTATAAAGATGTGGGAGAAAACAATCCACAGGTCGAATTGCAATTTCAATTAATTTTTATTTGAAATACATTTCAATTTCAATTTCATGACTCCCCAGATGGTTATATTTGACCATTGCGAAAGCGGGGGGAAAGCAAAAGACAAAACCCACATAGTCCATTGAAGAAGAAAGCCAACCCTCTTGTTGGTGTTTAAAATAACAACCCAGCTAGACTTTGAAATTCTCTAAGAGGTAGCCAACCTCTATATTAAAGAACAACAAAGACTAGTGGCCAACTGACAAGATTCAATAAAAGACTGACATCTCCTACACTTCTGGCTCTGCAGGACCAAGGTGGGTAAACCTAAACAATTCTCAAAACTTAATTCACTCATACACTGACATTGTTTTACAAAGCAAATAACTCCCAATGAAACAACACTAAGGGAAGCATTGACAGCTTTAAATTTGGCTAAATTCTTAGCAACTCAACCCTCTCTTAGCCATTGGAAAGCAGGACATGCAATAAAATAGTAAGATTAGAATGATTTTGCATTTAAAATTGTTTCTAAGATGCACAAACTGAAAAATAGATCAGTGCCAGTTCTGGGCCAAGGAGTCAAACACTTAAAATGAATTCTCTAGCAAACAGTCTTCAACCAATGGATTTAACTTGCTAATGCTTTGCATTAACTGTTAGTGCCTTGCACCAACAATCCCTCTCTTATCATCAATCAGATTCTCAGTATCAAATCCCATCTGTACACCTGAAATCACAATCACCTACTCAAAGCATTTTAACCATTTCCTTGAAATAGAACAATGAACAGACAAAACAATCTCATGAAACTTGAGATGATAAACTCAAAGACACTTTGTATTATTGAATTTATATAACTGAAAGTGTACAAAAATGGAGACAATCTGATGACATTCATGAATGTGGAAACACCTTCATGATATTAATTGCATAAACTGGCTATATTTACTCTCGAATTCATAAAATTATAGCTTACAGACTTAAAAAATGACTCAGAAAATACAAATCTCTATCTACCCAGCCCAATACAAAAACTCAGAACCCTGTACAATGAGAAGAGAAGAGAATAAAATAGAAGAATGGAAGAAACAAAAGAAGCCCTAAATTCAATATGGAATTGCCATCTGTAAGCTCCATTTACCGTTGATCCATCAACTGAAAAGAATCTCTTCCTTCCTTTGTAGAAACAAACTTATTCCCTCAAAAATAGCATCAACTCATCATTGCTCAGCAACAGAAAATCAACCCGTGTGGAGATTCAATTATTTTCCCCAACTGCAAAATATCTCCCTTTCTCGTGAAAACTTCTCATAATTCTTCTTTTACAATACTAAACCTGCACATTATAATTCCCAACAAATAAAACATTTCCTTCAAATATTTCACTTTACTTGTATCCATTCACTCAATGTTTTAAATTTCCCATTTAAAACAATCACCCCTTTTCACCCTGCCCACTACTCTTGAAAAATCTGCCCATGCATTTGTTTTTATCCTTCATTTAAAGCTTTCTACTTTTAATATTTTGAGACATTTAACACTAGGCATTATAAAATATTTACCCCCATGCACTTTCACGTGCATTTTACATTATAATGACTTTCCATTTTTACTTTCAACACTAATGAAAATATTTTCCCGTGATATTTTAAACATTTTGTTTAAAATATTTGTCTATATAAAGTTCGCTTGATAAAAATTAATTTCACCCATTTTCATTTTAGTGAATGCAATTCACTAATTGAGTAAAATTATTTACATTTCTTTCCAGCAAAGAAAGTTTTATGTAAAACCTTTTTTAAAAAAAATCTTATGGGCACCCACCTTATTGAAACATTTCCCCCTAAAAGTGGATCTATTTAATCACTTATCAGGCACTTTTGAATTAATATTCTACCCTTTTAAAAAAGTAAAGGGCCCACCACTACATGGCCAAATCTCGCCAGCCTCACAGAATTCTTGCTGACATCATCCCACTTCCTATGAGGTCCGCGAGCAAGGGTTGAAAATGCCCTAATTTCATTTTATGTCTGGTTGAGCTCTCTCGGGCTACATCAGGCCTCCTCCTTATTTCCTAACCTAGACACACCCCTGCCAACTTGCATTTGCCTACTCTAGGCCACACACCCTCCAAGTGCCCTTCTCTTAGCTAGTTGTGCATTGTTCCCCTTCACTTGTGCCCAACACATTTCCTTGAAAAGTTTCTAAAGGATTTTCAACATATCCAATTTGAGCGCATTCTGCAGATTTATGCTAGCCGCGCCTCCCCAAAATTCCTCTACACTTCCTCCATAGGATCCTCTGGTGCAGGGGTGTCTCCTTCAAAAACACACAAACCTCTCCTGTGTGTTGTAGGTCACACCCAAATTTTCTGTTGGTTGTGCCCCTACCAATGCCCTTAACACCAACTGCAAGCCACACTCCATATGCTGGCTAGGGGCTTCCCCTCACTATTGTGCATGGGCTCCTTTATTGGTTGCATGGTCATCCCCATAACCTGCTCCATTGCAGCTGCTCATAAAAAAGTTTCCTTTTGACTTTTAATATATCCACTTTGTGCGCATCTTCTATTCATTCCAGGTACAAAGAAGTGTTTGTATCATCCTTCATGCCACATTTCTTTAAGAATTTCTGACTTTCAACTATTCTGGTATATTTGCTACCAGAGTAGCATGACTCCTCTTAATCTGTTGGGTTACTCCATCGAGCATCTTGCAATTTGGGGCTTTCTAAAGACTTAAACAAATACAATTGGTGTATATACTGCAAATTATGGCATGCCTCAATCACTCAATGCATGATTGAAAGCCTCTAAAACATTTTCAACAAGAGATTTTGAATGGAGCCTGGCACGTGCCTTGCCTATGCAAGTCATCTTTCACATCATATTGTGCAAAACATTAATTTTTTGTTGCCTCTGAATCCATTCACATTTTCAAATTCTTGATCATAACCATAGTCAAGATACTTCAATTTCATTTGCATTCTTAATCAAAATCAACATCTAACAGGGTCCACTTCCAAATTTGAACCATAGGTGCAAATATATGCATCCATTTCGATAAAAAATTTGAACAATATTAACCTTTTAAAAGGTATCCTTTCAATATAATAAGGACATTCAAGAAACCAAGCAGAATCAAATAATGTTATGATTCCATCCTTTGGTAACTCAAATGAAATACCACTTATTGGAAAGAGTGTATGGATGAATAATTGAAGCCCTAGATATAACTCATGCAACCTTAAATTGTTTCCATTGTCCTCAAATATTACTCAATCCTCTGTTCCATATTGTTATTCCAAAAATCTCAACTTTTAGTAACATGGAGTTGCCTCACACCATCAAGCAAGATTAGAAGTGTTATGACTTTCTTCACGGTAACTCAAATGGACATCACCATCCCTTCCCATATAAACAACTTGAAAAACAATTACCCACATATCAACTAGATCACTCAATGGGATTGCAACACTGGAACCATTATAGGTTCATGACCATGCAAAGCATGTCGGGCCCCATGTGGGTCTGGCTAAAAAATTTTCATTTTCAAACAAGTTTTACCCTCAAAAGGTCTAATACTACCTTTTGAATACTTCTGAAGTTGAAAAACGAACCGGGTCTACATCAGAATCAATTTTTTGACACTTTTGCAAAATGGTCAAAATAGGTCAAGTTGCCTCAGGAATCAATCTGGGAAACCAATCAAACGACCTTTAGGAGACATAAAAACTTGCAAGCATATAGTCATTTGACCCAAATTCATAGTGCAAAAGATGTCTTAGAGAAACAGATCACGAGGAACTGGATATTGACCAACAAATTTTCCCAGTCAGGCTTTTCTGAAACAACAGTTGTTCTGCACCAATTAAAACTGATCAAACTACCAATTTGTAAAAATAGTAAATCAAATCCTAGCGAGCTGCCATCAGACATAGTAAATCATTTACGTACCCTCAGCACATGTGCAAAATGAATTTTCTTGAAACATCACTAATCAAAAGTTATTGATGGTCGAAGTTGGTCATTCAGAAAGGTTGTCAGGAATGCAAATACAAAATAGAACAAACTGCATTTGGTTTCAATCTGCTAAAACTAGCAAATCAGATCATGGGGTTCTGAAAACTAACACCCGAGATCTTTTTGATATGGGGAACATGGAATGGCATGAATTTTGTCATGACAGTGAACTGGTTGCGAAAACCAAGCTCAAATAGGAAGCAACTTCACAAAACAAATAGTTTGCAAACAACAGAATAGTGTGAAAACCCTTCAGCTTCACTTTTCGAAACCCTGGCAAAAATTGTCATGGGAAGCTGAAAATTGACATGTCTTCTCATATATGTCTACTGAGTATTTTTGCGAATGGGTTTTGCACAACAATCAACGGGCTTTAAATCATAAACCTCCAAAGTGGGTCAGTCAAGTAGACTTGTCAGGTGCACCTCTGAAAGTGCAGAGACAAATTTTTGAAATAGCCATCTCAAATTTGGAAAATTCGAGAGTGCCAACAGTGGCTCTGACTGGGGATGTATGCCCCCTATGGGCATAGCAAGATTCCAGATCTCTGGAGAGTAGACCAAATGTTGAGTCCAACAGGTGTCTTCAAACTACTACCCTATTCAACTTTCATTTTTCAACTTCTTCTGATGACCCCAGGCCACCAAATGAAAAATGGGGATCAACATTTACCTCTTTCAAATACCAATCTATAAAAAGATTTGATCTCTCTCAAGTCATGCTTGCATCTATCAAACCATAAAAACACTGGTAATTGCATCTTTGGAAACAACAATACCAAACTGCCCTTGTGCAAGTGAAAACTTGTTCCCTATTCAACTCTATCACCAAGTGGCAACCAGATCAGATAATCCATATCAATATTCATCATTTCATTTTCTGATTTTATATCAGGCAACAACACTTGAAACTGGTGATCAAGATCACATGAAAATATGGTCTTATCACACTCACTAATCCCTTCATCATGATCAAGTTCGGAGGAGACATCATCGCTGAAAATCAACATGAAATTATCTTGTGTGTTGAGCAAAAATTGCTCATACATTTGTATCTCCTCCAACTGGAATACATCATAGGTCGGATTGTCATCACCCAAACACCACAACCCAAACACATTATCATGTGTTTCAAGATTCTGAAAATCAGATTTGTCAATACTAAAAGTACTTTCATCTTCATTCAACTCATGACAGTCATCAAAAACATCAACCTCCAATGCATGAGCAGTGTTCTGAATTTCAGGATCGCACATGATATGAAACTCATTCTTCAAACCATCATGCAATTCCATAAAGGATGCTTAAACTAAAGATTCAGATAACTCATAATTTAATCCTGAACTAAGAGTCTCACATTGAGTCTTCATAACATACTCAATGCTATCATTTTCAGGAGCAATAGGGTCAGCAAAGAAACTTTCATGTGTACTTTCATTTGATAGGCATACTGACCCATGAACAAGAGACTCACTATTATCTGAAAATTGCTCATTTGCAATGAAATTAACACCTTCATTCTCTATTTCATCAATCCATTCCTTATTCAAAGGAAACATATCCATTTTCAAATTATGAAGATGAGAGAGACTATTAAAGCAAGATCTAGATTCAATGTCATACGGACTGACATCACACCCATTACTATCTACATCATATGGCTTCTCTACACATTGATCAAGAGATCTTACAATTTCAACATAATCTGATATTCCACCAAATTATTTTTCATTACCTATGGATGATAATGTTGATTCTAGATCCATGTGATTGTCACTATGCACAACTTGATTATTCAAAATTGAATTCCTTCCATTATCACTATGCACATTATCATCATTCTTATGTAGCATTGACATTTCCATTTCTATTTCATACAAGTTGTCATGGAAAACAAAGATATAAATAGGTTCTTCAACATCTTCATCACTTTCAGCAGTACTATGCTCATGATCAGCAAATTGAACACATATATGTTCATCCTCAGATTCTTCATCATTAATAGAATCAATAGGCTCCATTGATGTCAAACTTGAACTACATTCTGAGTCTGTCTCAAGTGTAAGTGGATCATTCACTTGTGAATAAATGACTTCATCAGTGTCCATATCACTATATTCTTTGTATGAAGAAAAAACCTCTAAGTCATTCTCATAAGAGCTTTCACAATCATCAAAAGAGAAATCAGTTTGGCCTTCATCAACATCCTCATCACAAGATGACTTATCATTGCATAAACCATGCTCAGATTTCTCAGAGTAGGTTCTTGAAATTCCATCTTCAATGTCTTGATCACTTATTTGAGAAAGAATGTCATCAGAAATTGTATCATCTTCACAGACCGAAACATGACATGGAATGATGACCTTCATCTTTTCTATTTCTTCATCATTCAAGGTATTGCAAGAAAAAATTTCATGCATATTTATCTGTTCATCGTACCATGCATCTTCCTCTTCATCACTATTGTAAGGATCTGCACATGTGCTGATTGTAAGCTGATTAGAGTTAATGTCCTCATTCATTCAACATATATCTTCATTTTCTGACACACATTTTTCATCCTTGTGTATCATGTTCTGATTTTCTTGAAACAGACAGCTACTACCTTCATTTTGAGACACTATAGTTTGATGATGTGTAACATGAAGTTCATTAGGATCTGCAGATCGTGATGATGGAAAAATTGGAGCAGCAGCATCACTACCCTCTTGACAAGTACTTTTATTAACTGATCCATGAGTTCTACTTTCTTGAGGTGTGTTAGGATGACAAACACTTACAACCCTATGTCCTTTCAGCATTGAGTATCTCAAATTATTCTCAATGTCTATAGGCATCTGATATGCTTGGAGCAGGGTTGTAGGTTCTTTATCCCTCAATACCTTATGGCCTTATGTTCTTCAGGATCTCTCTTATGATCATTGAAAATATGAGATTAAAAGATGGGACTAACTCATATTTTCCTTTCTCCATGTTCATGAACTTTTTCCTTATCAAAACAGGGTTAATCCTTTCTCCAAACTATTCCATGAACACTGCCTTGAGCTCTTCCCATGAATGAATAGAAGAGGTTGGTAAATAAGAGAACCACTCTCTTGCATCTCCTCTCAAGGACTGAACAAATAATCTCATGATCACATCTTCGTGATCAATCTCATAATCATCCATCACATTTCTGAACTCTTGCAAATGTTTACTTGCTAATTCAGCCTTATCACCAATGAACCTTGGTAACTTATTTTTGAATTTAGTTGGAATGTCATTTGGATAACCACTAAGGTTACTAAAATTGATAGCTCTGTACCTTCCAGTGCTGAAACCTCTTTGACAATCTGGCTGGGACTGATCACAAACCACAGTTCCATCTAGAACCATACTAGGGTGCACGTATTGAGGCATCTTAATATGCCTTTTTCAAATTTTACATATCAACTCTACAGTTGATCATTTATTGCCCTACTTCTATCTTTCATAACAATATTAGAATACCATAATGCATGATTCAATATGCATTTACACATAAGATCTATTTAGTGGGCAAAATTAAAACAAACATACTTCTTCAACACAACACATAGGCTGCAAATTACAACTCATAAGTATGCAAACTAAATATTACTGTCCTTTCCCTCTTTTAGTGCTAATCACTCAATAGGGAACCAAATTTTTGTCTAAGATGTTCAAATATGGTTTCCATATACAATTTTCTTGAAAACCAAGAGTGAAGAATACCTGGGAACTTTTCAGCTGCTGCAAATTGTCTTCTTGACTGGTAATATTTGTAGATCTGGAACTTTCTTTAAATTTTCAACAGGTTCTATTAACAGAGTCGCCACCTCTTTTCACAAAGGATTGAACTTCAAGCAATATGAAGTTCTTTTACATATAAACTTCTTTCTGAGTTCCTTTCCACCAGCAGAGTACCATAGATTACAAAATTGTTCAGGTAAGCTGCAACAACTTCTTCTCCAGGGTTGAAATCCTTCAATACTTGAACAAATTCATAATGACAAATAATTTGACTCTATGTAATGACTCTTAAGGCTAGATTTTGTAATAAGAATTTTCACAAATTCTCCCCAGCGCAGTCGCCATTCTATTGGTGTTTAAAATAACAACCCAGCTAGACTTTAAAATTCTCTAAGAGGTAGCCAACCTCTATATTAAAGGACAACAAAGACTAGTGGCCAACTGACAAGATTCAATCAAAGACTGAAATCTCCTACACTTTTGGCTCTGCAGGACCAAGGTGGGTAAACCTAAACAATGCTCAAAACTTAATTCACTCATACAATGACATTGTTTTACAAAGCAAATAATTTCCAATGAAACAACACTAAGGGAAGCATTGACAACTTTAAATTTGGATAAATTCTTAGTAGCTCAACCCTCTCTTAGCCATTGGAAAGAAGGACACACAATAACATAGTAAGATTAGAATGATTTTGCATTTAAAATTGTTTCTAAGATGCACAAACTGAAAAATAGATCAGTGCCAGTTCTGGGCCAAGGAGTCAAAAACTTAAAACGAATTCTTCAGCAAATAGTCTTCAACTAGTGGATTTAACTTGGTAATGCTTTACATTAACTATTAGTGCCTTGCACCAACAATCCTTCTCTTATCATCAATCAGATTCTCATTATCAAATCCCATCTGCACACCTGAAATCACAATCACCTGCTCAAAGAATTTTAACCATTTCCTTGAAACAGAACAATGAATAGACAAAACAATCTCATGAAACTTGAGATGATAAACTCAAAGACACTTTGTATTATTGAATCTATATAACTGAAAGTGTACAAAAATGGAGACAATCTGATGACATTCATGAATGTGGAAACACCTTCATGATATTAATTACATAAATTGGTTGTATTTACTCTTGAATTCATAAAATTACAGCTTACAGACTCAAACAATGACTCAGAAAATACAAATCTCTATCTACCCTACCCAATACAAAAACTCAAAACCCTGTACAATGAGAAGAGAAGAGAAGAAAATAGAAGAATGGAGGAAATAGAAGAAGCCCTAAATTCAATCTGGAATTTCCATCTGGAAGTTCCATTTACCATTGATCCATCAACTGAAAAGAATCTCTTCCTTCCTTTGCAGCAACAAAATTATTCCCTCAAAAATAGCATCAACTCATCATTGCTCAGCAACAGAAAATCAGCCCATGTGGAGATTCAATTATTTTCCCCAACTGCAAAATATCTCCCTTTCCCGTGAAAAATTCTCATAATTTTGCTTTTACAATACTGAAGCTACATATTATAATTCCTAGCAAATAGAATATTTCTTTCAAATATTTCACTTTACTTGTATCCATTCACTCAATGTTTTAAATTTCCCATTTAAAACAATCACCCCTTTTCACCTTGCCCACTGCTATTAAAAATCTGCCCATGCATTTGTTTTTATCCTTCATTAAAAGCTTTCTACTTTTAATATTTTGAGACATTTGACACTAGGCATTATAAAATATTTACCCCCATGCACTTTCACATGCATTTTACATTATAATGACTTTCCATTTTTACTTTGGGCACTAATGAAAATATTTGCCCGTGATATTATAAACATTTCGTTTAAAATATTTGTCTATATAAAGTTCGCTTGATAAAAATTAATTTCACCCATTTTCATTTTAGTGAATGCAATTCACTAATTGAGTAAAATTATTTACGTTTCTTTCCAGCAAAGAAAGTTTTATGTAAAACCTTTTTTTAAAAAAATCTTACAGGCACCCACCTTATTGAAACATTTCCCCCTAAAAGTGGATCTATTTAATCACTTATCGGGCACTTTTGAATTAATATTCTACCCTTTTAAAAAAGTAAAGGTCCCACCACCACATGGCCAAATCTCGCCAGCCTCGCAGAATTCCTGTTGACGTCATCCCACTTCCTGCGAGGTCCGTGAGCAAGGGTTGAAAATGCCCTAATTTTATTTTATGTCTGGTTGAGCTCTCTCGGGATACATCAAGCCTCCTCCTTATTTCTTGACCTAGCCACACCCCTGCAAACTTGCATTTGCTTGCTCCAGGCCACACACCCTCCAACTACCCTTCTCTTAGCTGGTTGTACGTGGTTCCCCTTCACTTGTGCCCAACGTATTTGCTTGAAAAGTTTCTAAAGGCTTTTCAACATATCCAATTTGAGTGCATTCTACAAATTTATGCTAGTCGCGCCTCCCCAAACTTCCTCCACACTTCCTCCACAGGATCCTCTAGTGCAGGGGTGTCTCCTCATCTACTCACCTAGCATGAGCCTCTTCAAAAACACACGGGCCTCTCCTCCGTGTTGCAGGTCACGCCCAAATTTTATGTTGGCTGCGTCCCTACCAATGCCCTTAACACCAACCGCAAGCCACGCCCCACATGCTAGTTGCGGGCTCCTTTACTAGTTGTGTGGTCATCCCCATTACCCGCTCCATTGCAACTACTCGTAAAAAGTTTCCTTTTGACTTTTAATATATCCACTTTGTGTGCATCTTCTATTCATGCCAGGTATAGAGAAGTGTTTGTATCATCCTTCATGCCATGTTTCTTTAAGAATTTCTAACTTTCAACTATTCTGGTATATTTGCTGCCAGCGTAGCATGACTCATCTTAATTTGTTAGGTTACTCCATTGAGCATCTTGTAGTTTGGGGGTTTCTAAAGACTTAAAAAAATTCAATTGGTGTATATACTGCAAATTATTGCATGCTTCAATCACTCAATGCATGATTGAAAGCCTCTCAAACATTTTCAACAAGACATTTTGAATGGAGCCAGGTGCATGCCTTGCCTATGCAAGTCATCTATCACATCGTATTGTGCAAAACATTATTTTTTTGTTGCCTTTGAATCCAGTCACATTTTTAAATTCTTAATCATAACCGTAGTCAAGATACTTCAATTTCATTTGCATTCTTAATCAAAATCAACATCTAACAGGGTCCCCTTCAAAATTTGAACCACAACTACAAATATATGCATCCATTTTGATAAAAAAATTGAACAATATTAACCTTTTAAAAGGTATCCTTTCAATATCATAAGGACATTCAGGAAACCAAGCAGAATCAAATAATATTTTGATTCCATCCTTTGGTAACTCAAATGAAATACCACTTATTGGAAAGAGTGTATGGATGAATAATTGAAGCCCTAGATATAACTCATGCAACCTTAAATTGTTTCCATTGTCTTGAAATATTACTCAATTCTCTATTCCATATTGTTATTCCAAAAATCTCAACTTTTAGTAACATGGAGTTGCCTCACACCATCAAGCAAGATTAGAAGTGTTATGACTTTCTTCACGGTAACTCAAATGGACATCACCGTCCCTTCCCATGTAAACAACTTGAAAAACAATTACCCACATATCAACTAGATCACTCAATGGGATTGCAACACTGGAACCATTATAGGTTCATGACCATGCAAAGCATGTCGGGCCCCATGTGGGTCTGACTAAAAAAAATTTGTTTTCAAACAATTTTTACCCTCAAATAGTCTGATACTGCCTTTTGAATACTTTTGAAGTTGAAAAACGAACTGGGTCTACATCAGAATCAGTTTTTTGACACTTTCGCAAAATGGTCAAAACAGGTCAAATTGCCTCAGGAATCAATTTGGGAAACTAGTCAAACGACCTTCAAGAGACATCAAAACTTGCAAGCATATAGTCATTTGACCCAAAATAATAGTGCAAAATATGGCTCAGAGAATCAAATCACGAGGAACCGGATATTAATCGGCAAATTTGCCCAGTCAGGCTTTTCTGAAACAACAATTGTTCTGCACCAATTAAAATTGATCCAACTGCCAATTTGTAAAAATAGCAAATCAACTCCTAGTGAGCTGCCATCAGACATAGTAAATCATTTAGGTACCCTGAGCATGTGTGCAAAAGGAATTTTCTTGAAACATCACTGATCAAAAGTATTGACGGTCGAAGTTGGCCATTCAGAAAGGCTTATAGGAATGCAGATGCAAAACAAAACAAATTGCATTTGGTTTCGATCTGCTAAAAATAGAAAATCAGATCATGGGGTTCTGAAAACTGACACCCGAGATCATTTTGATATGGAGAACATGGAATGGAATGAATTTTTTCATAGCAGTGAACTAGTTGCAAAAACCAAGCTCAAACAGGAAGCAACTTCACAAAACAAGCAGTTTGCAAACAATAGAACAGTGTGAAAACCCTCCAACTTCACTTTTCGAAACCCTGACAAAACTTATTGTGGGAAGCTGAAAAATTGACATGTCTATGAATGGGTTTTGCATGACAATCAATAGGCTTTAAATCATAAACCTCCAAAGCGGGTCAGTCAAGTAGACTTGTCAGGTGCACCTCTGAAAGTGCAGAGACAAAATTTTGAAATAGGCATCTCAAATTTGGAAAATTCGAGAGTGCCAACACCTCCAAAAGGCATCGTTCATTGTTACAGCAGCACCAAAACCACTCGTCCATGTCGACCAAAAGAAGATTCTCCATGTCAGCACCCAAGATAAAAACCTATATGTTTGTAGAAGAGGACGAGCCCACCATTGTGGCAGCGGTGTCATCAAAAACAAAAATAGAACTGAGGTGCTACTTTTATTCGTCAGCTTGAGAGTGTGGATGTCCCCTCCATGTTCTTCTTGAAACTAGAGAAGCTACTATTTAATCATCAAAATTCTCCCGACCTGTTAGAGTGACAACACATTGGGCATAATCTAAGTCAATATCTCCTTCATCACTTGAAGGCCTAGCTAAATCCTCCATGGGAAAGTTATGCCTTCTCATATAAGAATCATAATCCCTATGGTACTTATTCTTCCCCTTTGCTTCCCTCATAGGAATAACTGATTCCTTCATTCTAAACTTGACCAATTCTTTTGAAACAACTCTACTCCTCAAATTATAGGTGCTCCCGACACCACCCCACACAAACTTCCTACTAGATCTCCTCTTCTCCTTTGGATTTACAAAAGCTCCTACTGTGCCCTATTCACCTTTAGGAGAATCATCCTAAGAATCAAGAACAATAAGTCTCCTAGACCTCCTGATTGGGTTGACCAACCCACTAGACTTACTCATTTTGCAAGAAACAGGACAAGGACTAGCAAACCTCACTTGTAGAAAAACCGCCAGCCTATACCCCTAAATTTAATTTGCAGAAAAGAACTCTCAAACCCACACAATACAAACCAGCCCAAAAAGAAATTACAAGCAATTAAAACCCTCACCACCCTAGGAAATTAGAACTCATAAGCTAAATCATGCATAATTGAAATAGGGCATGTATGAATACCCACTTACTTAGGAAACTACCTCACTGCCCCTGAAATTACTTGCTCCATATTCACACGCTTCTTCTCTGGATTCAATCCAGTTTCTCAACTCTTCGATAATTGCAAATGGTGAAATAAAACATCAAATAACTCTCATTAAGTATAGCTACTAGAGCGTGTACCCATTAATGATCAAGGAAGGCTCGTGCAAGCGAGCTAACAACCAGTCACTCAAATTTTGAATCCTGGCCATTGATCATCCTTGATTTAAAACATAATCAAGGGCACTCCTTAAGCATCACCACTTTCCTTTTCATCTGTACTTGGAAACATCGATGATACCTTGAATTTCCACCACATAGTTATCCACATCTTTACAGTTTTGTCACTTTTCATAGTAATTCCCCTATACCATCTCCAAACTTCGACTATAAGAAACAATCCCCTACCAAAGGGAATATTGCTTGGTATATCTCTTATCACTTGTTGTAGAAAGGTTACAAGACTACACAAATATTTTGGTGTGGAGAACCTTCTAGCAATGCCATAATATATCCATAGGCCATCACACATTGCTATAAATGTCTTGGAATTGAAATTACACCCGACGATAGGAAAAAATAAGCAATAGCACCAAACTTAGATATGTGGAAATCACACCGCTCCTTTCAATTCACTCCCAATGCTCATTGTAGAATCTGAGAAAAACCTTGAAATACTTCGATGATGACGTAGTACCAAGAGAAAATGGTATCCATTGTGCATTTCTATAATGGGTCTAAAGGTCCAAAAGACTTCAGTGATAGGAGATACAAGAGGAACTTGAGAGCATATCGCTCCTCACATAAAAGAGCCCAGTGACAAGAATAACTTCAGCGACGAGCGATGATACACATGATTGGAAATAAGCACATGCACCAATTTGTTTTAACAAAGGGGACTACCTAGGACCAAGCATGATAATGTTTTAAAGCATTTAATAACATTTTAGCAAAGTATGTAAAGGCCAAACAAGTCCAATAACTCAACCTTATAAAATAAAGAAAATTTATAGGACCAGGACACGTAGAAACATTTCAGCGATGAGTAGCATGAATTCCTAACCATATGGTGTGGGATACTCAATGAATTTCAATGACTCGGGTTGTCTTTAACATGACTAGGAATGGGAAAATCAAGTTAATGAAAAAATATAACATTGCAACAGGCATCATATTTAATGGTTTTTTAAGAAGGATTCCTAGCAGCATAAACCCTAAGGCATTGATAATAGCTGAAAACCCCAAGCCGAAAAACATGGGATTAACCAAATTTTATAGAATTTTGAGATGGAACCAAAGTATTTCTAGGGTTTCCATCAGTGGCTCTTGTTGGGGACATTTGTTCCTCCAAAACAGAGTGAGATCCAGGAATTTCGGGTGAAGCAAACTAGCCACAGAAAACCAAAACCAGGACCTATCCAAATAGGGCAAGAGAATCGAATGAAAATGAACCAACATATATACAATATTCACATGATAGTATAAAATACTCCAACTTAAAATTTTCTTAGAATCCTCTATTGGATATACAAGATTTTAGCTTGCACTTTGCAGTTCAATAGGCTTCATCTTCAAATTGGTGACCCCAGGCCCCCAAAACTTAAAACCATTTTTTTCGTCTATCAAAAACTTTGTTTTCAACTATCTATATTGGGCCAAAGCTAAAAATATTGTTATGAATTTCCCACTAGCTAATCATGTTTTGGTCATTGTAATTAACCACTATGGACATGTGCTCGAACTTACTATTATCATCCTCAACCCTATCCAACTGAAAACTAAAATCAAGCATTAACTGGTGTAGACACCGAAAATTGGTCTAGGCCTACGAACATCACTTTCGACATAACTTTCTATTATCCATGGTCATTGATTAAATAATGTTAATTATTTAATTACCTTTGTAACACATATTTCCTCTATTAATTAGATACCCCTTTTAATTAATTCACTAATTCATAATGACCTTTATTCAACTTGATTAATTAAATAAGTCATAATTATTTAATTATGTCGCTAACTAATTTAATTAAATATGAATTATTTAATTAAACCCCCTTTGTCATACTTCTTCTTCTTAATTAAATATTTATTATTTAATTATTCAATTTATTCCACCTTTACAAAAGTCAAATTAAATAAATTACTTTATTTATTTAATTAAAGTCTCTTATTTTCGAATGTTGAATTAAATTAGCATTTAATTCATATTTGTTTATTTATGTCACATTCTTCTATCAATCAGTTATCTAAGTCATTCACTCACCTTCTGACTCGAGATCTATTTTTAAGTTCTCCAATTATCTTTGAATTCAACACCTATTTATCTCTGCAAGAAGAATCTCCATCACAACTAGTTGATTAACTAGTTCTAACTCCTGTTTGTATTCGAATGCATCATTCTTTGAGTTCTAACTTTGTCTTTTACATACAAAGTCTATTTAATCTATTTTTGAAGATTAGGATCCTGAACTCGTGTTCTAACTCATGTTCTATCTGAGACAGAACTCACATCACATGGCATTCATCAATCTCATCCATCGATCTCTCTTTAAATCTGAGCCGATCATTTGAAAATCCAAAATCTATGAAATGGCCTATCATTATCATTATTCCTCCTCCCAAAATCATACAATTTTGAAAAGAAACTTATCTTTGATATTTTTCTTAGACACTCAACAAAGTTATACTTGCATTCAAACACAAAAATCTGAGGGCAAGAATACTGAAAAGGAAAAATGGGAAGAACAATCAAGATAATTCAAAGGGGTGAATGCACATTCGGTGAGAGCTTTCCATTAATTTGTTTAGTTTATTATGTTTACTTATTCTTTCTTTGTTGTTTTGATTTTAGATTATCATTTAGATTAGGATTAACGTTGTTTGTTCTAGTTGCAGATTATCTCTTCTCATCACATATCGAAAGATCATCTTTTTAATCTAATGTTACATTTGGTGAACCCGACGTGAACACGCTTCAAAATTCACACATCTTTTTGTGTTTCCATTTTTCTATTTTTTTGTTCTTTTTTGTAGGTTTTTTGTACAACACACGGCATCTGTTCAGGAAATGATGCATCTGTATCCATGAGTCGCATTTGCTAGAAACAATGATGCATCTGTCATCCCAAACCGCATCCGCAAAGTCATGAACTGCATCCACCAGTCAACAAAATTCGCGAACCGCATCCACCTATCAACATCGAACCGCATCTGTCGCCCCAAAAGATGCATCTGCCTGGTAATCCTTTTTCTATTTTTTTAGTCATTTTCGTACATCCATATTTTCATTTTTTCTTTTTAGGTTGTTTTGATTTTCACTAATGTTTATTTCAGTTGTGTTAAGGTGGAATAACGTAGTGTTTGCAGGAAGAAGCATAGAAGACATTCAAAAACCAAAGACAATATTTTCTGCAGGATGATAGCCAAAGACAAGAACAATGAACTACTGATAAATCTGCATGTAGGACCTAATGCCTTTGTGTTTATCTTTAAGCTTTTGTTTGGTAGATAGATAACTATCATGTGGGTTAAAAAGAATTTTTTGTTTGGTAGATAGATAATTTTCGTTTGGATTAAAAAGAACCATTGTCTTCTTTGTCTAGTGCATTGCACGTATTTGTCACCCTTACGATTCAGTATATCAAAGTATCCTCTCCCCTTGCGCAATCATGCGATCCTGGGTGTAAGATAAATAGTTTCTGACTCTAGAACTTCGGCATGTCTTGGTGGGAAAAATTACTCACCCCAAGATGACTCAAACTGGTAACACGCTAAAGCCAAGCGACTTCCACTCGGTATATAAAAATGGATTTATGGGGAAAGCCCAGAAATCACGCTCACTATTCTGACAAGATGGACAGAAATGGACTCTCGCCGACGTTGGATAGTGCCCCATGAATGGAATGCCCTTATTAAACACCTTGTTGTAGAGTTACCAAAATCCTAGCTACTTGTTGGCACAACAAGGTCGGCCTTGTGAAGCCGTCTTACATTCTTACGATTTATGTGTGGAAATGAAATGTATGCCATGGGAGTTTCATGGGTACAGTAACTTGGTTGCCCCCTATAAGTGAGTGTCATGGAGGGGAGCCAGTGGGGTGAAGCTACTAGTCATTCGCCATAAATATGCATAGCTGGAGATATCCAAGTAAGAACTCAACAACTATTGTCCTAAAAGCCTAGGGTGTAAATGTTTTTCGAGTCTTAACAGTCCTTTCATCACAAAACTGAAAATAAATTGATTCTTGTGTTTTTTTCTATTGTATTCATCAAAAAATTGATCAAACAAACAAAGTCAGTCAACAAACTTTCAGGAAAATTTCAACTATCAGAAAATTGAGTCGCATTTGTCAGTTTAAACATCGCATCTATCATAGAGAGTCGCATCTGTTAGGGGAAAAGTTGCATGTGTCTGTCAAAACATTCATTTTTCACAGTCTACATGTTATGAGTCGCAACTATCATATTTTGAGTCGCATGTTTGAATGCAAACCACATCTATCAGTTTTAGAGCCGCAAGTGTCTGTTAGAAAATTTAGGTTTATAGAGTCCAAAATTAGAATAGCATGTGTATCAATAAACCGCATTTGTCATAGGAAAAACCGCAATTGTCAAAAACACTGCATGCACTGTCAAAAACCACATCTGTCAACATTTGAACCGCAACTGTTAGGTGAACCGCATTTTCCTGTCAACAAAAAACATCAAAAACCGCAAATTGAATCTGAAACATCATTGTCACTATTTGCTTCTGGTTCTTAAGATCAAACCTTGGATAGAAACTGATAATTTTTTCTCAAAAACCTTGCATCATTAGGTGTCATATACATCTTAGTCACTGTAAACGTCTTAGTCATAGTCATCCTAAGTTGCATGCATATAGATACTTCCTAGGAAATTTCATATCACAAAATAGATAACTTTTCTCGTCATTGGAAGCGCTCATGTTTTAGTTTGTCACAATCATTGAACCTAGTCACTTTAGTCCCATCTAGTGGATCTTTTCAGCTCAATAGTCTAGTTTGCAAAATTCACCTTGTCAACTGTCCTTGTCATACAATCAGGTTCCTTGGTCAAAAATAAGTCTTTGCATGCATTTATTCCATAGGTGGTAGGTTATACCCATCTTAGACTCATTTATCATCATAGTCTACTCGAAATTTTGCATATTGTCTGTCCTATCATACGTCATCTTAGTATACGTCTTTTTAGAAATCCTTTTAGCAATGTCATTTATTGTCAAAAAAATCCAAAAACATAGACATAGGTCATATCAGTTTTTAGACATAGTCTGCATTACCCCTTTTTGAACAACTTTTTCATGGTCGAAACAAGGTCTAAAAAGAAACACAAAGCAATGACTGACCCCAACGAATTCATTAATCCATTCGGAAATCAACCATCAAGAAGTAAAAGACCACACAAACCTTTGCTTGAAAAACATGTCACTAGAGACACACATGGGAAGATTTACATAGAAGACATAGACATAGTAGTACAATATCCTGAATTTGCATCCTTTATGGATGAATGTTTGCCAAATGATCCCCAACAATATCTAGCTAAGTTGCTAGCAGAAGGTGCCAAACTACCCATAGGATTTGATATTCGTACTTTGCAAACACAGTCTACTCAACCAACACAAACTACAACATAAAGTGTCTCTATTCCCTAAATTACCTCAGCGATACCAACTGGCATACCAACTCAAACATCATCAATTGTAAACACAACCCCTTTCAACATAACACAAGGTTTACAATTCACTGCAGGGGCAACTTCCTCCAACCCCTTTGGCACCAACACAACTGGTAAGAGATCCAAAGTTGGCGGGAATATACCTATACCAAATCAGACCATTTAGACAGGAAGCATTCCTATACCAGCTTAGACCATTCAGACAAGGAATATTCCTATACCAAATTAGAATATTCTAATAGGATATATTCCCTTGCCAAATCACAACCCATCACAGAACATGGCGTATCAGAACACCTACATTGATCCAAACAACACAAACACCATGTCCTTGACACAAGTTGATGTCCTCCAAAACCAAATGAAAACTCTTCAACAATAGATGGACTACATGTCTATGTCAGGTAAATGAACTATCTCAGTGCAAGACCTATGTCCATGTCCATTTGACAAAGCACTTTATATGACACCTTTCCCCCATGGATACATTATACCGATTTTGCCTACGTATAATGGGAGAAAGAATCCTTTATAACACATTAGAGAATTCTCAATGGTATTCATGGACATATCGTATGACCCCACATACTTGATGAGACTATTTCCACGAACCCTCGTCAGGATAGGACTGGAATGGTTTTCTAAATTACCATATGGTATACGATCCTAGGGCGAATTAGCTAAAAAGTTTGTTGAACATTTCGCCTTTAACATAGATAATGAGGTAAAAATAGCAACCTTCTCCCACACGACACAAGAAGATGGTGAAACTTTCACCACTTTCTTCCAGAGGTGGCAAAGTATAGCTAGCAGATGTTTAGTTGAAATACTGAAAAAGCAAAAGGTCATGATATTCTTAGAAAACATCAACCCAAAACTGTGAAGTGATTTAAGGGTACACTATTGTACTTCATTCTCAGACTTGGTACAAAAGGGCATCATCCTTGAGAAAGGCCTTATAGACAAAGGAGAAATAAAAGTACCAGGCAAGAATCCGGTTGTCCAACATCAAAATGCACCAAATGATAGAAACAAATTCTGGTCTAGAAACAAAAATGTTACAAATGATGGCATTGTTGATGCTAAACACTCATACACGAGACCAGTTATCACACTTAGAGGTTACAATTCCAATCAAGACACAATGAATAGTCCAGATCAAACAACCAACTATGTCCAAAATTCACAACAACTAAGACCACAACAAAGGAGATTTCCTACACGTGAATTTATACCTTTAGGACAACCAATCAAGACTATTTTCAAAGAGTTGATTAAACATAATCTCATCAAACCTTTGGAACCAAGAGAGTATGATCTTTAATAGTTCAAACCTTCATGGCGGGATGATAACTCTTTTTGTGACTATCATCGAACGAAAGGACACAACCTACAACAATGTCACCAACTCAAGAATATTAGACAGGACTTTGTTGAAAACGAAACCATAGAGGTCGATGGGCAGAAAAATAATAAGAATAGTGATCATAAGGTCTTCACGGACCAGTTACATGACCACAAAAAAGGAAAAGCCTCCAATTTGGGACCCAAGAATAATCCATCAGCCAATTATAACAATACCAAGTATGACTATGGTAAAGGAACCATCATAAATCACCTCCAAGCTGCAAATGAGAATGTCAATACCATCACCATTAAGAAGCATCTAGAATGTATTGTGAACACACACAAAACTAAGATTACTATTCCCAATCCTTCTTCCGAGCCACCTATGCAAGCTTCCAAGTTTAAGTACAACCTTCTTGATCAATTGAGTAAAACCCCCGAGCAAATATCTATCTTGGAATTGTTGACTTTATCACTTGAGCATCGAGCCATTCTTGACAAAGCTTTACAGAACACAACTATCCCTACAGACTTAGATGTCAATCATTTTGAAGAAATGGTGGGATATTTGACCAACTCACATCATGCCACATTTTCCCAACAAGATTACTCAATTGAAAAGTCTGATCATAATGACCCCTTACATCTTGAAGTCCTAGTCCATCAAAATAAAGTCCGACAAGTCTTGGTAGATAGAGGAGCAGGTTTGAACCTCTGTACCCTAAAATTGGTTAAGGCATTAGGATTCTCAGAAGACTGCATAGATACATCTTAGAGTATAGTCATCAAGGCTTACAATGATGAGGAAAGATCATCCAAAGGAGTTGTCACACTCCCTATCAGAATTGGCCCAACAATCATGAGCACCAGCTTCCAAGTCTTGGATCTCACCCTTCCGTACAACTTGTTGTTAGGTAGACCTTGGATACACGCAATGAAAGTTGTACCTTCAACATATCACCAATGTATTAAGTTCTTGTATAATGGCACATAGATCACTATTGATGGTGATCCAGATCCTTTTTCAATATTGTACAAGCCTAAGGGAGATTCCACAATGACAAGTACCAGTTAACCAAGAAGCTTCATCATCCACTTTATCCCTATATGTTGACCCATCACGTCTCATTTAGTCCATTTCATTCAAACCACCATCATCCACTCCTAACCTTGAGATCCAAGACAAAGGTTGTGGCGAAGATAATATAAATGCATCATAATATTTCAGTCAATTGATTCCACCTAAGGCATATGGCCTACCCATGGTAGATAGAAGATAGTCAGTGGTCACATTTCATGTTCCCCCTACAATGACATTGACCAAATGGGGAGAGTTAAGTGAAGAAATTGTGGATCAAGGTGATTCCTGGTT
Organism: Sequoiadendron giganteum; assembly: GCA_007115665.2. Classification (NCBI taxonomy): domain Eukaryota; kingdom Viridiplantae; phylum Streptophyta; class Pinopsida; order Cupressales; family Cupressaceae; genus Sequoiadendron; species Sequoiadendron giganteum. The sequence continues at coordinate 539,425,579 of CM021104.1, read as the reverse complement.
GTATCAAGAAGAACATGAATACCCTCCCCCCCCCATCTATTCAAATAGCTAAGGAATAGTATGGAAAAGGCTTTAAGATAATGCAAAATGAAGGCTATCGGTGGGTTAGGGCTATATCAAAATGGAAGGATGGAACTGATCACTGTCTACCCATGACCGAAATACCTAGGGCTAGGGTGTCAATCGCTTAGAATTGGGTTTCCTAGTACTTCATCACCATTTCAAGAGGAAGTAAGTGCTTGCATAGACATTGATATATCTCATGAACTACTTCCCCTAGTTTATGACAAACCCCCAGTTTACGACAAACCTCCAGTTTACAATGAATCCCCTTACTCAACCGATTGTGAATGGGATTCCCTTTCATCTACCAGTACCATGAACATAGATGCTCTATTTGGAGAATTGGACCTAAACGTGAAACCTATACCAAAACCATCTATTCCTTGTCCTAAGAAACACTTGTCCAAAAAATAATGGAAAGAGAACTATTATTGGGAATCCCTTGATCATGCATCTTGGGCACCTGAGAAACCATCTTTTGATGACTTAGCCCTTACTATAGTCCCACATCAGATTATACCTACACCTAGGAAGAAGAATAAGAAGGAGTTAGTCCAAAACTTCTGCAACCATGTCAACCATTCTATACTCACCTTGTCAGTAACTACCTTTAAAAATTCCAATGATGACATACCCCTTATATATCCCGAACTTATCAACTGGGATCAACAAGGTACACCTATCATAGATACATTCGAGAATGACGAAGGAATTGCTGATTTCATGGGACTTAGAGAAGGAATACCAAGAGGGGATCATAAAGCAGGTTTTACCATAGACTTGGATGACAAAGCATATTTTGGGCAGTCTATTTACACCTCTAGTCGCAAAAATGAGAATAAAAAGAAAAAATAATACTGAAAAGGAAAAATGGAGAAGAACAATCAAGATAATTTGAAGGGGTGAATGCATATTTGATGAGATATTTCCATTAATTTGTTTAGTTTGTTTAGTTTATTTCCTCATTCTTTGTTGTTTTATTTTAGATTATTATTTAGATTAGGATTAACATTGTTATTCTAGTTGCAGATTATCCATCTCATCACATATTGAAAGATCATATTTTTAATCTACTGTTACAACTGGAATCCATAATTAGTGTATAACTTTACCTAGCTCATTTCATAATCATATTCCACCAAATACTCATCCAGCTAGATTGGAAATTGAAAACATTCAAATTCCACTTATGATAGCCCAAGACTAATATAAATCTCATATAAAACCCTAGGGGAATCCTCTTGTTTCCATTCCATGCTAGGAAAGCATTCATCTTTTGTGATGAATGAGAAATGTTCATACACATGCATATTCTCAAACTGGTGCTCACATTCACTTGAGCAATCTAAACCTATTATATTGCCATATGCTCCACAACTTTGGAAAATTGGTTCATCAAAACCTATGGTATCCTTGTTTTTGTTTAGATCAGGATCATTACCACAAACAATGTTGTCCACAACATCCCATGCATCAAACAACACCTCCATTTTAGGTTCAGTAACATATTTTGATTTACCCTTCAAATTATTACCCATATCAATGCAAGGTGTTTCAAAGGATGACTTGAATAACTCAAAATTGATAGGCTCAACAACAAGGCACTCATGTGTGCCACTAATTGATAAGTGTGTAAACTCAAATGTAGAAGGTTTATTGTAATTTGAACAAGCTTCTTGATCAGTAATTTTTTTTTCAAAAACAATCATGTGCATTTTTCTCATAAAACTAGCATATTCCATCTCTGCTTCACATAAATAATCATGAACAACTAGGACATGATCCCACTAGTTAGTACCACAATTTTTATCATCCTCCATAATGTGCTTAACCTTAGGATACTGAACAAACACATTCTTATCTTCAAACTCATCATCATTCACAATGTAAGCAGATTCAAGTCCTAATATAACTGGATTGCATTCTAGGAATCCCTCACCTAGGATTTTTCATTCACTAGTAAGGGAAATATTTCCTAAGCATTAATATTATTGCATCCCTCATGAAAAGAACAAGCTTTTGGGTCATTTTCACAGAAGGATTCATACTCTTCAAAAAAATAATCAGAAACCTCACTTCCCTTATGATCATCATCACAAGGCAATTCATTACCACATGAAATGAGCTCAGAGTGTTCAGAATGAAAGTTCAAACTCTCATTCTCAGTTCCTTGACCATTGATTTGTGATGAGGCATTAACAATATTTGTAAATGTATTTCCTTTCTTGGCACTATTGTATTTATTTGCACCTAGACTTCTTGTGAATTATGTATAATCATTGTCCTCACTCATACCACAAGATAGATGTCTATTCTTTGACACACCCTCTTCATTCACTTGTATTGTCTTATGATTCTCCTTAACAAGACAAACTCCATTGACACTTTGAGATTTCATACTTTTTGCATAGTCATATTTGGCCTACTCAAAAATCCCGATCCAGTCAATTATTTGATCAAAATCCTAAGGCTTCAATTCCTTAGGCAAGGAACTCAATCCTAGATCAAAAATTTCATAGAAAAAGTCAATCCACACTAAATCCTCTAGCTTGAGATTTTTAGGAATTTCTAAAAAGGCATCCAAAAACCTTGCCAACAAGTCATATGGTGATTCTTCCTTATATCTTTTCATACTAGACAATCCTTGAACAAAATACATTTTATTAGAATTGCTCAAACTCTACTGATGTTCAATTTGGAATTCACCACCAGTTGTACTAGGTGATGATGGACACACCAGAATAGTAGAAGTATCTATACTATCGCAATTACTTCTATTATCTGATTCACTTATATTATATGTGCTAAAACAGCTAACACTTGCATCCATATATCCCTTCATCATTGAATATTTCAAGTTAATTTCAATGTCCATAGCAATTTGATATCTGTGATGTAGTGTTGTGGGCTCCTTATCTCTCAACAAATAACTCATTTCCTCATTAAATTCACCCAAATATAGGACCAAACACTTTGCATCACTTGGTCTCATAGTTCTAGGAATATCCCTAATTTCCTTTGCAAATCTAAGGTTAAAACCAGGGACTAACTCCTCTTCATTCTTTTGGATTTCCATGAGTTTTTTCCTTATTGAACTCATTTTAGTTCTTTCACCAAACTGTTCTATAAATGATACCATGAACTCATTCCATGAAGATATATAACACATTGGCAAATATGAGAACCAATCTCTAGCATCTTCCTTTAGAGATTAAACAAATAATTTCATGACAAGATCTTCGTGATTTATCTCATAATCTCCCATCAAATCCACAAATATATATAAATATCTATAAGTTGATTCAAAACCTTGTCCTATAAATTTTGGAAAATGTTCCCTAACATCATTAGGAACAAGGCTTGGAAAACCTTGAATACCACTAAATTTCAATGGCCTATATCTCCCCATAGAGAAGTTTTTTTTATGGCATGACATAGGTTGTACGCCCTACATTTTTTTACTTGACATTTCATAGGGAGATACAAAGGAATGATACATTTCCTTATACCTCTTTACAAACCTCAAATATCAACTTCATAGTTGATCATTCACTACATTTTACCTTGATTTAATCATGATTTTAAAATGCATAAATCAAATACATCTATGCCTTAGATCTTCTAATGGGAAAATTTTAAAATGAACATACTTCTTTATCATACTACAAATATTTTAGAGAATACCTTAGAAGTATGTAAAATTACTACTACCATTTCCTCTATTAGTGCTCAATTCAGTTAATAGGGAAACAATTTTTTCTCCAAATCATTCAATATGGTTTTCACACAAATTCATGCCTCTTGAAAACCAAAACAGGGGAAAGTACATGGATATGTTGTAACTGCTTTGAATTATGCTTCTGACTAGAAATATTTGTAGATCTGAAGCTATCATGAAGTTCTTTGCATAGAGTCACCACCTCCTTCTATAGAGGAATAAAATTCAACAATATGAAGTTCCCTTCATAGGTTAATTTCATTTTGAGCTTCTCCAAATCTGAATCTCACATGAATCCTTTATGTTTTCTTCTATCTTCATCAAGGAACTTCACCATGTGAGCTTAGGTCTACCTTATCCTTTCTCAAAAAAATTCTCAATCTATTCTTAGGAACTTCTCAAATAATATACACTAGTGTAGAGATTTTGGAGTTTCCACCCATATCTATTGAGAAATTATGAAATACTAGTAGCATTATAGTAGACCTTGAAAACACTTGCAAGTTTCAAGGGAAACACAACAAATTCCTACAATATTTTGAGTGTTTGAAACTTCAATGACTCGTTAAGGCAAGATGATCTTCTTACAGAATTTCCCAAAGTTAATTCCCCAGTAGAGTCACCAAGCTATTGGTTATTTTTTAGAACCAAAATTGATCTCACCATTTACCTATGAATTTTACAGAATCCAATGATAAGTAAAGGCAAGGATTGGCCAACGAACAGGTACTAGCTTGCTAGACTATACCTCTACTCTCTAGGCTCTCTAAAACCCAGGAGGGTGATCCTAATAATTTTTACATGATATTCTTGTGCCATTTTTATCATGAATATTGCAACACACAGATAATTCACGTACAATGGCTCAATGAACAAAACATATCAAAGAAGTTGGCTACTTCTTAATAGTAGTTTATATTTGGAGCCCAAGAATGGTAAAACCTAACACAATTATAACCCATTTCATAATATTTTGATTAAATAAATGGTTTGTTGCTGAATTAATCAACAAGACACAACATGATCACCTCACTTAGATCAGTGCCTCATCCTTGGAACAGAGTCAATTTTAACATTTACATGATTCTATAGAAATTTCATACATGACAACATTTAAAGCCTTGAGGATACTACATTACAATACTTTAACATTATATCTTAACCATTACTTCTTACTAACATCCTAGCACATGATTTGAAATAAACCCATAGCTCCATTCAAGCATTTACATCAACTCTTTGAATTAATAAGCAAGAATAAAACCATACACCCATTGGAAATCAATAGAGACAAATAAGATAACCCTTGATTATATTACTTAAAGTTTATAAAACCAGTCCATAGGAGAGAAAATGGTGCAGAACTCACACTATTCTATTCTATATTGTTAGTATTACTATCCAGAATACATGTGTATATCATTAGACTCGAACCTAAGACTTAACACTAAAATGTTTAGTATATTCTTTACAATCCTCACTATGATCAATTCTAGAACAACCAACCCCTGTCACCAACCTTGAATTCCCATTTATAAAGATATGGGAGTAAACAAGCCACTGGCTGAATTACAATTTCAGTTACATTTTATTTGACACACATTTCAATTTTGATTTCATGACTCCCCAGATGGTTATATTTGATCATTGCAAAAGCGGGGGGAAAGAAAAAGACAAAACCCACATATTCCATTGAAGAAGAAGACCATACCTCCAAAAGGAATTGATCTTTGTTGCAATAGCACCAAAAACACTTATCCACATCGAACAAAGAAGACTCTCTATGTCAACACCCAAGACAAAAACATATATGTTTGTAGAAGAGGATGAGCCTATCATTGTGCCAGCAGTGTCATCAAAAACCAAAATAGAACCAAGGTACTACTCTAATTTTTCAACATCAGAGTGTGTGCGTCCCCTCTGTGGTCTTGCTGAAACTAGAGAAGCTACTACTTCTCCATCATCAAAATCCTCTCGTCCTGTCAAAGTGACAAGGTACTGGGCATAATCTGAGTCAGTATCTCCTTCATCGCTCAAAGGCCCAATTGAATCCTCCATGGGGAAGTTATGCCTTCCCATATAAGAATCATAAGCCCTATGGTACTTATTCTTCCTCTTCACTTCCCTCACAGGCTTAACTGATTCCTTCATTCTAAACTTGACCAATTCTTCTGAAACAACCCTTCTCAAATTATAGGTGCTCCCAAAACCACCCTACATAGACTTCCTACCAGCTCTCCTCTTCTCCTTTGGCTTTACAAGAGCTATTGGTGTGCCCTATTCACCTTCGAGACAATCATCTTGAGACTCAAATAGACTAAGTCTCCTAGACCACCTGACTAGTTGGACTGACCCACTAGGCTTACTCATTTTGCAGGAAACATGACAAGGACTCACAAACCTCACTTGCAAAAAAATCACTGGCTTATACCCCTAAATTGAATTTATAGAAAAGAACTCTCAAACCCACACAATACAAACCAGCCCAAAAATCAATTGCAAGCATTAAAACCCTCACCGCCCTAGGAAATTAGAACTCATAAGAGAACTCATACATAATTAAAACAGGGCATGTATGAATACCCACTTACTTGGGAAACTACCTCACTACCCCTACAATTACTTGCTCTAGGTTCACACACTTCTTCTTTGGCTCCCATCCAATTTATCGGCTCTTCGATAATTGCAAATGGTGAAATAAAGTATTAGATAAGTCTCATTAAGTAGAGCTATTGGAGCATGTATCCATTAATGATCAAGGAAGGCTCGTGCGAGCGAGCTGAAAAGCAGTCACTCAAATTTTGAATCCTGGTCAATCACCCTTGATTTAAAACATAATCAAGGGAACTCCTCAAGCATTTCCACTTTCCTTTTCATCTATACTTGGAAACAACAATGACACATTGAAAATCCAACACATAGTTATCCACATCTTTACAATTTCATTTCTTTTCATAGTAATTCCCCTATACCATCTCCAAAATTTGGTAGCAAGCAACAATCCCCTACCAAAGGGAATATTTCTTGGTATATCTCTTATTGCTTGTCGAAGAAAGGTGACTAGACTACATAGATATATCAGCAAGGACAACCTTCTAGTGATGCCATAATATATCCACGGGACATCGCACATCAATGTAAGTGTCTTGGAATTGAAATTAATTTTGGTGATAGGCAAAAACCAGTGATAGCACCGAACTCATACACGTGGGAATCACACTGCTCCCTTCAATTCACTCCCAATGCTCATCGTAGAAACTGAGAAACACCTTGAAATACTTTGACGATGACATGATACTAAGAGAAAACGATATCCATCGCCCATCGTTGTGATGGAACCAAAGGGCCAAAAGACTTCATTGATAGGTGATACAAGAGGAACTCGAGAGAATACCACTCATTGTAGAAAAGAGCCTAGTGACAAGAATAACTTCAGTGATGAGTGATGATACAAATGTCTAGAAATAAGCACATGTGCCAAGTTATTTTAACAAAGGGTATTGCCTAGGACCAAGCATGATAAGGTTGTAAAGGATTTAATAACATTTTAGTAAAGGATGTAAAGGCCAAACAAGGTTGATTTAATATTTCGAGGAGTAGGGCATGTGGAAAAGTTTCAACAGCGGGTAGCATGAATTCCTTCCCATATGGGTCCGGATACTCAAAAAATTTCAATGAATTGTGTTGTCTTTAACATGATCGGGAATGGGCAAAGCAAGTCAACAACAAATATAACATTACAACGGGAATCAGATTTAAGAGTTTTTTAAGAAGGATTCCTAGCAAAATAAACCCTAAGGCATTGATAACAACTAAAAACCCCAAGCCCAAAAACATGAGATTAACCAAAATTTACATAATTTTGAGATGGAACCAAAGTATTTCTAGGGGTTCCATCAGATTAAAACCCTTGATAATATTTTTTCTTATTCTAATACTTGAGATAATTTTACTTTTAGCATCCAAGTTGAATGATTATGGAATGCATGTGACATTTAACAAGTCTGGTTGCAGGTTGGTAAGAGGGAGTTTGGTGATAGCTAAAGGATCTTAGATAGGGACTTTGTTTAGATAAATTCCTATAGTTTCTATATAACACTTCCAAGGTAACTAATACTGAAAAATATTTCTAAGTTGTGGCACCATAGATTAGGTCACATTAGTGAAAATGGTCTTAAGACCAGTCTTAATAAAAAAATATTTAATTGTATTTCTGATTTTTTTTGGAAAATTTCATTTATGTGAGCATTTTGTGTTTGGTAAATAGAATATATCATCATTCCCTAATGGAGATAATAAGGCAAAGAGATTATTAGAGATCATTCATTTGGATGTATGTGGACCAATGGATGTTGACTCTTTGGGTAAATCTCGGTATTATATCTCTTTCATTGATGATGTCTCAAGATACACATGGATTTATTTTATGCATTCTAAATATAAAATTTTCTCTAATCTTAAGTAATTTAAGGCTTTAGTTGAGAATAAACCAAATTATAAGATAAAAATGTTGACATCTAAAAAATGAGGGTGAATATTGTTTTAGGGAATTTGATGAGTTATATAAGCATGCAAGTATTATTCAACAAAAAAAATACTCCTTACACTCCCCAACAAAATGGGGTAGAAAAATAATGAACTAAACCTTGATAGAAAGATTTAGGAGAATGTTGAGTGATGCTAAGCTTGATAGATTATTTTGGGTAGAAATTTTTGGTAATAGTTATTTAATTAACATATCTCCTTATTTGACTCTTATTTATAAAACTCATTATCACTTGTGTGGATAGGTAGAAATCATTATGTTTCACACTTAAGGTTCTTTGTTGAAGTGAATATTTTTTTCATGTATCTTGAGAAAAGTGATATAAACTAGATCCAAAAGTGAAAAAATGAATCTTCATTGGTTCGAGTGAGAATATAAAAGGTTATAAGCCTTGGAATCCTCTAACCCATAAAATAATATTTTTAAGATGTGATTTTTAGAGAGTTTAGAGATTACTTAGTAAAAGAACAACCAAAGGAGAAAGATAAGATAAAACTAGTGCATTTTGAGAAAAATATTGAGAATTATGAAGATGCACATATGGAAGAACAATCAAATGGATCTAAGGATGGAGAAGAAGAAGAGGGTTTAGAGGATTTGCATGATGAGAACAAAGAAAAGGAAGAAGAAATAGAGCACATTACTCCTACCTTGAGGATGTCCACAAAGAAGTGGAATTCAACTGACAAGTATAGACCACTAGATTTTTGTTGTGCATTTATTTTTTGAGTACTGACAATGAACCTAGATCTTCTAGGGAGACTCTCTATTTTGAGGATAGTGAGTCTTGGATGCAAGAAATGCATGAGATAATGGACTTGGATATTTGTGACACTTGGGATCTTTTTAGTTTGCCAAAGTAAAGAATCCCATTGGTTGTAAGTGGGTGTTTAAAAATAAATTTGGTGCATATGGTTAGTTAGATCAATACAAGGCTATATTAGTGGCCAAGGCCTACTCCTAGAGAGAGGGAGTTGATTTTGGTTAAATTTTCCCTCCTATTGGTAAATTGGCTTCTATTAGATTTGTATTGTCTATTGTTGTTTCTTGTTATTCTGAGATAGAGAAAATGGATGTTGAAACTATTTTTTTTATGGGGATATAAAGGAAATTTATATGTGACATCCTAACAGATTTGTTGTGAAAGGGAAATAACACTTGGTTTACAAGTTAAAGATATCTTTGTATAGTTTAAAATAGTCACCCAGGATGTGGTACCAAATTTTTTATGCCTTTACATTGAATATTGGTTATTTTAGGAGTGAGGAGGATCATTGCATTTATGTTAAGGTTATTCATGATTAGATTCTAATTTTAATCTTGTATGTTGATGACATGTTGTTTATTGGCAATAGTAAGGCTATTATAAGGGATCTCAAGATTCAGCTTTCTAGCACATCTGATATGAAGGAATTGGGAGTTGCAAAATATATCCTTGAAATAGAGATTAGTAGAGATAAAGTTCACAAAAATATTTGGTTAAGATAGATTAAGTATGTTGATACGATTTTGTAGAGATTTAAGGTGCAAGAATGTAAGCCAATAAATAATTCCATTTTCATTTGGTACTAAGTTGACTTTAGACATGTGTCAGGTAATTTTGATAACAATTTTGATGAGATTTATAAGGTTACTTATGCTAATTCTATTAGTAGTTTAATGTATACAATAGTTTTATCTAGATCAGATATAGCCAAAGCAATGGGAGTTTTGAATAGTTAAATATGTCTAACCTAGTAGAGAGTAGTAGAATTGTTTTAAAAGGGTGTTTACATATTTGTGAGGTGCTTATGATTACTATTTGGTTTATTATGTTACTGATGATTTGGTTAAGTCATTGGACATATAGGGCTTATTGATGTAGATTGGGCGAGTGACTTGGATAGGTAGAGGTCCACTAGTGGCTATGTATTTACTTTTTTTAGAGGAGAACTGACTTGGATGAGTAAGATAAATCCTACAATTGCATTTTCCACCATAAAATCAAAGTATATAAATGATACACATGCCTTTAAGGAGTTAGTATGGTTATAGAGACTTGGTAATAGTACTGGTTCTGGTACAAGATAGTGAGGATAAGATTCTAGTGTAGAGCTAGAGGGAGAAAAACACTAACTCAATCTCATTTGACAATTCTCAAAACAAATCTTTCATGTCATAGCATCTAGGACTCATTCTTCTACACAAAATCTTAAATAAAAATCTTCTAATTGAGAATAAAGCCCATAATCACTTGAAGTTTCCTCAAATCTCCTTTAGCAGCATTAAAATGACCAATCTAATCTCTATCACCAACACAAATAATTCAGTATATGAACTTACATAGTAGATTGTCCCCAAATTAGCAATTAGGCCTAGTTAGGCTTCAATAACAAAACACCCCCAAGGAATTATACTCTCAGATATTCCAACTTAATTCAAGGCCTCTCAATAGTTAAAAAAATATCACAATCAACAAATATCATTAGAAAGAAACTCTCACCAATGAATCCAATATGAAAACCCTTACCATCCAACTTCTTACTTCCTTTATGAGGTTATGTTGAAAGTCCACAACCCTAAGTTATTATATGCTTTCCAAATCCACAAAAAAGTGTTATAATACCTGAAAAAGGTATCCAAAACCTTATCCATACCCTATTCATGTGATTTCCTCAAAACACCTATCCTACTCTCCATTCTTTATTCATAAATTTGACTATCAGAACACAGTAATGATAGGACAGCATGCATAAATGCATTCAAACACTGATGATTCATTAAATATTCATTAGGCAGGGTCACATAACATTTTAACAACCTTTACAAACAAATAATATCCAAGTTTTTTACCCATTTTCACAAACAAAATGCAAAACTCCATTGTTCTCTGTCAACTTCCTGATTTTTTCCCACAAAACACAGCCTAGGGCATCATGATTTTAAGAGCTAACCATCACCACTCAATCTAATAATTTGGAAATGAAATATTACACAAAAACAGACCTCCTTAAAAAATTTCAAGTGATTCCATTGGTTTTATTAAGAGATACACAATTTTGACTACTTGCTGCCTACCCTAAGAGGGTTTCAGACCTCCACTTACAAAAATGTTCATAACTTTTGCAAATATCCATGAAATTGAACCAAACTAAAATAAAATGAAGCTAGATTCATTTATCCTCCTTCTCCCATTATTTTCAAGTCAATATAAATCCGTACAATACTGTACAACACACTGCTATAGGACTATTACAGGGAAAATCTGGAAATTGCAGCCACAAAAACCTTCATAACTTTCATTCTACTCCATGAAAATGAATGAAATAAAAACTAAAATTCAGTAGACACATAGTACTATCAAATAATATTACTTTCCATTGAAAATATTTAATTATATAGTGGTACAAGTCTCTGCGACTTCTGTTTTCTCAGAAAAAATTAAAAAAATGAAGGTTTTTATTGGTTTTCAATAACAAAACTTTCAAATATCATTCCTCCTCCCTTTTCATCGACCTATGAGAGGATTATTTATGATTTTTAATCCAAAACTAACTCAAATCAACCGACCATAACTGATTCTAACTTAATTATAATCACTTGATTTGTCAATTACTTAAATTTTGCACTTTTCAACTACCATACATTGCACTTTGCAATATGACATGATTTAAAAAATTCAAAATTTTACAATATATGAGAAAATGAAAAAAATCCTAGGACCTCTAACACCACCAATGTGGCTTATTGGGCCTTATTAGAACATCAAGACATCAAAATGGAACAAATGACTCAATATGGCCTCATGGAGGCATGTGATCAAATAGGTGATCCTACACCAGATTCTCATCCTAATAATGTTGATGTTCAATATCACTTTGTGTGATAAATGGTTGAGAATGGTAGGGTATTTATTGAAAAGGTTGACACTTTAGATAATGTTACAAATTCTCTTACAAATCCAATGGCCACGGATAAGTTCGCTTGGTGGAGTAAGGTCATGGACCTTTATCACTAATGTTGATTTATTATTTGTATCTCATAGATTTGATTAAAATGTATAGTTTCAAGTGGGAGAATATTAGCTGACATTAACCTTATGATCTTATGGAATTTAAGTGTTTCCATGTTCCTTGGAAAGTGTTATAGGGGACATGAGATGAAAATTATTTAATATGTATTTTCTATGAAAAATTATGATTGCATTTAAAAGAGGTGAATATGTGTTGGTGGGAGTTACACAACATAATAGATAAATATATCTTTTAGATGTCTAAATTTAGAAGATGAAAATTCATGAGTTGGTGCCCAAGTTTGGGAGGTGATTGGTTGTTCATTTGTGTTCCATCAGGGAGTTAAATAGTACCAGGGTGTTAAATTTTTATTGGTTGTGGGCTAGGTTCCCATGTGAGAAGCCATGTAAACTAAATTAATATTGTATTATATCTATTTAGTGCCCATTATCCTAGGCATGGTTATTTTGAAGTATTTTCTTCCTCTTGTTTTGGGTTACTACCGTGGTTTTCCCTCTGCCAGTTTTCTATAAATTGGAGCCATTGCATAGTAGTTATGCATGATTCTTTTGCAAGAAATAGTGTTCTTCCAATTTTATTAGAGAATATCAATGAAGTGTATTATTGGTGTATCTCTTCATCAAAGTTAATTAATATTCATTCCCTCTTTCTCTTGTGGAGTTTTTTCCCAAAAGGATTTCTCCACATAAATTTGGTGCCTCTTATGGTTTTTTGGTTCTTACATTAATTTTGAATGTGAAATCACATAATATAATTTTCGGTAATCTAATTTTTAAATTTTTAAACACATTCTTAAGTTTTTCTATAGCTTATCTTCACCTTGTTTTCAACAAATGTAACCTATTAATAATTTAGGGTAATGTGTTCTATGTTGGATATGGGGTCAAGGTTAGCCCTATAGGGAGGGGAAGATAAATAATAAAGGGATAAATATGGTAACTAGAGATGGTGAGGGGGGAGACAAGGGAAAATAGGATGAACTAGGATCATGTGATGCAACAAGATAGAGAAGATACAAGGGAATGTATGGTGAACTAGGAAGGAATAGAAATTATTAGAGTGAGCTAGTGTTATCTAATGGTTGGGAAAAGGAAAGGTGAGAAGTGGGAGAACTAGGTGGGGATGAGTTGGACAAGGATGGGGCATGGATTGAATCATCAAGATCTAAGTGTTTGGTTAAGTATAATATAAGGTAAAAAGTGGTTATGTAGTCATGTTCAAAAGGATTAAAAATTTAAAAGTGGAAAAGGTGGGATATTGAGTGAAGTTATCTATGATGGAAAAATAGGATAGGGATAATTAGGGGAGACTTAAGAAATATAAAATGTGATTAAGAATGTGCAACTAAATGGTTAGAAAATAGACATAGTTAATGGGATCCTAAAACATTAAATGAAATACATAAATATTCCTATACTCCATTACATTTGAACAAATTGAAGAGGAGAAGAAAGGGACCATCTAGTGTATGAACAACCAAATATAAATAAATAAATATTTAAAACTAAGGATTATAGTTTGTATAAGAATAAGAACATGTTATATAAGAGTAGCTATATAATCATAGCTCATTAAAAATTAAGTGAACATGTATACCTAATATCTTGGTAACTTATGAAGCATTAAGTTCCTTACCCATAAGTTATACATTTTACTTTTAATATTCCCATCACTATATTTGATCATATTTACTTTTAACTATACACAATTGACTTAGTTTTTATTTGACATAAATTTAAGAATATTTCTTACTCATAATTTTGGGGGATTATATAAAGTCATAAATAATTACCAAGACACAATAATAATTTAATATTTCTAAATTATAATTACCTTCTAAAATACTTATATTATTTTATGATAAACAATCATTAATAAATCATTTCTTGTTTATATATTTCTACTAAAACAAAATTGCATTAAATAACCAAATTAGGAAACAATTTAATATAAATTTATTTAAAAATTTTATTAATTTTAGTTTTGAAAATAATTTATTAAATCAATGAATATATAATCTCTAAGATTTCACCATTTGAGATTAAATAATATTGAATAAAAATTAAGTAATTATAATTCTAGCCTTTCAGTCATATATTTTCATTATTTGAGTTTATATCACATTATTTTCAACATAACTATTATCTATAGGAGCACTAGATCATAAACCAATACAACTTAATTAATATTCAAAAGTGTGATTTGTAATCATAATTCAATAATCTATGCTAATGTTTGACAAATTTTAATTCTAAATGTAGTATTACTAAAATGATTTTAATATTTTATATTCATAAAACAATTATTCATTAATATAGCATTATAAAGTGAAATTGATGAGTATGCATTTCTTCCATGGAAACAAATTTCATAAACATAGGGCATCAAATTCTTCCTACCAATGGTTTCATGGCCTATCCCAACCCCTCTCCTAGGCACTAGGTAAGGTGCAAGTGGTTAGAAACCATTTGTGAAATTTTAAACATTAACACAAAGAGCATAAAGAAGTAAAATAATTTCAACCAAGTAGCCTAAGATAGTTTAATAATTCATCCCAACCCTTAAAACATAACCAAAATTAGAAATTAATGCTACAATTTCTTGGAACACACTAACCCTAATGTATAAAAATGATGTTAGGAAAAGGTTAGTTTATATATTTTTTTAAAAATTAAATTTCTGTTAAGAATAATTAACTATTTATCATCAAACTCTCAAAATGTAATAATTAAATCTTCATAATCAACACAATAAATAATATATACTAACACATTTATATCATATAAACTTGAATATAATTAAAACCTTTTCAACTACCACATATATTTCATTTAGATAAACAATCAACTTAACATCAATTATTCACATATCACAATCCAAAAATAATAGACAAATCCACCATATTATACAACAATATTAACACAATATAGATAAACATGACATTAAACTATAGACACCTAAATTTGACTAGCATATTTCTTCCAAAACATCATAATTTTCCATCATTAGATATTATCAATCCACCTTCTACATTTAATTAAATAATTTTGCTATTCACTTAGATTATCTTATTTCATCAATTTTTCTCTATTAATTAAATAATTTTAATTATTTAAATAAGTTACTAATTATTCCTCCATTAATTAAATAATTTGATATTATTTAATTGATTCCATTTTTTCTTAAATAAATTATTCAATTAATTATACATTAACCATTTCCTAAATTAAATAATTATTTTAATTATTTAATTTATCCATCAATTTCTCAACATTATCCATCCTCAAAAATAAATGAAATTATTCATTTTATTTATTTAATCTATTTTGCACATTCCATTAATAATTAATTGATTTAATTAATTATTAATTTTCATGCATTTCCACCTCACCTCCTAACTGAGACTTACTCTTAGTCTACTAATCAATCTAATCAGTCCACGAATTTATCAATTATGTTTCACTCTCAATCACTTCGAGTCCACTGACTTGTCAAATCAATTAACTAATCAATCAATCTTATCAACAACCTTTTAGTCTCACTTAACACTTCAATAAATTATCTTGACTGAATCATGCTATCAATTATCTGAAATCATGCAGCTAATTAACAAGCCACCAAATCCTCTCATCAATTCTCCATTGTTGATCATTTTTATTCTCTCCTCTAATTTGATCGTTGATCGATGTCACCAAAAATATATAAATCAATCCTTCCTATTGTTCATTTATCATCTTAGATTGTGCAACAAACTTTTGGTCAAATTGCAATAGTGTTTTATTGCTATTGTACTTATCACAAATTTGAGAGCAAAGATTTAACACCATTTCTCCAAGGGTGAAATAAAGGAGAACAATGGAGCTCAACTTGAAGGTCTCATAATTTTAAGGTATAGATTTATTTGTTTGATCTTCTTTCAAATTTATTCATTGGTGTGATCATTTAATTGTGAATCTTATTGTTTCTTGATTATCATTTAGATTTGAAATTGAATTTTTAGGTCATTTATTCTAGAACACCTAGTGGGACAATCCAATCCCTATTACTAATCAATTTTCATGAGTTTTAAGGTGTTTTTGCAATCACAAGGATTGTTTTATGTAATTTTCTACAAAATGGTGCAATGAACAAGATTTTGGGTGCAATTGTTGACCTTTTAGGTGAATTTGTTGCATAAAGTATACAATTGTGTTGCAAAGTGATGCAATTGTGCCTTAGAAGTGCATAATTTCTTCTATAGAATTTTCTTAAGTTTTCTATTTTTTAATTATTGTGCATCTGATTAATTAACCTATTTGTGTTGTTTTTTAATCAAAAAATTGATTATTTGACAAGAAAAAAACTAGGTTTTTCCTTCAATTTCTCTATTTTCTGATCTTTGTATAGAAGTGCATAATTGTTGTGAAATTTTTTGCAATTGTTTGCAGAAGTCTACAATTGCATCTTGTTTGGGTGCATTTGCATCTCAAATTGGCATAATTGTTGTTTAGAAGCTTGTAATGGATAGAAGGTATAATCTGCTTTCTTTTCTTAATTCTGATAAGATTCATGCATTTCTTTGTTAGGATTTTGGGTTACTACTCATTTGGTTGAATCTTGTGGTGTTCATTAGACTAAAGACTAAAAACACAAACTACTAATGCTATCTAGTATAGAAATTTGTGTGTTTAATTTTTTCATAGAGTAGAAAACATTTCAATTTCCTAATGTTAATGAACAATTGTCTATACTGTCTTGTGTGCTTGCATTTTTTTGTATTATCCCAGGTTGTTGTGTGTGTATCCTCTCCCATTTCACACTTTTCAATCTTAGGTATATGAGAAACATACAATAACCTATTTTTTATTTTCAATAGGAAGCCTATGTAGGTATTTCATCACCCTAGGGTTTGACCTCAACCACATTTCCAAGTGAGGTATATAAAGGAGGGAGAGTGAAATCTATACCTCAAAGAGTGGCTAATGTCATTCAAAGCCAAGATGTGAGACCCTCAGTCCATCAAGACTTGCTTTGGTGATGAGAGCAGTGTTAGGATTAAGGTGACATCTACCTTGTAAATCATATGCCATGGTTCCAATATCCTTGGAATGTGTCTCTAGGCACTTAGGGTGTATTGGAAAAATATTTTGTAATATACTCATAAGGGGTGATGGGTCCACTAGCAGTGGTAAAGGTGGCATGTGAATATAAATATTTAATATTGTTTCCCCACATGTGGATGCCTAAAATGGGATAATAAAAGATAAAGGAAATGATAAATGATTGAATCTTGGGATTCTCCAAGTGGGTGATTGGAAAGAGCCAATAGGTGTCACTTGGTTTTCCATGATTTATTACATTTAATGTAATGTTTATCTCTTATGTTTGGGAGCCCAATTTCGAGGGAAAGTATTGGAGCCAAAATAGGTGTCCTTTTACATTCTGATTAGGTAATCCAAAGGTTGGGGACATTTGGAATGAAGGGTCATCTTTGGGCACCATGTTTGGTGTATTAGATGCTTTCTCAAGTCTATAAAATTAGACTCTTGGATGTAGAAATTGAAAGGAACAGTTGAATGTAGTGTTACTCTACATGAACAAGGAGTTGAGGCATAAGGAGGTTTGTCATAGGTACACAATTGCTGCCATGGTGGAGGTAGAGAGGAGAATGGAAGTGGCTGCATTGTAATCTCATTTCTTTGATAATGCATACTTGACCTCTCTTTTTGGTGGAGTTTTTTCCCACAAGGGTTTCTCCATGTAAATGTTGTGTTATGTGATGATCTTGTGTTGTTTATTTGTGCCTCATTATTGCTATCTTATGGTGATGATATTATTTATTTATTGTTGTTTTTGAAAAGTTAAACAACATTTACAGGGTGTTGTACCCCTCACAACGAGCCACAAGGGCCAAAAAAGGACAAGACTAAACAACTAACATAAAAAGGTAAAAAACACAGAAACAACCCAAAGGTAGCACAACAACAGTTGAGAAATAGCCGACAGACAGGCACCCAGAGCAACTAACTAGCATCATCCCATTTTTTAATCAGGAGGTCCACCGCCTCATCTCCCACCCACTCTTTGTTTTCCTGCCTATTGTTCCCCTCCAGTTCCTCTTTTATAGCATTAGACAGAGTGCTCGTAACAAAGTGACCCAATTTCATGGTGAAGCGGTTTAACCCCCAAAATATTTTTTCAAGACTGTCCAATCTCTTCGCCACCTCGCACAAATCCACCCCAACATCCATAGCTCCCTAAACCTCACCATGCCCATCCACCAGCAGCTGCAGAGAGTGCGAGCCAAAGCCATCAAAAGGAAGCTTGTTGTCCACCAAAGTAAGCTGGGGCCTCTCCATAATATCTTCCTCCACATCTTCAGACTCTTCTTCCTTGTAACCCTTGCTATTTGATTGCTCCTCCTCAGAATCCTCAATGATTAACCTCTTCTTGTTATTCTTGGCCAGCCTCCCAGATCTCCTCCTAGCACTTTCCCCTCCAGTCATCTCCGTGTTCCCCACAACCATATCCCCTCTGGAATCTTTCCTAACAACATTCTTACCCTTGCCATCCTTAGCAGTCGCAGCCTGCATGCATTTCTCCTTACCTTTTTTCATTGTAGTGACATTAACAGCTGTGTCAACCTAAGTGCCTTTTAGCTCACAGAGCCCTTCCGCCACACTGGCATGGGCCTTGCCCAACCCACCCTTGAGTTTTTTGGTGGAAAATTTGGTTTTAGCATTCCCCACTTTGTCTACATTAGACTTATGAGGAGGACTCTTGGATTCGATCGGGGAGGTATGCATAGTAGAAAGGGGTTCAATGTCCTTGATGCGGACAGTGGTGATAGCTTTAGGTGGACAAAGGGAAAGATGAAAGTGATACAGACGAAGGATAAGCCTCTGATGGAGTGGGAGCGGTGGAAGATCATAGGGATTACGGCTGGTTGAATCTTTACACTTGTCCACAGAACTTTCCAGGTCCATTAAAAGGAAAAACGGGAAACTGAGCAGCATTTTATGCCTAAGGTGGTTTAACAGAGGGAAATGATAAAAGAAACAGGTTTTATATCTACCTTCCACAAGGTAGTTTTTATAAGCATGTTATGTTGGTTATTTTTTGGCATAATAAACATGGATCTAATCATGGTATTTCCATATTAAGGAAACTTAATTTTTAGACTAGCATATAAGTTTTATATTTTCATATTGTTGTAGTCCAAGCCTTGAATCTCATCCTTTGAAGTCATATTTGGATAAAGATTGAATTTCCCAACAATTGGTATTGAACCTATTTATTTCTCATCATTTGGTATCAGAGTTGAAGGTTAATTAGGTTTTGGTATTCCTTCTTTTTTATTTCTTACCTTGGCAACATTGTGGGAATTTGTTAGAAGGCCTTGGAGGTTTCTGGAAGGCTTTTGGGGTAGCAATGAATTTTCTTGAGCTATCTTTATTTTTCAGATTTGGGAGATTGGAAACCACAAATATTTTTAATGTGTGATCTATGTTGGGCATTGGAAGCTCATGATTATGGATCTTTATGGATTTGGTTATGATTTGGTAAATTGGAGCTCTTGTTTGAAAATATGTATGTATCCTCTTGTTTGGTGGTTTTGTTTCTTTACTTCATGGTCATGTGTAGTGAGAAGGTGTTCATGTTGGATGGGTAGAGACACCCTCATCACATGGAAAAATACTCTCATTTTGGACTAAAGAGTGGAGTGCTTATGTTGGCTTCATGGCTTTAGCCCTTGGTTACATGAAAGTACTCGAAGATATTCCACTAACCTCTTTGTGAGTTTTGTAGCTGATATGTTTCATATATTATAAGCTCCTATAAAACTTGTTTTTTCTTATTGGGTTGCAGTTTAATCTTCTTTTCAATTGTGGGTTTGTCTATACGTATTCCATTATTTGGATGATATGTTTAATGTGAATTTTTGGATGGTTATATGGATTTTAGATTTATAGAGATGGGTTTGCATGTTTTACATGTTATCTAAATATGTGGTATGCAGATCTGTGATGAGACTATATTCAGGGTTTTTTGGATGAAGACAGTTATAGGTTTGCATGGTTGCTTAGAGGGTTCTTATTGATCTATGGTTACTCCTATGTGTGTTTGTTTGGAAAATTAGATCTAGCATCGGTTTTGATGTTTGATTCTTAGAAATCAACATGTATTATACCTGATTATCTCTATTTTGCATGATACTAATGTGGGGTTGAATCTATTTTTCAGTTATTTGAGATTGGAGCACTAATTATGTATTTCTCTACTGATATGTTGCATATGTGTAGATCTCAGACAATTTTCTGATGTGGATTATATTTGGAAGGCCTTATTCTTGGTCACCATTATACATTGGTATGCTTGTTGCAGTGAGAGATGGTTATTGGGAGTACCTAATATATTTGTTCATTTGAATCTATAGCAATTTTTTATGGTGCATGAGAATATTTGTTCACTTTAAATAGAGTGTTGGCAATGATATTACTCATGATGCCATGTATAACTCTATATTACTTTCAGTGGGATCTTTATGTAGTTACATAATATGTTCTATCTTCTTTTTTTCAATATTTTGGTTCTAATTTGTTATTGCAGTGTGTTGTGAGCCATGGATAATATTTGATTAGAAGATGGATGGTATTTTGAAATGGTTATTATTGTTATAAGGAGGTCTTGGATTTTTCCTTTAGATTACAATGAGAGTTATGACATATTTAGTTCTATTGAAAAAGGATGTGTAGCATTTATATCTTCTTTGTTTAGATATTATGGTTGTACTTTACCTTTTGGGAGCTCATGGTTTTGAGTTCTTTGATTGTGTTGGGTTCATGGAGAATCTTCAGTTAGGAGATGGTTATCATGATGCTTGGATAGATTAGTTACACAGTTCAATGGGAGCTTTGATAATGATGTTGATTCATCCTTTAATAGTGAATGGTTATTTTTATGTGATCTCCTTGTAGGGGATGTTAGATCATGACATCATGATATGTTGCTTATTCTATAGTTGGAATTTTAACAATAGTCTTGTTTGGTTCTCTTTGGTTTTGAGTATTAATCCTTTGTTTCGAGCTTTATGATTTCTTAGGGTTGTATTTGAATTTGGCATGGATAGATTGGTGGATGCTCATGAAGACTAGAGAGACTTGGGTGAGACTAAGAGATCTCTTATTTATGGGATTGTATGTTGAGATGTTTACTCTTTGATGAGGATTGCAGCAAAAAGACCAATGATCCTACACCTAGTTATGGATGTGAATCCATTATGGACTTGAAGAGAAGATTTTAATTTCTTGGTGTTGTATGCATAGGACAATCTTGTGTCCCACTATTGGTATACTCGGTAGGTGAATGATCTAAGAGGTATTGGCCACTTGAATATTAGATGTATTTTGCATTTTGTATCTTGTCTTCACATATGAGTTAGTCTTGAATATAAATTTTTTGAAGACTTGTTTAGAAGAAGATGCATGTTTTATGGATTTATATTTTTCTCCTTGTTTTGGTCTTGAGATATGGACATAGTTCTAAAAAATTATTTAGAGAGGTACAAGAAATGGTGTGTGGCTTTGGGCATATTCCCTTTGTTGTGGGAATCATTGGCTAGTTTGATCTACCTTCGATACGAGAGGTTTACATCTATTCCTGTCATGTTTTTATTTGATTTGAATGCTAGATGTTGATATCCTTTTAGTTTGAAAATGGTGAAGGAGATCTTACATTACACAACTCAGTACATCTTAGTGTGGAACAAGGATATGGTTGATTTTCATGTTCTACCTTTGGTCATGGTATTCTTCCTAGATGTTTTGTTTTACATGGTTGAGTGTGAAGAACTTGGGAGAGCTATGGATACTAATGGTGAGAGAGTTATTGTAGCATATTTTTTTCTTGGATTTTCGTATCATTGTATATTTCCTTAGAACTATGTAATAGAGGATTTAGCCACATCCTCTATGTGAATTATTATATAGATAGACTTGGTATGCCTTGATCTATTTTTCAGATTTGAAATACTCATGCAGTGGGAGTTTTTGGATATATGTTTGGTTATCCTCTTTGATATCTTGGTTTTTTGGTTACTAGTGTGATGATGAGTTTTCATATTTCATTGGATTTGGATCTATGAGTTATGCAGGTTGTGGATTAGCTACCCACTTTCTTGCAGTGGGATGACTCAGATGTGGATTGTCTATATCCACGAGATTGTTTTAGTGTTTATGCTGACTTGTTAGTTGGCCTTGTTTGTGGTCATTTGTACATTTCTATGTTGTATTGAGATAGGAGGATGGATATACAAAGACGTTATTGCAGATTTTGGGTTGGTATTTTGATGGCATGAAATTTTAACTATGTTTTGTATACCTTGGTTTAAGGTATGGTTAACTAGGATGAGTTACAATTTTTTGTGGTTGCTATTCCAGGTGGTATGAGTAAGGTAGCTACTCAAATCATTTTTATCATTTTAATTTGATGATTATGTTTATGTAAAGATTGGTATAGGTTTTAGTGATAGTTGATATGTTTCACCTTGGCATGTTCCTTTTTTCTTCCATAGGTAGCATGCTGAAGGATATGAAAGAGTTTCTTTCTTGATGGTGGTTATTTGTTGGAATCAAGGAACACTGAGAGGGGGGGAAAATCAATGTTCTACAAAATTTAACTTTATTAAACTGATCTTTAAACTACTTACAACATTGAACCAAAGAAAAGATGCAAGCACATAAAGCAATCATCCACAACACCATAACATAAGGATTTTTATGTGGAAACCCTGTTAGGGGAAAAACCACGGTGGAGGTCAATCCATAATTTGAGTACTCAAATTATATGTGTTTTACAAAAGGGGAATGCACATGAATTCAAACACACTACCTAGAGCTCACTTCTCAAAAATGAAGACTCAATGTCTTATAAAACATTCAAATTAAATCCATTTGAAGAATTGAACTGAAGGAATAGCATCACTAATGCATGATTACAGTTTTGGTTAAGCTTGTCAGTAACATTCTTTGACTTGCTTGTCTGATTATGCTCTTCTACTCTATTTTCTTTCATTCACATCTCAAATCCCTTTTATGCACAAGTGAAACTATGCATAATCACTTTTCTATCCTTTTGAACTTCACATCACACTTCACACACTTTATTCGCATTCCAAAATGATATAAATGATCACTTATATATCTGCAATAAAATATTTAATCACTCATATGTTAGTTTTAATAAAACATAAAATATTTTCCAACCATCGGCTCAATCCACAAGTGATTTTCAATGCACACCATCCAAAGTCGGCCACAACATAGTGAGGACCCAAAACAAAATCCTCAAAGCTAAAAATACTCCAAACAATTTTGCCTCGAACATCCGCAACATGCCACATTCACTTAGTCGGCCTTCTAGCACTGTTGAACATAAAACCAGTCAACCGAATCTCCTAACTCATACACCAATTGATGTGACAACACAAAACTTGAGAATAAGATATTCTAGATACCCAATGACTTTCCCTGAGATCCACAACTCAAATTGATAAACTGGTAATGCAAATGGATTGACAAACTCAACTTTAATCGGATACCCTCTTCTTCACTTTGTCTCTCAATATGGACAAGTACTGAAGTGTGGACTGGATCAATGACTTAGGTTGCCATCAATGACAACACTAGAATCCATATGCCAACAATCTCCCCCTTTGGCATTGATGGCAAAATTTAGTGAAAAATGACTAAGTGTCAGAACCAACATACTGCAATCCTTCAAGACTTCAAAAATTCATTGTTGACACAACTCCCCCTAAGTTTGATAAGGCATTTTTCACTGCTCGCTCTCCCCCTTTGACATCAATGATAAAAAAAAATTCTTACAGTAATCCCTTTAACCAAAAACTTACTTATTCAAAAACTAGTTCAAAATTTTGAAGAAATACAACTGCTACTTGTGTTAGAAGATTATTTTGTATTTCTCCTTCATCTCCAGAAGAAACTTCTTCCATGCTTCTATTGCAATCCTAGTGATTATGATCACGCTATTGTTTTTATATGTCTGGTTGATAATCTTGATGAGGGATTCCGGAATGGTGATGGCTTCTTCTAATGTCTCTCCTTTCCTTAGTATCTCAATCAAC
Source organism: Sequoiadendron giganteum (assembly GCA_007115665.2). Taxonomy (NCBI): domain Eukaryota; kingdom Viridiplantae; phylum Streptophyta; class Pinopsida; order Cupressales; family Cupressaceae; genus Sequoiadendron; species Sequoiadendron giganteum. The sequence continues at coordinate 539,401,115 of CM021104.1, read as the reverse complement.
TGTTCCAAACTGCATTTTGTTATGTCCTTCACTTTCCAAAAGGTGTCAACAATCTTGTTTCTAGTGTTTTGAAAATTTGTATGCTCTATCTATAATTCTTGAATCCTTTTCTTAATTGCACCACCTTGATCTTGAAACATGTTAAAGTCTTGTCCAATACTATTTAACTTTGTTTCAATTTGTTCCAACTTTTCTTTGTACTTGTCAATTGCATGAGGCCAACAAAGATAGTAGTTGTAGATGTTGTTGGTTGTGTTTCTGAATTTCCTTAGCTGATTCATGTACCTTTTTAGCTTGCTGAGTGATAATATGTACTACTTCTTTAGGTCTAAAATACTTCATCTTCTTCCTTGTTCTGAGACTCAGAGTCCATGATTTTCTTGATGCATTCAATCATCTCTTCTGGCAACACATTCTGTAAGATCTCTAATTTAATATGGTTGTGCACAAGATGAGCACTTAGTATGTTCAAAATCACATGTCCTCATATGAAGGTCTAATAGACCATATTTTTGTGATTTTTTGCATTCCATATTCCTCATGAATAAGCCGCAATAGCTCTTCTTTGGTTAAAGAACCTTCTTCTTCACTTTCTTCTGTCATTGCCTTTTCTTGTTTTAGTTTGGATGTTTCTAGTTCTTTTCTTTGGAAGTCCTTAGTTTCCTTATCAAATTCCTCATCTAGTATATCTACAATCACCTGTTCTTTTCCTTTCCCTTCAACTCTTAGAGTCTTGCATGTTGGAGGAGTACAGACAACAATTTATTTTTATCTTTTCTTCTTTCTCTCCATCTCACCCGAGGAGGAACCAACTTCAAGTTCCCTTACTGGAAGGGGAATACCAATTGACCCAAACTTTCCTAGCAAGCCTTTAAAGAAACTTTCATATACTTGATCATAGTTTGCTAAATTGTTAGAGTGTATGTAAATTTTCTTGCAAACTGGTTCACTCTCTTCCCAAATTACATTGTTCAATGGTAATCAATTCATAAAATACATCACATTTGTGTTTCGCTTCTTTCAGCCATTTTAATTCATTGAGCGACAACATGTTTCTTACAGCTCTAATCTTCTCACTATTATACTCATCTAGGTTTATCATTCCTTTGATTTGTTCCATTTGACCTTTCGTACTCATGTCTTGTTTCTACCAAAGAGGTTCTTCAACCGCACACCAAATTAAATGAAAATTTCTCAATACAACTAAAGTACCTAATGGATTAGGGTTTCACCGCTGAATTATCTTCACACTTTCAAAATTATGTTGTAGAGTGCTCTCCTTCTTCTTTTATTCGATATAAAATGGAAAATGAGTGTTCCAAATTGCTTTTTATAACTCGTACACCTAATCTGTTGTTGTATTAAATGATTTTTCCCTAGATGTTCCAGATACCATGTTCTCTTAGTCAACGAGAGAAAAATTCTTCTACGGACCTTCAATTGATTGAATTTCTTTTTGATTTTTTTCCAATCCATCTGTTAAATCATTAATACAACTATTGAAAATCTTTCACATTCTTGCACCTACTATGAATAGGGGGAAAAAGGATTTTCTTGAAAAACTCCCCCTAGGTTAATGACCTGAAATCAGTTCCCCGAGGAATTACCAAAAGTAGGTTCTAGTACAAAACCATTTCCTACATCAAACTCATTCTTTCTTACCCATGTCTTCTTCATCTGATCTCTTATTTCATCCATAGTCACTTTCCCTTTTCCTTTATCATCTTTCTATGTATTTTTTCCTTTGTATGTTGAACCCCTTCTATCCATATTTTTGTTTATGTAGAATCTTGTAATGTGATCGTAATTTTTGAAATTGTAACACACAAAATTTCCTTTTCTAGACTAGTAATTCCATTGATTTCTTCTTGATCTTCACTAGTTAGCAATGTGCCCAAATCTTCCACAAGTATAACATTTAACATTCCTTCTATTGACAGAGTTGTTTGACATATTTATGGATTCAATTGACTTATGACCAAACTTATTGCAATTGAAACACTAATCGTGGAATGATGGATCACTCGATTTCATTTTACTTCTACATTGAGCAGCCATATGACCAAATTTATTGCAAGAAAAATAGTATCCATTAAACTTTTGAGCATCAGGTTGTCTTACCAAATGCCTTTTTGCTTTGTTCATTTGATTTCCTTGCCTGAAATTCCTTTGTTCAGATCCAAAACTTTCTCCTTTCTCATATCCAAGACCTCACTTTTCATTTCCATTCTTCTGACCTCAAGTCATCTCATCAAGCTTAGCTAAGCTAATCTTGAAATTCTCCTTGTATTCATTTGCAATAGCAAGTTCATCCCTCAGAATAAAAATCTATCTTTCAAGCTCTTCTTGATTGTTTCTAGATTGTTGTAGTTCAATCTCCAACTGAATGAATTCTCCATTAATTTTGTTGCATTCATTAGATCTTTCTTTTAAGGATTGAGCAAGATTCTCGTCTTTCCTCTTTCTCTCTTCAATCTCCTTAGTCAGCTTCATCACCATAGATTCCATTTCATTCTTTAGGGTAGCATTGTCTCTGGAAAGCTTTTCACATTCTTCAGTTATTTCCTTCAAGGTTTGATTCAGGTGAACATCATCCATGCTTTTGCTTTATTTTTTCTTTATCTGATCACATAGATCCTTTCTCTTCTCTCTGGACTTAATAATTTTATCCTTCAATGTCTAAATGAATTTCTCAGCATCCTTAAGATTTGATTTCAATTCCAAAACTTATACTTTGGATTGATCAAGATCATCAAGTGCCACCAAAAGCTACTTCTAAAGACTACCAAATTCCATTACATTCCAAGATCCACCTCAAGCTATCAAACTTCTTCTGAGGAACTAGGCTCTGATACCAATTGTTGGATTTAGGAAACACTAAGAGGGGGGTGAATCAGTGTTCTATAAAATTTAACTTTATTAATTTGATCTATAAACTACTTACAACATTGAACCAAAGAAAATATGCAAGCACATAAAGAAATAATCCACAACACCATAACACAAGGATTTTTACGTGGAAACTCCATTAGGGGAAAAACCATAGTGGAGGTCAATCCACAATTTGAGTACTCAAATATAAGTGTTTTATAAAAGGGGAATGCACATGCATTCAGGCACACTACCTAGAGCTCACTACTCAGAAATGAAGACTCGTTGTCTTACATAACATTCAGATTAAATCCATCTGAAGAATTGAACTAAAGGAATAGCATCACCAATGCCTGATTACAGTTCTAGTTAAGCTCATCAGTCGCATTCTTTGACCTTCTTGTCTGATTCTTCTCTTTTGCTCTGTCTACTTTCATTCACATCACAAATCCCTTTTATGCACAAGTGAAACTATGCATAATCACTCTGCTATCCTTCTGAATTTTGCATCACACTTCACACACTTTATTTGCATTCCAAAATGATATAAATGATCACTTATATATATCTGCAAAAAATATTTAATCACTCATATGTCAGCTTTAATAAAACATAAAATATTTTCCAACCGTCAGCTCAATCCACAAGTAATTTTCAATGCACACCATCCAAAGTCAGCCACAACATAGTCAGGACCCAAAACAAAATCCTCAAACCCAAAAAATCCTCCAAACAATTTTGCCTCGAACATCCGCAACACGCCACATTCAATTAGTCGGCCTTCTAGCACTGTTGAATAGAAAATCAATCAACTTCATCTCCTAACTCATACACCAATTGATGTGATAACACAAAACTCAAGAATAAGATATTCCAGATACCCAACGACTTTCCATGAGATCCACAACTCAAACTGATAAATTTGTAATGCAAATGGATTGACAAACTCAACTTCAGTCGGATACCCTGTTCTTCACTCTGCCTCCCAGTATGGAAAAGTACTGAAGTGTGGACCAGATCAATGACTTAGGTTTCCATCAATGACAACACCAAAATCCATATGCCAACATTATCATGGCTAATTTTGTAGGTATCTTCTTGGAGCTTGAGAGCATGGTGAATATTCACATGGTACATTTTTGGCTAAGCGATGTTTTTCCCTTATTTGTGATTCCTATGGGTATATTTACAATATTGATGTCAAGTGGGAGAATGTTAGGATTAAGGTACCATATACCTTGTAAATCCTATTTCATGGTTCCAACATCCCTGGAAAGTGTCTCTAGGCACTTAGGGTGTACTGGAAAAATATTTTGTAATATTGATTCTCACCATTGTTTGCAATATACTAATAAGGGATGATGGGTCCACTAGTATATGCGACATGTGGATATAAATATTTAATATTGTTTCCCCAAATGTGGATGCCTAAAATGGGATAATGAAAGATAAAGGAAATGATAAATGAGTGATTGTTGAGATTCTCCAAGTGGGTGATTGGAAAGAGGAAATAGGTGTCACTTGGTTTTCCATAATTTATTACATTTAATGTAATGTTTATCTCTCATGTTTGGGTGCCCAAGTTGGAGATAAAGTATTGGAGCCAAAACCAGTGTCCTTTTGTATTCTAAGGAGGTAATCTAAAGGTTGGATACTTTTTTAATGAACGTCCATCTTTAGGTGCCATGTTTGGTGCATTAGATGCCTTCAGAAGGCTATAAAATTAGCCTCTTGGATGTAGAAATTGAAAGGAACATTTGAATGTAGTGTTACTCTACATGAACAAGGATAGGTTGAGGCATAAAAAGATTTTTCATAGGTACACAAGTGCTTCCATGTTGGAGGAAAAGAGGATAATGTAAGTGGTTGTATTGTAATCTCATTTGTTTGATGATAATGCATACTTGAACTCTCTTCTTGGTGGATTTTTTCTCGCAAGGGTTTCTCCACGTAAATATTGTGTTATGTGACAATCTTATGTTTCCGATTTGTGCCTCATTTATACTATCTTATGGTGATGATATTATTTATTTATTGTTGAACATATAAGTTCACATAAGGTAGTTTTTATAAGCATGTTATGTTGATTTTTTTTTGGCATCATAAAGAAGATGGATCTAATCACGGTATTTCCATATTAAGGAAACTTAATTTTCAGATTTGCATATAAGTTTCAAATTTTCATGTTGTTGTAGTCCAAGCCTTGAATCTCATCCTTTGAAGTCAAATTTTGATAGAGATTGAATTTCCCAACAATTAATATTTGAACCTATTTATTTCTCATCAAGTAGGAATGTGCCTCCCAATCTCAAGCTATTACATATGAGCTCTTTGTTCATGATAGTCCCCACTAATAACCTTTATTTTTAGAAGCCTAATAGCCTTCATTCATCAACTTATTATGGTACAACTTATAATGTCATGTGTGAAGTTACTAACCATGTAATTTCCCTTGTTGAGGTGACATTATTAAGGACTATGTCCTTTCAAAGTGAGGGGTTTCAAGATAGTACATGACGTTGGAATACCCTAGTTACCCATTCATTGAAAGGTATTTTTTTTTGGCGAGTAGGTCCAATTTGAGTTGACACGCCTTTTACGATTAGCTAGGTTGTGAATGTTTGGTTTGTTTTCAATTATGCATTACCCATGACACCTAATAGAAAGATCTTGTGGAACAAGTCTCATGAAATCATCCCTACTACCTTGGGGTCAATTTTATATGTTGTCTAATTTTTGAAGTGTTTTCTTACCAAAATTTCTCAAAATAATCAAATTAAGTTAAGATCACTCAAAATCGCTCATTTCCTACTTTAGCATGCAATTGATTATCAATAAAACTCAATCCTAGGTCAGTATCTTGCATACTTTTGAACCTTGACTATAATTTTCCTCGTATTTTGCATTTGTAACTTTTTGTGGTGTATCTGTGTCATATAGTGGCACATTTGTGGCATATATGTTGAAAAAGACAACTCAGAGGGGAGGTGAATCAGTTGTAGAAATTTTAACCTTTAAATCTTTCACCAAAAGTTGGATCACTAACCATTCATAAATCCTTTACTCTACTAATGTGATTAATCATTAAGTGCAAGAGCAGAAATTGAAAGAAGTAAAACCATACACACAACACTAGATTTACATGGAAAACCCAATGAGGGAAAAACCATGGTGAGTATTATCTCATAATATAAATAATTCTAAAACCGAATACAAAGGCTCACTATAAAAAGGTTCACTACCAAGATAGGACTTGTCCAAAATAGGACTTACTATCCAATAAGGGCTTACTACCTAGAGGGCTCACTGCCAAAAAATTACAAAGAAGATAGAAGAGGATTGTTACAGAGAGAAAACTATCTCAATGCACCAGATATTTCCAGCATAGTTCACTCACACACTTGTAGACATGCTTGAATGATAGAGTACACCTTCACCTCACTCCCTCCAAAAACTCACCACTTGAATTTGCATTGATCTGCTCAAGCTCGCACCACACACTATTTTGTAACTATCTTACATCAATATTTCATCTATCTTATCTTTCATCAACATCTCAATTTGTACTTATACTGTCTTCAACCTTGAAACCCATCCAAGGACAGCCACACGCCTTTTGTTTTTACAAATTCAAATTAGGTCAGCGTCAAAACATTCTATGGTGGAATTAGAATGAGGGCAACCCAAATACATACTTAAAGAAGACCTAAATAATCCCCAACACACTTTTCCACTCTTACATGATTTTTTTAAGTAGTGTTTAACATAATTTCAGCCAACACTAGTATAAAACACATAAAACAATTAAGAACATGCATCCTTAACTTGATCCAATCTTTTCATACAATGAATTTCACTTGAACATGACCTCATCAGCTTACTATTAGAATCGCAAGTTATGAAACCAAAATATAGAGAAATATGGAGCAACTATATTTCTCATGAACCTCAACTAGACACACTAAAATACATAGATCACAACTGGTAAAGATATTTCACTGCACAACATCCAAAAGCCCAAATTTTGGATACAACAACTACCAACAACCATGAACACTACCTCAGATCCTCACTAGCATGACATCACATCCCAAAGTATATCTTGGAGAGTACATGTAGAATACCTGCAACCCTTATTTATTAAAATTTTCACAATATCTTTGACATATACAACCAATAACCAAATTTCATGACATCAATGAAAACAACAACCAACTGACAACTAGTTAACTAGTTGACAACTAGTTAACCAGTTGACATCAATGACAACACCTTCATACTTGCAACAATTTGCACCTTTGTCATTGATGGCGACACATGATGTGGAAAACCATCAAAGACAACACAACAACTTTGAACCATTAATCTCCAAAATTATTTCTCCTGCTTACATTTTCACATGATACTTTCTCCCCCTTTGACATCAATGGAAAAGACAAAAGATATTTTACATTTTTCTCCCCTTTGTCACCAAGAACTTTACCAGTACTGAATACTCTCCCTTAGGAGTACACCCAATCAACTCCACAAAGACAACACATGACACTACCTACTCCCCCTAAGAGGTAGCCACCAAACATCAGTATAGCAAAAAGATAAAACCATAGATGCACCATCATGATGCATCTCCATATGCATCCAATTCAAGAAAGGAAGGGAAATAACCCCCAACTTCTCCTAGAGATACCTAAAAGTATCTTTAGGAAGAGCCTTATTAAATATGTCAACAATCTGATTCTTTGTAGGTATATACTCAATTTTACTTCATTCACCATAACCTTCTCTCTCAAAAGGTGATACCTTATTGATATATGCTTTGTTCTTGAGTGCATCACTGGATTCTTTGAAATGTTAATTGCACTTGTATTATCATAGAAAATAGAGATGGGATCAACATACATTACTTTTATATCCTTCAAATTTGTCTCATCCACAAAACTTGTGTACAATAGGATGCTACAACAATATACTCAGCCTTTGTAGTGGATAAGGAAATTGAATCTTTCTTTTCACTTAACCATGACACCAATGTCCAACCAAGAAAGAATGCACCACAACTTGTACTTTTTTTTCTTCAATACAACTTGCCCAATCTACATTTGTATAAGAACTAAGTGTAAAATAAGTATCCCTAGGATACCATAAGCCATAATCTAGAGTTTCATTTAGATGTATGAATATCCTCTTAACAACAAAAACATGTGTTTTCTTTAGGATCTTCTTAAAATCTATCCATAAGACAAATTGCATGCATTATATCCAGTCTGGTAGTAGTTAAATACAAAAGTCCTCCAATCATAGATCTATATTTTATCTGATCATCCTTAGGTGAATCATCATCCTTACTCAATTTACAACCAGTCACCATAGGAGTGCATACCGGTTTGGAACCATCCATCCCAAATTACTTCAACATTTCTTTTACATACTTTGACTATGAAATACAAATTCCTTTTTCTGTTAGATTGATTTGCAGCCCAAGAAAGAAATTCATCTCACCAAACATAGACATCTCAAACTCTTTTTGCATTTCTTTAGTAAAAAAATTTCACATTTTTTCATTTCCTCCAAGGATAATATCATCAACATATAGAAATACTAATAGGATATTTTCATTTTCAATTTTGAAATACAAATTGCTATTCGTAGTACCTTTGTTGAAACCTTTCTAAATCAAATATCTATCTAACCTTGCATACCAAGCTCTAGGAGCTTGCTTCAATCCATATAAAGCCTTCTTTAATCTTCAAACCATATCTAGTTGATCTAACAACTCAAATCGTTCTAGTTGTTCCATGTAAAATTCTTCTTCCAACTCACCATTCAGAAATGTTGACTTTACATCCATCAGATAAAATTTAAAGTCCTTATGAGTAGAAAATGCCAAAAACATTATGATAGCTTCCATTCTAACCACTGGAAAAAAAGTCTCCTGAAAATCTATACCTTCTACTTGTGAGTAACCCTTACACACAAGACTTTCTTTATTTTTGACCACTTCTCCATTCTCATTCAACTTGTTTCTGAATACCAATTTTTATCCAATTTTGTTTTATCTGCTAGTCTAAGGACCAATTCCCAAGTTTGATTTTTCTTAATCTGCATAAGTTCTTTCATTTTTCTCATCCAATGCATAAAAGTGATTTAATTTGACTTGGAATTTCACTTTATATTTTACTGATCTGCCTTAATTTCACATTTATTGCATTTGATCTTCAAAAATTTGATAAACACCTTATGAATATACTGTAAACCCTAAAATACTTCGTAAATCTTCAAATTTGCAAGTTTTCTGCTAGAACATTTTTCAACATCTTCAAATTATCATTTTACATCACATATCTTTGTGTCACTACTTGAAACTTCATATATCAGGGGCTTTCTAGTTTTCTCTATAATTGCTCCCCTTAAACCCATTATTGGATTTAATTTTTGGAAGAATTATTTGCACTACATGGAGGTACAGATGTGTTAGGTTCATTGTTGTCTTTGGATTCTTCCTTCTTCTTCCAAATCTTCTCCATTTGCTTCTTTATGTCAATAGGATCCACTTTATTCTCAAGTTTGTTCCTTTGTTCTAGATTATATTTCCTTCCACTTTTGCTTCTACAAAATCTTGAAATATGTCCTAGTTTTTTATAGGTGTAGCACACAAAAAATTTCTGACCAAACTAATTTTAATTTATACTTGATCTACATTGGTTAGCCTTATGATCAAATGCATAACATATGTAGCAATACCCTTGAAAATATTGAATCATTCTTCCAATATTAAATCTATTCATCATCATATGACTTATGTGCTCAGTAGCTCTATGTCCAAATTTATTGCGTGCAAAGCATCGTCTAGAAAAGAATTCAACATTTTGATTCATTCTACTTCTACATGTTGTTTCCTTATGACAAAATTTATTGCATGAAAAACAAATACCATTGAAAGATGGGTACCTTTGAGCATTAGGTTGTTGATAGGAGTTCTTCTAGTATTGCTTCTTTGATTCTTGTTCTTTCTACCATTGTCTTGAGTCTTCTTTTGATTGCCAGCCTTGTTAGATGTCTAATTTGAACTTTTTCCTTCTTCAAGTTCCAATCCACCTTTATCCTTAGAAGGTTTTTGAATTGCAATCAACTCATCAAGCATTACAGTACATGTTTTGAATTTTTCCTCATGGGCTCTAGCTTTCTCCAGGTCTGATTTGAGGCTCACCACCTCTTGTTCAAGCTTGATGCTTTCATTAAACTTTCTCTAAATTTCATCTTTTTGATAGTCCTCAATTCTCCTCTTTTCTTCCACTTGCAATTTTAATCTGGTAATTTCCTCATTGTATTTCTTCAATTCATCACTTACTTCTTTGTGTCTTTCTTTAAACTTCTTGATTTTATCTCTTCAATTTTTGATGCATTCATTTTCTTATTTGAGGTTCACATTTAGATTTTATTTCTCACTTTCAACTCTATCAAGATATTCAATAGCATTATTAAGTTCTTATTTATCAATTGTGCCATCATCTTTAGTGAATTCATTTTTAGAGATTTATTCTAGAGAAATGGGATATCTTTTGTTAGTCACGTGTTCAAACTCCAAGATCTTCCTCAAGTTGTTAGGTTTTTCTAAAGGAACCAAGCTATGATACCAATTGTTGAGCAAGAAAACTAAGAGGGGGGTGAATTAGTTGTAGCAATTTTAACCTTTAAAAATTTTGCTAGAATTTAGATCAATAACCATTCACAAATCCTTTCCTCTAATAATGTGATTAATCCTTATGTGTTGAAGCAGAAACTGAAAGAAGTAAAACCATACGCACAACAACATAGATTTATGTGGAAAAACCAATGAGGGAAAAACCATGGTGAGGATTATCTCACAATATAAATAATTCCAAAATTGAATACAAAGGATCACTATCGAAACGCTCACTACCAAGATAGGACTTACTTGTCCAAAAAAAGACTTACTATCCATTAAGGGCTCATTTCCACATAATTACAAAGAAGATAGAAGAGTATTTTCACAAAGATAAAACTATCTCAATGCAATAGAGATTTCCCCCACAGTTCGCTCACACACTTGAAGACATGCTTGAATGATAGAGTACACCTTCATCTCACTACATTCAAAAACTTGCCACTTAAATTTTGCACTGATCTTCTCAAACTCACACCAAACACTATTTTGCAATTATCTCACATCAGTCTTTCACATATCTTATCTTTCATCAACATCTCAACTTGTACTTATACCGTCTTCAACCTTGAAACCCATCCAAGGTCAGCCACACACCTTTTGTATTTAAAAATCAAATTAGGTCGATGCCAAAACATTCTACGGTGGAATTAGAATGATGGCTACCCAAACACATACTTAAAGAAGACCTAAATAAGTCCCAACATGCTTGTTCATGCTTACATGAACTTCATAAGTAGTGTTTAACACAAGGTCAGCTAACACCAGTGTAAAACACATAAAACAATTAAGCACACGCATCCTTAACTTGATCCAATCTTTCCAAACAAAATATTTCACTTGAACACGACCTCATTAGCTTACTCTTACAAACACAATTCATGAAACCAAAATACAAAGAAATCCAAATCAACTACATTTCTCCTGGACCTCAACCAAACACACTGAAATGCACAAATCATAATTGGTGAAGATATCTTGCACTACACAATGATCCAAAATCCCAAATTCTAGATATAGAAACTACCAACAACCATGAACAATACCTCAGATCCTCACTAGAATATAAGCATATCCTAGAGCATATCTTGGAGCATACACAAAATACCTGCGACCCTTCTTTATTACAATTTTCTCAATATCCTTGAAATATATAGCCAATAACCAACTTTCATGACATCAATGACAACAACAACTAGTTGACATCAATGACAACACCTTCATACTTACAACAATATGTGGGTGTGATTATGGCTTATATTGGCACATTTTCTTCATAGAGCATAATTTCTTATTGAACCCTAATTATTCCTTTGAACTTCAAAATATTGCATTTGTCGTTGTATGTCATAATTGTCCTACTTTTCCATAATTGACACTTAGTCTAGTGCATTTTTCACATTTTTTGGTGCAACTATTGCGCATAAGTGTGTAATTGTTCTATAAAGTGGCACATTTGTGCCCCATAAGTGCACAATTATTGCTTAGATCGGCCTAATTATTTCTTATATACGAACAATTATTTATGATTTTTCTATCCTTAATTATTTCTTGCAACTATAACTTTCATTCACTAAAGACCGGAATACCTGCAATTGAAACTATCACTGACATAATTGTTCTCTCTTGTTATGACATTTCTCTACCATTAGGGTTCTTACTACTTCCAAATCCTCTAGTCTTATCACATGGACCTAATTAGCATAATAGAGGTGAACCTGAGATTTGATCATTGCATCTACATTCACAATCATTTGATCACACTTAGACTTGGACTTAGGACAAGTTTATCATCATCCATACCATCATCCACACCTAAGGATCAAACTCATTACTATTTATCTATATCTTTGATATCCCCATTATCCCTAGTTTGTTTTTTGTCTTGGAAGTTTTTTTTCTCCAAGTTGAAGAATCAAACTAGCCTATTTGTGGGTAGATTAGCTTAGAATATTTTTATACTTTTGAGTTATAATATTCCACCCCTTTTATCCTTTGTATTTGAACTCAAAAGTCTATTTCACAATTCAAGTATCATTATCACACCCTCGATCATAAATTCTTAAGATATAGATAAAATTTTGGTCTCTTCCTAATCATTTTCAAAATCACCAAATGTCTACATAAATCAAATCTTACCCATACCTTATATTCCTATTGTAACAAGGCCATAGACTAGGAAGAAAATGGAGCACCAGGATCCCAACAAGATTCCCTTACATAGGGAACTATTTGGATGATCACAAGGAGAAATACCCACATTTGTTTCAAGGGTCTCTAAAACCCCATCTCCATTGAGTCCTAATCATAGTCCAAACCTTAGTGGAGTTAAAGAAATAACACCCAAGGAATTTTCAGAGGCACAATAAGGTGATAATGCCATGAGACTAGTTGATGGCATTCTCGTTGCTAATAGAGATCAATACTTTTGCTACTTGCACAACAAGGTGTCAAGTTACCCACAACATTCAATATCACTCTCATAAAATACAACCCTATAGTGTAGAAAATTATACTTCCTTGTAGGTGATAGTACAATTTCACACTTAGTTTGGACCTATTTTAGTGACCTTACATTTATTCATTTTAACCCTTTCTAAGTAGGCCCTAATTTCCTTTATTATGCATCCCAAGGCCTATTTTTATCATTTTATGACACTAAAACAAGCATTGAAAAAATGCAGCCTATCAATGAATTGCCCCAAAACAAGTGTGTCCTAGAAATTTTTGCTAGGACCCATTCACCCATGGGTGAATGGATCCCCTTCATTAGCCAAGACTGAAATTTTAATAGCTTCTTGGTGGCATTTTAGTATTGAATATTCAACTTGAAATTGTCGACTATTGGGATCTAATCTTTGGTAAATTAGAGAAATTCCTATAAAATCCTAGTCTTTTCAAACTAGATGAAAAAGGATATAATAAAGAAGAAGAAAAGAACATTCAAGCAAGCAAAATTCAGCTCATCTTGCAGCAACATTACTAGATATTGCAAGTCTTCAAGCCCATTTTCAGATTTGAGCAAGCTTTGTCATATGATTGAAGGTTGATGCCTATAGAATAACATGATGGATTCTAGGATTGAGAGATGCATTTGGAAACTTCCCTCTACCTAATGGCTTGTTTTTTATTGTTCACATCTTCAAGCTTCACGCTATTTGCAGCCTAAGCAAGGTATCTTTACATTTTTAGATTTACTTAGGGTGTCTTGACATCTCCTTAAGTGGATCTCATCACTATCATATTGGAATAGTACTCTAATGCACTCGAGTAGGGTTTATTTACATATTATCTCATAACAACCTTAGAAACACATAAGGTTAGGGCTCACACATTATCTTTTATCAAATTATTATATTTTTCATCAAGGTTTAATTACCAAATTGGGGTCTGACTGAGGAAAACCCCAATACAAATAAATAAATAAATTCTTTTTATAGATTTATTGCTAGTTTAGATCCGAAGATAAATATTTTTTGGTACATTAACAAAGAGTAGACAAAGGGCTACAACATCATATTTTGAAGTTCAAAAAAGGATCAAAAATACCCATTTGCACAGGGATGAACTAGTTCATCTACACACATTAGAATCAAATTTTGGTGACAGGTACATGCTCTCAGATATCTCCTAAATCTACCTACAAAGTTTTGTTACAGCCTATATATCTTTGAGAATCTTCAATTTACATACTAGTTCATATAGTTCATTTAGTTTCATCATTTAAAATCATTCCTAATCACTCTTCCCTTAAAGAACTACTAACTCGAGTCGGATTGACTCATCATTGAGGTTAAAATTCAATCTCTTGGATTTTTGGTTCATATTCTAATGAAATTTTGGGAAGAGGACCCTTAAATCTTGGGTTCTTTGTATTGAGGACCTTGGGTTTTCCCACCATTTCAATCCCTAATTACACTCCACCATCAAACTTAGGGGAAACTAGTTCTAATGATACCATACCATAAACACATGAAACTACCATCCATCCCACATATGAACTCAATATGATATCCCAAAGAAACTCTAATATACCCCTTACCAACAACCCTAACACCATACCACCTTCCATGACATCACAAAACCACATGCTTATACCACCCATTAATAATCCACTAATCCAATCCCAAATGAACTCTTACACCCTACCTACCAACAATCCAAACCCATGTCAACAAATAACATCCACTATCCCACATGCATTTGTACCAACCAATTCGATACATATATTAGTGCCTCCCACATACACCCAAGCTCCAACATATACCTTACAAATAAGCAACCCACTCAATATTACAACAAATAATACCTATATCATTCCCAACCCGTCATTTCTTCTGAAACATCATCATTTTCCATCATTAGGTATCATCAATCCACCTTCTACATTTAATTAAATTATGTTATTTCATCAAATTTCTTCTATTAATAAAATAATTTTGATTATTTAATTAATTTACTAATTATTATTTCATTAATTAAATAATTTGATATTATTTAATTGATTCGAGGATTTTTCTTCTTAAATAATTAAATGAACTATTTAATTAATTATCCATTATCCATTTCCTAAATTAAATAATTATTTTAATTAATTAATTTATCCATAAATTTCTCAACATTATCCATTCTCAAAAATAAGTAAAATTATTATTTAAATTAATTTAATCCATTTTTCATGCCATTAATAATCAATTAATTATTAATTTTCATGTATTTCTACATCACCTCTTGATTGAGACTTACTCTTAGTCTACTCATCAATCTAATGAGTCCACTTATTCATCAATTATGTTTCACTCCAGCTCAATTTGAGTCCACTAACTTGTCAAATCAATTAACTAATCAATCAATCCTATCAACAACCTATCGATCTCACTTAACACTTCAATCAATTCTCTTGACGAAAGCATGCAATCAATTATCTAAAATCATGCAACTTGTGAACAAGAAATCAAATCCTCTCATCAATTCTCCATTGTTGATCATTTTCAATCTCTCCTTTGATCTCGACCATCAATCGATGTCACCAAATATATTTAAATCAAGCCTTCCTATCCTTCATTTATCATCTCAAATAGTGCATCAAACTATGCTCAAATTATGATGGTTTTGTATTGCTATTGTGCTTATCATAAATTGAAGAGCAAATATTTCAACACCATTTCTCCACAGGTGAAATAGAGGATAACAATGAAGCTCAACTCGAAGGTCTCGTAGGTTTAAGGTATAGATTTATTTGTTTTATCTTCTTTTAAATTTCTTCATTGGTGTGATCACTTGTGTAATAAAGAAAAAGGGAAGCCTAAGTTTAATGTATAAAAATTAGAATTAATTTCATCCATTTTCAAGGGTACATTAGGATACAAATCAATAAGGTGATTATATTAACTTTCAACCATGAAGGTGAGCCAATCAGACCTAGACCTTCATTCTTTTTAGCCTTGGAAATGGATTGGGATTGCTTTTCCTTGATTAACCTAATTATACTATGTGCCCTACTATGAAAAATGTAATATTCTGATAATTTATAGACTATAATAGTGATTTGTAGGAAGATCTAGTAAGGGAAGAGTGTTGTGTACTTATCTTGAAAGTTTGGTGTTAGTATGAATATGAGGACAGGGGTTCCCAAAGGCATCTATGTCCTTGTAGGAGTACTTTTTTTCTATTTCTATAGTCCTTTGATGTTAGATTTGAGACTCTCGTTTCCACTTATAAACTTATCAGATCACTTTCGAATAATTCTATAGGTGAGTTTCCATGAATTGACAAGGTGTAGGGATTTGAATGCAATAATGAATAAATGATCTTCAAACTTTCTTCAATCCTCTCCAAACTTGAAATTTTCACATTCAAAGAGAAGAAATTTTGTGCCATTTATGGGATTTCCTTAGTCAAACCTCGTGTTAGTGTTTCCAATTACATAATGGAAATATCAATGATGAAATGATAAATGATAGGAACGAATGATGAATCAACACAAAGTGCTGCAATGCACCACCCATTAATGGCTTCCTTGAAGGAAAAAATTCATGCACATCACTTCAAGGTCTTGGATCTTGGTTGCTTGATTACTTGAATTGCTTGGAGACCTACAAAAGGGTTAGCCTTAACAAACACTAATAACATGAACATACATAAACTTACATGATCCTTGGATCTTGAATTTTTGTAACAAATCACTAAAATGTTGCTCTTGAATTTCCCTTGACAATAACCTGTGCTCTTAATGTTGACCTCTTGTATGCTACCCTTGTTAATGTTCAGATGATGCAATAACTAGGTATTTATTGTTGTAACATGTCCAACATATCCCTTTGGGATTCGTGACATGGTTTAATAGCCTCATGTTGGTATTTAACTAGGATGGTAGTGGTTTCTTGAATAGATGCACCGTTTGGGAAAAATGGCCAACTCAACTCTCAATAAGTTGTATTAGAGTGGGGTCACGGGTTTGAATCCCCTTGGGTAATGTTGAGGGGGAGATTGTTATTAAATGTCTAGCATCTCCTTTTAGGATTCATGACATGGTTTAACAACCTCTCATTGGTCCTTAACTAGGATGGTATTGGTTTCTTGAATAGGTGCACCTTTTAAGAAAAATGACTAGCTCAACTCTCAACATTTATATGCTATTATGCTAATTTCCTAAAAATTAGATCCCAATAGCTGACATTGGAAACCTAAATTTAAAATGTTAAAATTTTGACACCGACATATTCAAATTTTGAGCCCAAAAAAATAGCAGAACAAAGACGTCCAAGGTCGTCCTAGTCTTGGCCCTATTTTTTGGGGGATTTAGGTGTTGGGAGAAAAATATTAAATAAATCCATTTGTTCTATGCTTGAAATTTGTTAGAAAATGGTAAAAACAGGCCTTAAAATAAAAAATATAGGAAATTAGGGGGTCAATTAGGCTCAATAATTTAGGGGGAGAAAAACATAGTGTCAAATTGTCAAGGGTGACAATTTTTAATGATACATTTAGCCTCCACTTTAGTTATATTATGAACTTATGATCAGACTCATACTAAAGTAGAAAATCCATATCAAGAGAGATCCAATTGTCAAAATTTTGAAGAGATAGGATGACTAAGGATCTAGGGGGGGTGTACAAGCCTCTAGGATCCAAGATCACATGTAAAACCAACATGACCAAAAAATTAACACACACATGTATGAAATGCAGCAAGAAAATGTACACAAACATACATGTCCAAAAACATGAAGCATTCATGATGAGAACACATGACATAACATAACATATAGATGACAATGAAATGAACATAAACACGATGTACAAATAATGCAAACATTAATTAAACACACAAAATACACAAACAAAACACAAGGTTAGTACTAAAAGGATTCGAGTTGGTGAGGTAAAGAGACCACAATCTTAAATTGTCTCCAAGTACCAAATGTCATCCATTGAATAAAGGAATGCTCCCATGAGGACTAGAAATTTGTGTTATGCCACATCACCCATGAGACACATAGATCTACTAGCTAGCAAGTTGTGTTATGCTAAGTGTCCATACAATATGATGGGCTCCACAAGTCTAGCAAGTTGTGTTATGCTAAACACATAGCTCTATTGGCGATAAAGTTGTGTTATGCTCAACAACCATGTTAAGGTGTTCATGACTCACACCATAGAAAATTCCAATATTTTCTAGGTGAATCACAAATCAAAGGCAACACAAGGTCTAGTGAAGTTTGATATTCACTAGGTGATCCCCCAAGAAAACGTAGAAAAATGAGAAACATACTAATTCTAGTGAAGTCTATTATTCACTGGGTGTGTACCCATAACCATATAAGAATTTTTCTCCTTGATAACTTTGATAAGGTGCTACAAAATTATCAAGATTTTATTCCAATGCAACTCTAAGTTCAATGTGCATGAACAAAGTGAAGCAAAGAATACAAATGTCAATGCACCACGGATTCCAACACGTATGAAAAAAGTGAAGAAAAAATCCAAAATTACTTAAGAAGGTGCACAAAATTGCCTAAGGAGGCACATAAACGATGACAAGATAAGGCTAGAACCTCAAGGGTTATTATAAAAACACCCCCATAAAAGGTGATTTATAGAAATAACAAAGGGACTTTGCTCAATATATGAAAGGTCACACCCTAGGGAATATCACACATGACATCATCACCAAGAGAGGAATAGTCATGGAATAGAAGAGTTTTCACCTTAGGGAAAAATAGTCATAGAATTACCACCAAGGGGAGCATCATATTCCAAGGAAGATCACACTCTTAGGGGATATCAAGCACAATATCACTAAAAATGAGACACAACATGAATCAAGAAGGCCATACTTTTATTGAGAAGGTCACACTTCCTAGGAGTTGTATGCTATCATCACTAAAAAGTGATCATTTCTTATACAAATAATGAGTGAAGGATTATATTCCCCCCCTTAAAATGTTAGTGTACTTGCTACACTAATATTTTAAGGAAATATAAAGGGACCCCTTGCTAGAAGGGATGCACCTAACACAAGGCTACCTAATCCCTTGCCCCCCAAGTTTAGGGAAAAATATGAGCCCAAAATGGATGATGATGTGTTTCTCCTTGCTAAATGAAATATGATTGCATAAAGCCTAGTTTATACCCCCATGCATGGTAGTGAGTATGTTATGATACTACAACTACCAAATGGAAAGAAGCAAAAACTAGTGTTATTTATCTCTAGTATAATTAAGTGAAGGTCTTTTTGATGTTTTTATTATTTGTGAAGGACAATAGCTAAGAAATATTCTTGTTTCTTGTGTGTTGAGATTTATGGGGACAAAAATACCTTGTCCTTTTACACCAAAACCTTTTACATTATAGCCAAATTGTTTCAAAAGTTTATAACCTCATCTATAAATGGATTCCATTTCTTTTGAAGAAGGTGGTTTTCTATAATCATTTTCATCATAAGTGGATGTGTAATTTATGTGTTCCTCTTTGCTAGAAGTTATGGAATTGGATATTTTGGATGACTTGGTGATAGTTTGTGTTGAGATCATTTTTGCTTCTTTCTCTTTTCCTAATTTTGATTGTCTGATCTTGTATTATCCCATGAATGTAGGTGTGAAATGTAATGAAGCACAATCATCATCCAACAAATTTGTCACCGATGAAAGAAACTCATATTTTTCTTCACTTTGTAAAGTTTCCACTTTTGATGTTGGTATAAATTTTCTCAAAGGAATTTTCATTCCTTTCTCAGTTTGTAAACAATTTTTGGATTTTGGATTAGCTTTTATCATGTAAACCTTATTGTTGTAAGTTTATTTCATTAAATGATGAAGTGTCGAAGGCACTCCTTTCATTTCATGAATCCATGGTCTACCCAAGAGAATATTCTATGAAATATCATGGGGCATGACATGGATAAGAGTTTACATCATAACCTTACCAACTTTGATAGGTAATGTTATTACACCAAGTGATTATTTTCAAACATTGTAAAAACTATGGATAGATAAAGAATCTAGTTGAATCTTAGTCTTATCTACCCTAATTTTATCTGCATTGTACGAATTGAAATGTGACTTCTTTCCCCAATGGAATTTTTTTTTTGAAAAAGTGGTTATGTGAATTCTTCGACTTTCCATGGCGGAAATCAGCCATAAAGGCTTTCCTTTTTGTATTCTGCAGAGACTTCTCATAGATCATGTTTAAAGTCGAATTGAGGTTTTTGGGGTTCTTTTAAGGGTAATAATTATTTGGCTAGGGTTTCGCAACCTGTGTTTTATATTTGTGGTTCAAATTCTTCTCCTTCTGAGGAATCTCCTCATACTTTACATCGTTCTTGGGTGGAGGTGGTTTCTAGTATTCCTCTTGCAAATTTTCTACATAACATTATATTTCCTCCTTTCATAGCTAATGTTTCCACTCCTCTTTCCATATTCCCAAACAAAATTTCAATCAATGTTCAAGCTCCCTTCATTCCAAAGCAAAGATCTCATATTGTTCTGTCTAAGGAGCATTTTAGGCCTTCTCTTTCATTTCCCAATTCTATTCCCATTTCCAATTCTCCTCTCCTAGGTCGTAAGAAAAATTTCAAAAGTCAAGCTTCTCATCCAAATAACAAGGGGGATGGAAAAAACTTCGGCCTCAACTGTCAAAAGTTTGATTGGTGGCCTAAGCGAAAAGGGGGTTTTCCTCATAGTGGTTTTGTTTTGATTACTTTCAAGGCATAAATGCTTCAACCTTAAGTGAATGATCTCCAAGGATTGGTGCTTATCTGTAAGTTCTGGAAATTCTCTCCTCCTTTGAAATATTTACAATCTTGGGTGTTTCAAGAATAGGAAGGATCTTGTCAAATTTTTTATCTTAATAAGGGAGATAGTTTTTTCATTGTCATCTTTGTCAACGAAGAGTCTAGAAAAGCAGTTCATAGGATTAAGTCTTGGTTCTGTGAAGGAAATGGTTTATTTACAACCCTATGGTCTCCAAATTTTTCACCTGCTCAAGCTAGTATTAGCTTCATTCCCTTTTGGATTCATCTTCAGGGTTTACCCCTCGAATATAGAGAGACTAAAATTATTGATATTTTTGGGTAATCAATTGGGTATCTTTGTTCAGCAAGATTTCAATTTTTTTTTAAATCCATCGCTGCCTATGAGGTTATGTGTCATGCTTGATCTAAAAAAAATCCTTACTAATGCATTGATTGTTACATCTCCTAATAAGGTGTGCGAGCAAGTTATTATTTTTGAAGAACCTTCCACTTTCTGTCCAAATTTTCATTCTAGTCTCCATCTTGAAATTTTGTGTCAAACTTTTGAGGAAATGGTTGATTCAGATAGCACTCCTATTCAAAATGATCCTATTCTCCCTCTAGCTATTGATATTGTTACCTCTCCAGTGGCTGAAAATGTTGCTCAACATTCTGAATATGAGGAGGTACAAGGATGGGATGTGCAAAGTAATTCTCTTTCTCCTAAGGTTGTCTTTAGGGGTTCTTCCAATGAATAGTTCTCTCGTGTTAATGATAAAGAATTTCTAATGGATGGTTCCATGAGATATGTTTTTATTAGGTCAATAGATGTGATGCCAGCTTCTCTAACCCTCAAAGTGGAAAATTCGTCATCAGACAAGGTTTTTTTTGGTTAACATAAAACTTTTTTGGTTACATTACCTATTGGTTGGGAAACCATGTTGTCATTAAGTCTTTTTTTAACTTAATAAATCTTTTAGTTCCTCTAATCAAAACTGCAAGTATTTAGCAAATCAATAATTTTGCATCAATGTTAACGGTTTGTATTGATAATCAACCTATTTTTTCACTCTTTTTGGAAAATCATTATGAAAGTGGTAGTGAATTACTCATATCTATTCAAGGGGTAGAGGCTCTACTTCTTAATGATAAATTCTTAGTGCCCTCATCTCTCCCTTTTCATTCACTCTTTTCTTCTGATAATGAGCTTGAGACTTTCACACATGAAGCTCTTTCTTTGGTTGGAGAGCATCTTATACAAGAGATTGCAACAGATGTGTTAAGTGAAGAAAAAGTACACACCGCCTCTCTAGCACAATCATTGTTCTCCCCTATTGTTTCTAAAAAATATCCTACTAAAAGAGGTAGGAAATCCTCAGTTGTGAAGCTTCGAGAGGAAATAGAGGCAAGAATTCAATTTACTTTAGATGGACAAAAATTTAGGGATAGTGAAAATCAAAAAATACCAAGGAGAGCATGTTGTTCTCCTAGGGTATTATGAAGCTAATTTCTTGGAATGTCAGAGGCATGAATGCCTCTAACAAAAGGGCCTAAATTAAGCATCAGTTAGATTTGTGTGGGGAAAATGTTGTGGTTCTTCAAGAAATAAAAGTTTTAGTAGAGGTATTTGAAGTCATTAGTATAAAATGATCTAAATGGAGTTCTTTTCAATCTCCTTCACAAGGGGCCTCTGGAGGCCTTACCACTTTGTGGAATGATAAAACAATAAGTATTTCTCAAATTACTTGTGAGAATAATTGGCAACTAATGAAGGTTTCCCATTATGACTTAGTCTTTTGGATTCTAAATGTTTATGGACCAAAAAATTCAGTTGGGAAAAAAAATCTTTTGGATAAATTGACACAAATTCTAGATCAATTGGGTCATGATAAGTTTATTATTACAAGGTATTTTAATGCCATAGCCTCTGACATAGAGAAAAAAGGTGGTATTTGTCCATCTAAAAAGGATATGGAGGATTTTGAAACTTTCATCCAAGGTAATGCATTGGTGGACATAATTCCATTGAATGGAAGATTCACGTGGACCAACAAGAAAAAGAAATTTCTTCAAATTGTCGAAAGGTTAGATAGATTTCTTTCTTCTCCAAGCTATGGCTCAACTGGTTATCTTCTCACTTCTAAAATTTTCCCTTATAATGCTTCAAATCGTTTTGAAATTTCCTTTGATATAAGTCTTCAGAAAATCAATTCTAATCAAAAGTGTTCTTTCAAATTTGAAGCAATGTGGTTTAATCATCCTCATTTCTTAGATATGTTAAGACAATGGTGGTTGAATTCTCCTTTCAGATATGGTTCTAGGATATTTTAGTTGAGTATGAAACTAGATCACATGAAACAACAGATTAAAATTTGGAATCAACAAGTGTTCAAAAATATATTTTCTCAAAAAGATTTGGTCTATAAAATACTTTCTGAGATAAATGAAATGATTATTGCTAATGCTTTAGATAATGCATTACTTGAAGAACATAAAATGTTACAAGAATAATGGAATGAATTGTTATCTAGAGAGGAAAATTATTGGAGACGAAAGTCAAGAGAATTGTGGTTAAAGGAAGGGGACAAAAATACAAAATTCTTTCACATTTCTACTCAAATAAAAAATTCAAAAAACACAATATTTTCAATGCATGATAGTCTTTCAGGTGCATGTTTAACAAAGGAAGAAGATATTCAGAAAGAGAGAATAGAATAATTTTCTTCTTTGTTAACTTCTCCTAAGTCTGATAATTCTCAAATGAATATTGAAAGTGAGGACCTTCTTCAAGTTATTCCTCAGTTAATCCTACTTGAAGATAATGAGATATTGTTGGCTCCTTTCTTGTTAAAAGAAGTTAAAGAAGTGGTTTTTTCTATGCCTCCAGAAAAGGCACCAGGGCCAGATGGTTTCACAACAATCTTTTTTCAAATTTTTTGGGATTTTGTGGGTTTAGATATCCTTAATGCAATGGAGGAATATAGAAAATCTCGTGGAATGTTAAGAAAATTTAATGCCACTCATATTGCTATTATTCCCAAGTCCTCACATCCACATACCTTTGCAGATTTTAGGCCCATTTCTTTGTGCAACACTATTTATAAAACTTTCACAAAGGCCATTTATCTTCTCTTCCATCCTCTTATATCCAGAATTATTTCAGAAGAACAAGTTGGGTTTGTTCCTAGAAGGGAGACAATTGATGGTGCAATAGTAGCTCATGAAGCTCTCCATTCAGTGGCCTCTTCAAAGCTCTCTTCTATGGTAATAAAAATAGATATGCAAAAATCATATGATAGGGTTGACTGGATGTTCTTGAATAAGGCAATTCTTAGATTTAGTTTTTTAGCTAAATGGTGTAAGTGGATCATGAATTTTTTATCTATTGTAAAATTCTTAGTGTTATTAAATGGTTCTCCAGTTGGTTTTTTTCGTTCCTCTCAAGGTGTTCACCAAGGAGATCCATTATCACCTTTTCTTTTCATTATTCTAGCAGACGATTTGAGTAGGTCAATTCACAAAGAACATATTAAGGGCTTTATTCAAGGAATTTCAATTCCTAACACAAATATTAGAGCAACACACTCTTTTTTTGCTGATGATACTTTTCTTTTTGGTAAGGTTGTTACTCTTGAAGCTCAACATTTTAAATCAGTTCTTGACAAATATTGTTTAGTTTTAGGTCAGAAAATTAATGAATCCAAATCAAAGGTGTATGTTTTCAACACAAAATCTATTATTGAAAAGAGGATTGCCATTATTCTAGGGTTCCAACAAGCCTAATTTCCTGAAAAATATCTTAGCATTCACCTTTTTTTTGGTCAGAACAAAATCTCTCATTGGCACAAAATCATCCATAGTATTGAATCATGGATCATGTAATGGAAAGGTCGTTGGTTGTCTTTATCTGGCAGATTTTTGTTGGTTAAGACAGTTTTTTCAGCAATTCCAAATTACTATATGTCTATTCTAATAGCTCCTAAATCTATTATTATTAAAATTCAGAAGTTGATTAAGAAATTTTTGTGGACTGGTAATATGACAGCAATAAGAAAATTCCTTTAATTTCATTGGAAACTATGTGCTTAGAGAAGTTAAAGGAAGGTGTGGGTCTTCATAATATGATAGAAAGGAATATGGCATTAGGGGAAAAATGGTTTGGAACATGTATGCTAAACCACACTTGAAATGGTGTAAGATAATGCAACATAAATACCTGGATATTGAAAACCCTTCTAGAGTATTTACAATCTTAAAAATCCTCCTTTTGGCTCAATGATGTGGAACTTTTTAATCTCCTATATAAAAATAATAATTTCACACTTAACATGGGAGGTCAATGAAGGGAAGAAGGTCCTTTTCTAGAAAGATTCTCAGAATGGATATACTATTGGTGCAGTCACGGTAGGAGCGTCCTCAAAGAGAACAATTTGGGTCGTGCAGCTAGAGTAACACAACTGAAGAAACAAAAAATCTAGAGGCAAATGCAGATACAATTATTCTTATTATTATTAATTTTAAGAATATATAGTTGGCCACATCCAAGCATACAGATTCAACTCACAGGCCTGATACAACATCTTCAAAATATAGCGCTCATACATGTGAGCAAAAATCTTACAGATCGAACTCTATATGCATCCTAATCTACTTCGTCTTAATTCACTACTCTTCTCATGATTCATTACAAGCTTTATATCATATCCATGGGTCAAGAAACATCTACATCGGCCAAAGATCATTACAATCTCTGATGAATAAAATGTAATGCATGCAAGAACAGGTCAGCCTCAAATTTGAATTTCTTCCATAGTAGATGTGCATGATGAAGTGTGGACCTAAGATCAATTTAGGGGACACTCTATGAAACAATTCAAAAACACCATGAGGATCCAAAAATTACGAGAAGGATCCATGATTGATCAACTAGTTGTTAGGTTTTGAACTTATTCTAGGGCCAATGCCAAAAACACTCACTCAATCTGGAAGCAATAACTTTTAGGAAAAGATCCAATTGAGCTGAAAAATTTGAGTAAGGTAATTGAAAATTTCCATGATGAAACCATAGGTTCACAAGATCTAGTGAGAAATCATGAAGAAGTACTAGATCTACCAGCTTGAACAAGAAAAAGAACAGAATAAGAACAAAACTGAATGAAAATATTTTTGGTTGATGCAAGATTGCCAAGAACTGAGGATGCTCCTGCATAAGACATCTGGGGTTAATGAAAATTGAGTTCCTCACTTTGTTGAGGCCAAAGGGAAACCAATACAGTCTACCTTAGCCTGAGAAATACAAGAAGAATCCTCCACTATTCTACCTTTCCATTTCACCATATATTCTTTATACTGTCTACCACAAGTCTTTATCCCATCTCTGACATCTAAAATCTCTTTTATCCCATTTGATTGTTGTTTAGGAAGTTGTTCCTCCAATTTTTCTTTACTGCCTTCAATAAATTTTGTTTCATGGTACTAATGTCGATCTACAATATTGAATATTGGTGATATACCCATGTCACCTAGTAACTCTACTTCATATGCATTTCCTGAATCAAACTTTTGGGTATGTGTGAGATCATGATGGGCCAAAAAGTGGCGATATGTAAGTGATATGATGGCCCATGTGGCTGACAACTTTTTTTTACCCAAAATTGATGAAACAAAAAGGGTTGGTAAGGGAGATTCTTAGACTTCCACCAATATAAATTATTTTTTACTTTGAATTTAATAAATAATTATTATTCATTTTTTATTTGAATTATGACTAAAGTCCTGATTGATAGGCTGATTGCAAAACATCTATAGCTTTCAAACAGTATCACATTTTTTGAATTTGAAACATGCATCACATTCTATGCTTCACATACTACAAGATTAGAAAAATAAAATTTAATTTCATGAAGTTTTGACTAAGTTAAGGTGGTCAGACATACCAGTTTTTATATTTTTTAAAAGTTGTAATAAAAAAATTATAATTAATTATTCACTTTGAAAAAAATTACAAAAAAATATGCATCACATCGGGACATGATTCCTCTACTTATATATAAAATATTATAAAAAATAATTATCATTTTATTGTGGTTAGGGTGGTCAGACAGACACCTACTTCTTATTTTTTCCGTGAAATTTAAGTACTACTGCATTGAAATTTCAAATTTTCACCAAATAGATTTTAAAAAATAAAAAATAAACCTAGTATTTTAGAAACTAAATTTAATTTTCTACAGATTCTATTCTTACATATTTTGAAATAATATAGATAACTTATTCAAATTTTTACGTCAAGTTTCCTAACTCTGATTTTCTGAATTTTCATCACCACTTAAGGGCCTGTTTTTTCCATGATTATCCTACACATACCCTTCTTAAAAATCCTACAAGGTCCAAACTTCCTCATCTTAAGCTTACTATATGTGCCAACTAGGAATCTTTCCTTCCTCAAATATACCATCACTTCATCTCCAACTTCAAACTCCTTATGTTTTCTCTTTTCATCTGCTCGCTCCTTATACTTCTGGTTCATATCTTCCAACTATTGCTTTACTTGAGTATGCACTTTCTCCATATGCTCTGCAAATTCCTCTGATTTTGTACTCCTTTTATCTTCTTTACTGATTTCTTGCAATTATGATATACCTCTAGGATGAACTCCAGTAACAATCTCAAAAAAATTCTTTCCTTTACTCATGTTTACTGAATTATTGTAGGCAAACTCTACTTGTGCAAGGGCTAAATCCCAACTTTCGATCTTCTCTCCAACCAAACATCTCAGCAAATTTCTCAAACTCATGTACTACCTCTGTCTATCCATCAGTCTATGGGTGAAAAGTAGAACTGAACTTCAAATCTGTCTTCAACTTCTTCCAAAGTGTCCTCCAAAAGTAACCAACAAACTTTGTATCTCTTTCTAAAAAAATACTCCTAGGTAATCAATGCAATCTGTCCACTTCCCTAAAAAACAAGTCTGCTACATGTACTACATTTTTTGTCTTCTTACAAGGTATGAAATGGGCTATCTTAGAAAATATGTCTACCACCACAAATACAAAATCATTACCTCTTTGTGTATTCAGAAAACCAAGTATGAAATCCATGTTGATATCCTCCCAAGGTCTTTCTGGAACTGTCAAAGGTTTATACAATCCAACATTCTAACTACTCCCTTTTGTAGCTTGAAAAACTCTGCAACTCTGCACAAATTTCCTGACATCCTTATGAATATGTTTCCAAAAGTAGTTCCCACTTACCAATGCTATTGTCTTATCAATTCCAAAGTGTCTTTCCAATCCTCCACTATGTTTCTCTTTCACCAAGTTATTCCTCATTGAACTTCGGGGTATACACTTGATTGATTTCATCTTAACAACATATCTTCCTAAATGAAATAATACAACCATTGACTTCTATCCTCCAAAACCGGTTCTTTGCATGCTCACCAAGGTTCTACAAAATCCAGGTCTTCCTCATACAATTTCTTCAATTCATCAAAGCCTAGCACTTTCGCTTTCATCTATGTCAATAAATTCCTTCTCCTACTCAAAGCATCAACAACTCTATTTGACTTTCCACTCCTATGTTTCAGAACAAAAGTATAACTCTTTAAGAATTCCACCCATCTCATATGTTTATGATTCAACTTACCCTGACTGTTCAATTATTATAAGGCCTAATGATCTATATACATCACAAACTCCTTAGACAACAAGTAATGTCTCCACTTCTTTAAAGCATGAACTATGGCATAGAACTCCTGATCATACACTGAATAGCTTTTCCTTGCATCATTCAACTTCTCACTTAAATAAGCTACTGGTCTTCCTTCTTGACTTAACACTACTCCAATTACATTTCCAATTGCATCACGGTCTACCTGAAATACCTTTCTAAAGTCTAGTAAGGACAACATCGGCTGCTCAGTCACCTTCTATTTTAACAACTCAAAAAAAAATTATGCTCCGAATGTCCATCTAAAATCCTTCCTATCTCCTCTCATTGTCTCTGTCATAGGGCTGCAAATAGAACTGAAATTCCTAACGAACTTTCAGTAGAAACTAGCCAACCCATGAAATGATCTTACCTCTCCAATGCTTTTAGGTGTAGGCCATTCAAAAATTTCTCTCACCTTCTTAGGGTCCATCTTCAATCCATCCACAGATATTACAAATCCCATATATACCAACTCTTCCTTCATGAAACTACACTTCTTGATGTTTATCAACAACTTCTCTTCCCTCAACCTCTGCAAAACATGTCTTATATGTAATGAATGTTCTTCTCTAGTCTTATTGAAAATAAAGATGTCATCCAAATAGAAAATTACAAAATTACCCAATAATTTCTTCAATACTTGATTCATCAACCTCATGAAAGTACTTGGTGCATTTGTCAGTCCAAAAAGCATCACCAACCACTCATACAATCCTTCATTTGTCTTGAATTTTGTTTTCCAATCATCCCCTTTGATTCTAATATGATGATATCCACTCCTCAAATATATCTTTGTAAATTATTCAAATCCACTCAAAAAATCCATGATGTCATCCATCCAGGGCAAAGGAAATTTATACTTCACTATGATCTTGTTTATGGCTCTAGAGTATGTAGACATCCTCCATTCTCTATCCTTCTTAGGTGCTAGCACTGCAAGTATTGCACAAGGGCTTAAGCTTTCTCTGATCAAAACTTTTCTCAACAACTCTTGCACTTGTCTGTTCAATTCTTCATTCTCTGTCGATGTCATTTGGTGTGTTGCTTTATTAGGTAAAATAGCTCTAGGAATCAAATCCATGTAATGACTAATACTCTTTATAGGTTGCAATCCATCAGGTACATTATCTGAAATGATAGCTTCATATTCTACTAGCAATTCCCTTATCTCCTCTAGTTGTTCTTCTACATGCTTCAAGACTTCCACCTTCTTAGGCACCAAGGCATAAGACACGTTCTCATGTCTCATTCCATCTAGAAATCTCCTTCCATCAACCAAAACAATTATAGAATTCGTATAAAATTCAAATTTAGGGACATCCTCCAAGGGTAACAAAGTATGCCTCATCCCATTAGCAAAAATGGTGTATATGTTCTTCTTTCCATCATCCATAGCCTATCTATCATACTACCAAGGTCTTCTCTATGTCCTTCTCCACCACATTTGAAAAAAGTTCCCCTAAATACTCTTTTCTCCTGTCCTCTACCATATTTTCTATATCCTTAATTTTGGTAACCACCATATCCTCCTCTTCTGTAATATTTTCCATCATCTCTTTGGTATGAATTCTCATTCTTATTGACCTCCTTATACTTAATTTGATCTGGAAAAGATCATCTTCCTCCTCTAGTAAAAATTATTCCTCTCTGAAATCTTCCACCTCTTCCTCTCTATCTCTTCTCATGTCTTTTGTTTAACTTCTCTTCTGCTTTTAGGGCACATTGATATTCTTCTTCCACACTCAAAAACTTAATTAGACTGATCTCATCTTGTATAGATGACCTCAAACCATTTACATATCTTGCTACTTTCTCAATCTCATCCTCTAAATGTCTAGATCTGATGTTCAACTTATATAACTCCTCAGTATACTATGTCACACTTGATTCCTTCTATTTTAGATTCTACAACTTATTGAACAAACTGATCTGATAGTCAGCAGGCATAAAATTTGTCTTCAGCTTATTCACCATCTGATCCCATGACCTTATCTTCTCCTTTCCTTTTCTTTGCCTATCTATCTGCAAATTTTCCCACCAAAGGGATGCATGTCCTCTCAACTTTGTACAAGTGAATTTCACCTTCTTATCTTCTGGGGAACCTTCAAAATCAAAGTACTTTTCCATCTCTATTATCCAATCTATTAATTCATCTGAATCTAACTTACCATTATAATTTGATGGATTGAAATGTAGCTTAGTTTTTACTATGGTTAAGGCTCTTATGAACCTCTCTTCTCCCTAATCAAGACCTGGTTGCTCTTCTCTTGCAACTTCTTATTCTTCTACTTCTTCATCACTCACATCATCAACTGGTCCACCTCTCCTCTGGGTCATTTCAACTGCTTCCAATCTAGCAACAATTCCTCTTAGCATCTCCATTACAACTAGGTCTACATTTCCACGTGCTCCACTTCCTCTACCATTTCTTCTTCCCACCATCTTTACACAAGTCTTCTATAGTTGTAGGTTGGATCCTTAGTCTACCACCCCAAAAAAAATCTTCAACAAGACTACACAGATTTTGATGATCTCGCAAGGAATGAATCTCACTCTGATACCAGTTTGGTGCAGTCACGGTAGGAGGGTCCTCAAAGAGAACAATCTGAGATGTGCAACTAGAGCAACATAACAAAAGCAACAAAAAATCTGGAGGAAAATGCAAATACAAGTATTCTTATTATCATTATTTTCAAGCATATATAGTCGGCCACATCTAAGCATACAAATTCGGCTCATAGGCCTAATACAACATGTTCAAAATGTAGTGTGCATACATGCGAGAAAAAATATTTTAGATCAAACTCTATATACATCCTAATCTACTTCATCTTAATTTGATGCTCTTCTCATGATTGATTACAATATTTATATCATATCCATGGGTTAGGAAACATCTATGTCAACCAAAGATCATTACAATCTCTGATGAAGAAAATGTAATGCGTGTAAGAACAGGTCATCCTCAAATTTGAATTTCTTCCACAGTATATGCACATGATGAAGTGTGGACCTAAGATCAAGGTCATGAATACTCCATGAAACAATTTGAAACACACCGTGAGGATCCACAAGTTACGGGAAGGATCCATGATTGATCGACTAGCCATTAGGTTTTGAACTTATTCTGGGGCCAGTGCCAAAAACTATCACTCAATCCAAAAGGGATAACTTGCTGAAAAAAGATCCAATCGAGCTAAAAACTTGGAGTAAGGTAATTGAACATGTCAATGATGAAACCATAGGTATGCAGGATCCAGTTAGAAATCATGAAGAAGTATCAAATCTACCAACTTGGACAAGAACAAGAACATAATAAGAACAAAATTGAATGAAAATATTTTTGGTTGATGCAAGATTTCCAAGAACCAAGGATGCTCCTGCATCACCTATTTTGAATTCCTTACATGATTTTCAAATCACAGAAGGTTTTCTATCAAAGAAATGGGTTGATAAATTTAGTGACTATATTGACCATGTGGATTCATTGACTAGTAAAGAAATATGGAAATATTTAAGATAGCTGGAAATAAATGTTAAGCATAAGAATCTATTGCAAATTATATTTCAAAAAAGGGTTATGTACTGTTCACCTGGGGAAGACAGGCTCTTATGGGTAAAATCAAATTCTAGTTCTTACACTATTATAGAGGGTTATCAAACTATTTCTCAATCACAATCTCAATTTCTAAAAGAAAGAGCATATAAATTTTGTTGGAACTCTATGGTATTGCCAAAATTTGGTTGTTTTTCATGGATAGCTATCAGGAGTAAAATCTTAACTAGTGATAGGCTCTCAAGTTAAGGATTGTGGATCAATTCAGATGTGTACTTTGTAATGAAGAAATGGAAGATATAAATCAATTTTTCCTGAAATGTTCAATAGCACAATTATGTTGGATGTTCATTCTAAACAAAATGAAATGGTATTCACCTTTACCAAATACTCTTTTGAAGCTTTTTGCAAGTTGGCCAGTTTTGTTTTCTAACTCCATTTTTCCAAGTATTTGGTCTGTAATTCCTGCTTTAGTATGTTGGGCTTTATGGTGGGCAAGGAACAGAGTTGTTTTTTGGAAGGAAAAATTTATTTTGGATCTGGTGTTGAATTCCTTAGAGCAATCAATATCAGAAACTATCAATGCATATGTAGGTAAAGTAAAACATGTGGGTTCAAAATTTTCTTATTTGGATTGAAAAATAATGGTTTCTTGGCTATTACTCAAACTTCCATTTAAAGTAAGCATGCATAACCCATCCCAAAAAGTCAATAGAAAATAAATAAGATGGAAACCTCCAATAAAGGGTTTGTTAAAGCTGAAATATGATGGTGCTTCAAGGGGTAATCCAGGTTTTTTAGGGGTTGGTGCTATCATTAGAGACTATAAGGGTTTGGTATTATGTGCAAGGTCATTTAAATTATAGGTTGGAACCATCAATGAGGCAGAGGAACAAGCATTGCTTCATGGTTTAAAACTAGCCCTCATCTTTAAGATTACAAAGATTCAAATTGAAGGTGACTCTTTGGTAATCATTAATGCATGTCATGAGAAAATTTTGAACAATTGGAAGCTTGGTTATGTTATGAAACAAATATGGTCATTATTAGAAAAATTTGAATCTTATGATCTTATACACACTTTTAGAGAGGGTAACAGTGTTGCAGACTATTTGGCCAATCTAGGATGTGAACAGGTAATTGAGGAAGTGAGTCATGATTTTCAGTCATTGCACTCTAGATTAGCTGATCTAGTGGCATGGGATGAAGGTAATTCTCAGAACTTATGAATAAAATTATTCAGGTAATAAATTTTCCATATGTTATGTGAATATGTTGAATTCCAGGCTCCTATGGAAGGCAATACTAGTTTCTTCTTATTGCTAAAGGCTTTTAAGATATATGAGAGCAAAGGAATTTTTAGTCCAATTGTAAGAGGTCTTTTGTGAAATTAGTTCAAATCAACCTACATTTCATTTGTATTGGTTAAATAAATCAAATTTCAAGGGAATAAAGTTAGTAGAACATGAGTGATTCTTGTCATCATTTGGCTTAATGAAGGTACACGGTAATCTTTCACATACAAATGTATGGAAAGTGAAGGGGATTTGTTTTAAAAAAATTAAAATATAAAAAATAGAATTAAGTACACTAAAAGTACTTAGATGTGCCAATTTCGTGTGAAATACAAATATGGGGATTACCATCGGTAGTGGGGAAGTAATCATGGATTAGTAGAGGATTTTCCATGACATCATATGCCTCGAGGTGAATTACATCGATAGTTGGGAACAATGATGGTTAAAGATGAGTTGATTCCATGAAACTGTAAGGCTTGTGTAACACTTTGTGTTGCAGATCAAAAAGGACAAGCTGATTAAATTATGTATCAACTTTTCCATAGGAAATGGCATAGTTAATCAAGGAAATCTGGCATAATGATTTCACTAATATTTTACTTCTATGTGCAGGAATAGGTGTCCACTTTCTAGCCTTTTCTAGTGTGTGTGCAAAGTGCATACTATGTTGAAGTTTCATGTGAATTAAAAATTGAGGTTTTTAGAGCTTGGAATTGGAGATAGTATAGCTCTAAAATCTAGAGTTCGCCAAAAGTGAAGATAAATTGGGAAATTCCATACTCAATGTAGATGGATTGTAATCATAATATTGTTTGTGTTGCCTACTTGCAGCTCACTCTTCAAAGGTCTTTAATATTTCATTACTATCTTAGCAGCATTGCTATAAATCATATTGTCCATTGAAAAATTCTATTCATCTTTGTGTTTTGGAATTTGTGGGGTATTCCCAAGAAAGAAAGTTCCAGTAGTGGCGAGCTTAGGTTGCCATTCTATTGTTGTCAATTATGTAGAATATGTTAGATGGAATTCTATCCAAGAAATTACAGGGTTTTTATTCCAGTTAATGAATGGGAGATGCATATCTCAGAGGAAATTTCTAATGCAGATCTTTGCTTGGTCTTCAAAGATCATTGCAACACTTTCAAAAGGAATATAAGAAGAGTAATTGGGAGTGAAGTTTTATAGCCTGAAGCTAAGCATCTCATATATCCTTCTCAACTGTTGTCTATATTTCTCTCCAATTTGATGGACATGTTGTAGGATTTCAATTTGGTGGAGTCAACCACAAACAAGGTGGTGAAGGAATATTTCTTGCCCGATGTGGTTTTTCACATAGCGTGTCAAAGAAATGACTTATGTAAAAGGCATGGGTATGTTGGTGGATTATTTCCAAGGAATTTCTTATTGCATAGGTTGGTCTATCCTACTCTGTTTTTTGTAATTAATAAGACTTTATCCCAACAAAATTACATGATCATGTTAAATGTCCTGAGATGAAATGTTGGGGAAATGGACTCTATGGTAGCAAATAAGATAAAAGTAAGGGTGCAAGACATTATAGCACTGCTCACTCATGTGCACAAACCTCTAGTTCAACAATTTATACCAGATGAAACAAGTGCTCATAACCTATTGTGAATGGAGGGTGTTGTTGAACAGCCAACCAGTGTCAATATAGAGCTAAGTTTTCTCCAACCCATAGGAGGTCGCTCTTGGGATACAAATTTCAATTTACTTCCTCCTTCACAGCCAATTGCAAATGTTAACATGGAATACCAAGATGAAAATGAAATCCAGCCAGAGCTTATGGAAGAATAGAAAAGGAAAATGACATACTTTGTTTTGTTTTGTCATCTCAGATGCAAGCACTATGAATGTTGTTAGTGAAGTGAAAAATTATGCCATGTCTTCTATTTTCCATAATTTACAGAAGACACTGTAGAAAAATATACTATGTGGGAAGCCAAGTATATATTTTGTCATGTTTCCAAGTTGGAAATGCATTTTTTTCTTTGATAGGTTAGAGGAAGTGA
This sequence comes from Sequoiadendron giganteum, assembly GCA_007115665.2. Classification (NCBI taxonomy): domain Eukaryota; kingdom Viridiplantae; phylum Streptophyta; class Pinopsida; order Cupressales; family Cupressaceae; genus Sequoiadendron; species Sequoiadendron giganteum. Next base: position 539,365,726 of record CM021104.1, on the reverse strand, counting down.
AAATAGATCTTCAAAGATTACATATTTGTATATCCTATGTAACCCCATAATATTATTAATACAAATATATAGGCATTATTCCTTTGGCTTAAAAAAAAAAACATTGAGCCTTGAACCATTGCCAATAAAGGTACACCTAATCCCTACCTTGTTAATAATAACCATTATCATCAAAGCATCATTTTGTTTTGTGTTTCAAAAGGAGGCAATTCACTTTGATGGAATATAATATCCACAATAACTAATTCACACCCTTAATTAAGGTTGATACATCATTTGGCTAGGCACTAGGAGGGAACAGGAATTTTTACAAACTTTGAAGGATTTCATGGTAAGTAGGTGATGTTTGAATTAGACCCCACAAGGAAATCTTAGCAAGAGTGTTGCAAATTTTCTCCACAAGATCATACTCCTTTCCACTATGTTGAGGTAAGCAAGGGGCATGAGGTAAAATAGGTCATGGAAATGGTATTGATGAGAGAATGGCTTTCATTTTCTTGGTTGCTTGTTATTTATTTTGTTATATGTATGAGCAACAGTGTGATAACTTGGTTTCTGTGATACATGATTACTAGTGAGTTTTTTTGCAAATTTTAAGATATGGCCATGAGTTTTTGGTTTGTTTAAATGAGGTGGTCCTATTATAAGCATGCTTTTGGTTTGGACTTTAGGTTGTTGTGTAGGTTTGATTGAATTTATTTTTCTTTATTGTGTGGGAGTATTGCAGTCCTTAGTGGATGAACTAGGCGAGATGAAGTCCTTAATGGCTTCATCTAACATATCAAATTCATCACAACTAAAGTGCTTGATAGATATAAAATGCACTTGTAGAAAGAGATATGAAATGATCAGATGACTATTATTTCTCCAAGACTAACCATTAAATTCCAATGCACATTAAAATTAACTAGGGCTGAAAATAGATTAACAAGCATATTACCAATCTAGAAATCATATTTTAGATTTGCAAAATAACAACAGATATCAGTTTATTCATAATATCTAAGACAATTTTTGGAGGACTAGGATTCCCTAGGGCATCTATGTCCTACTAGGGCTCTTTCTAAAATTTTAGTTTTAGAGGCACTAATGGAAGAGACTAACTGCATGATAGTGTGTAGACCCAGATTTGCAAATAATTATTTTGTTATTTTATGAGTTTTTAGATTTTTCAATATGTTGTAACCTAGGGTTTTAAATTTTTTCCAAAATGAATAATAATTTACCCAAATTATACAATTCTTTACAAAATGTAAACAATTGCCTTACAAATTTAATGATTTCCAACAATGAAATGCAAAAAAATTCTTCAAATTTGCAACAAATTAAGAAAAATTGCACCTTTCTTTCACATGTAATAACCCCTTTTGAAAATTTCAAATCTAAACTCAGCAAGAAGAAACATATTGATAACACAAATATAGAGTTTTGTGCAAAAAAATTGAGCCACTAGTATTAGGATAGAGCTTCCCAAGGGCATCCCAATACTGGATAGGGGGTAAAAAATGAAAGTTTGAATGTTTAGAAGATTTCTTGGGGATTTAGGTTTGTGTACAAATAGGTGTGACAGAGTATTTTTTCAAAATTTGTTCAATTTAAGACAATGTAACTGAATACAAATGTGTAAGAATGTTTGAACAAAAAGTAACAATTGTGAATGTAATTTTGAATGTACATATGATATAAATTATTGAAATAAACCCTAATGCAACCTATGATGTAATATTTTATGTCAAAAAAAAGAAAAGATTTTGTCTTTTATGATGTAAAAATGAAACCCTAAATGAACAATGCAAGATAATGCAATACAAAACCTAGATCTAGGGTTGAATTACTTTAAATTTAAGAAGGTATGTGATGTTAAAATGTTAGTTTCACCAAAATATAACAATGAAAAAGGGAACTCTAAGTTTAATGTATAAAACCTAGAATTAATTTCCTCATTTTTCAAGGGTACGTTAGGATGCAAATCAACAAGGTGATTAGATCGACTTTCAACCATGAAGGTGATCCAATAAAACTTGGATTTGCATTTTTTTGAGCCTTGGAAATGGATTAGGATTGATTTCCTTAATTAACCTAATTAGACTATGTTCCCTAATATGAAAACTACAAGATTCTAACAATTGACAGACTGTAACAAGGATTTGTAGGGAGATCTAGAAAGGGAAAAGTATTGTGCACCTATCTTTAAAGTGTGGTGTTTGTCCAAATATGAGGGTAGAGGTTCCCAAAGTCGTTTATGTCCTTGTAGGAGTACTTATATTCTCTTTTTGCAATCCTCTGATGTCAGATCTGAGACTCCTATTTCCACTTGCAAACTTGATGGATCATTGTTAGATAATTTTGTCAATGAGTTTTCATGAGTTGATAAGGTGTAGGGCTTTGAATGTAATAATGAATAAATTATCTTCAAACTTCCTTCGATCCTATCCAAACATGAAATCTACACATTCAAAGGGAGGAGAAATGTGCCATTTAGGGGCTTTCCTTAGTCAAACCTCGTATTAGCCACAATGGAGATGTCAATGATCGAATGATAAATGATAGGAAGGAATGATTACTCAACAAAGTGTTACAACTCACCACCCTTCAATGGTTTCCTTGAAGGACTGAAGTCATGCACATCTCTTTAAGGTCTTGGATCTTGTTTTCTTGATTGCTTGAATTGCTTAGAGAGCTACAAAATTATTATCCTTCACAAACAATGATAACATGAACATACATAAACTCACATGATGCTTGAATCTTGAGTTAGTGCAATAAATCACTAAAATGCTACTCTTGACTTTCCCTTGACAATAATTCTTTCTCTTAATTCACCTCTTGCTTGTTACCCTTGTTAATTTTCGAATGATGCAATAACTAGGTAATTATATGCTATTATACTAATTTCCCAAAAAATTACATCCTTATAGCCAACATTGGAAACCTAAATTTCAAATGTTAAAATGTCATTACTGACATATTAGAATTTTTAGCCCAATCAAATTGGGGGATAGAGCCACCCAAGGGTGTCCTAGTCCTAGCCCTATTTTTTGGGATTTTGGTATCGAGGGAAAAATATTAAACAAATGCATTTGTTCTATGCTTGCAATTTATCATGAAATGGTAAAAATAGGCCTTAGAATGCATAATTCAAGAAATTAGGGTGTCAATCAGGCTCAATAATTTAGGGGGACACAAACATAGTGTGAAATTGTCAAGGGTGATAATTTTCAATGCTAAAATTTGATTGTGAGTCTTGTTATTTGTTTATTATCATTTAGATTTGCAATCAAATTTATAGGTCATACATTTTGGAACACCTGGTGGGATGATCCAATCCCTATTACTAATCGATTTTCATGAGGTTTAAGGTTTTTTGTAGTCATAAGGATCATTTTACATAATTTTCTACATAACAATGTAACTAACAAGAGTTTCGGTGCAATTGTTTTCTTTAGGTGCATTTGTTGCACAAAAGTGTGCAATTATGTTGCAAATTGGCACAATTGTGCCCTATAAGTGCACAATTGATTTTGTAGGTTTTTCTTAAGTTTTCTATTTTTAATTACTATGCATCTAATTAATTAACCTATCTATGTTGTTATTTTATTAAAAAAAATTGATTATTTGACCCCAAAAAACTATGTTTTACCTTTGATTTCTCTTTTTTTATCTTTGAGAAAAGTACACAATTGTTGTGTAAAAGTTCATAATTATCTATAGAAATACACAATTGGAGCTTGTTGAGGCATATTTTTTTCTTATATTGGTGCAATTATTGTGCAGAATCTCATAATTGACAAAAGTTATAATTTGCTTTATTTTCTTAGTTTCTGATCACATTCATGCATTTGTATTTTCAAGTTTTGGGTCACTAATCATTCGGTTGTAGCTTGTGGCATTCATTGGAATGGAGACTAAAAGTACAAACTACTAACGCTATCTAGTAGAGTAGAAAACATTTCAATATCCTAAGGTTAATGAATGATTGTATGCCGTGTCTTATGTGCTTGGACATTTTTTATGTTATCCCAAGTTGTTGTGTGTGTATCCTCTCCCCTCGTACACTTGTGTAATCTTGGATGTATGAGAAACATGCAATAGCCTCTTTTTATTTTCAATAGGAAACCTACCTAGGGATTTCATCACCCTAGGGTTTGACCTCAACCATATTTCCTAGAGGGGTATAAAAAATAGGGAGATCAATAGTTGTGCCTCAAAGAGTGGCTAGTAGCATTCAAAGCCGATCCACAAGACCCTCGGTCTACTGAGACTTGCTTTTGCAATGAGAATGGGAGTGTGCCTCCAATCTGAAATATACCCCTTAATTTTTTACCTTTAATTTTCAGTTACAACAATGTAAATCATGCACCCGTTAATAATTAGCTCTTAAACAAAAACATAACTGAAATAACTCTAACCAAGAATGCGCCCTAAAACCATTTAAGGAGGAGGGGCGGGCATATGGTCAGATGATCCCTAGGATCTAATAACTTGAATTACAATAGGAAATGAAGAGCTAAACTCGACACCTAGAATGTTCACGCAGAATCCTTTTGCAAGGTGAGGTGCTAACATATGGTGGAGTGTCACATTAACTGAAAGTAAACTTCTTCTACAAATGCAAGCATCCACAAGCGGTGGGAATACTCCACTTATTACGTGGGTGTGATTATTACAAACATTTATAGGTGGCACACCAGCCAATTAACCTCACTTCCACTTAAACTATGGGGGGTATACAATCCACACAACCACCTTATTATGTGGGGGGAATTACAAAAAAATAAATTGCAGCAACAAACAAAATGTTGTTAGTACTACTAAACGGCTTACAATTGATTACTAAACAGCTGCAAATTGATAACCAAGAATTCCCAAAATATCCAATGGTTAGAGTGTCACTTCCTCTAACATTTACAATGCCAAAATGATATAGAAAGAGATTTAGAACAGCATTAAACAATTCCAAACTAATCTGATCAGAAATAGGAAAACACAGAAAATCAGATCAGCAAAGAGAGTATTCACCAATTTAGACGGAACTCCACCGAAACAGCTCCGAATGCTTCCCGACCATAGTCAAACAACAACTGGAAGCTACAAGTCCAAACTCCACTGATAAATTGAGCTCAAAATAGAGAGAAACAACAAGCATGAATCCCACTGCAATTAGAAGAAAGGTACGGCCTTCAAGAAGGGTCAACCTTCTCCAAAAAATTAGAAACTCCACGATAAATTCTGCAAATTTTCAAAAAGGGGTGCCCTCCATAGTAGAACAACATGGGCTAACACCTAGAACCATAAAAAAATCTGACTTCCAGCTATGAACAGAAAATAGCTTCAGCCAGTCCAAAACAACAACTTGTAAAAACAGGTTTTACATCAGCAACTTGCTTAATTCCAACAATTGAAGCTCCATCTATATTTCAATGTAAAATAAAGCCATGATAATCCACCTAGGAAGCCATAGTTGCAGGCCCAAAGGATGGAGTGAAGATGCTAAGCTTCCCCTTAGCCAGGTTCTGGTTTCAAACCAGTAGCATAACACTACTTTCCAATTTTCAAAGATGAGACACAAAGGAAAAGGCGCCAATATATAAGCTCTTACCCAAAAGAAGATGAAACACTTGAAATTACAAAGAAACTCTTCACTTTCCAAAAGGGATGCCACTTTCATCAAAAAGGCTTTATTTAAAATATCAACTAAGCACTTTATTCCACCCTTCAAGTCGTCCCACTTAAGATGATGAATAAACATTTAATAAACTATTAAATGTATTTTACTTTTTGGCCCCAACTTAAAAACAACTTGTTGGTGTAATTAAATGTTTTGTACCTTGTCCTAGGTCATAATTACACTTTAGTTAAGTTTACTTAGGGACCACATAGGAGTTGTTGGAGAATTTCCACCTTTGGTGGACTTATCATGTTATCACTCTATCATCTCCACCTTTCATGGACATATCATGTGATTAGGGTTCCACCTTTTGTGGTAGATCCACTATTTGTGGTGGTTATCACATTATCACCTTTCCACTTTAGGTGGAGTGATAGCTTTTCATTGTTGTCTCATGTCATAATATTATGACACTTGTCATAATCTTATGCACTCCTATGTTCTCACCTTGGATATATAACCAAGGGTCTCTACTACATTTGTACATTGATTCATTCCATTATCATTGACATTGAATACAGTTTATTCTTGTCATATTATTTTCTCTCTTCTTTGTGCTTTCTATTTGGTCCATAGATCTTGGCATCCATAGCCAATTCTAACATGGTATCAGAGCATGTTTGATTCTAACATGGTATCAGAGTGGGTTGGGTGCCATTGGAGAGTCTTTTTCTAAAAAGAGGTACCAGATTTAGGGAGGTTCCATTTTTGGCTCTTTATTGCAGGTTTATATTGGAGCTTGTTGGTGCAAATCTAAGCTCACCATTGCATCTGGAAGGTTTGAGAAAGTCGATTTTGCCTTTTGTTTCGTCCAAATCAGACATATGAGGCCAAATCTATGAGGGTTTGAAGCTACATTGTGGTTGCCAGATCCAGAAGGTAGCTGCATTTTTGGAGCATTTTGGGTCAAATATGACCCTGCCATCGCATCCAAAAGGGCCAAAAACCCTAAGATCGATTGTTCAATTGTCCAAATCGGAGCAAGTCATTTGGTGAGGCAAAAAAATTTTGCTCGGAAAGCCGTACCGCCACCAGGTCGCCATTATTGCGATGGTACGATTTATTTTAGAAAAAAAACTTGGAATTTGTTTTTCAAGAAATCATTTTGAAAAAAAAATTGTATTAAATTTTTTTTGAGAAATCAAAAATCAAAAGTTTTTTTTTAAAGTTATTGAAAAAAACAAAAAGTAGAAAAGAATTTTTGCGGACTATATAAGGTACAGTGTACCCGTAGGTACACGATAGCCCCCAGCCACGTGGCGGCTCCTCCGCCCTAGATGGCCCCTACAGTGCTGCCAAGTGGCAGCCTCCTGTTCACTCGTGGCTTGCGTCCATTCTCGGCAGGCGCTCACCCAGCGGCAAGCAGTCCAATTCACCGGCGGCTACAAACCAAATATCTGGCAGGCATATTCTGATGAATGAAAGAATATTCTGGCAGTTATAAACAATTTCTGGCAAGGAGGAGCGATAGCCCTTTTGACAACCAGACGGCCATCAAATTTAACCTTGCAGATTGCTGACATCAGCGCCACGTCAGCGTGCCTTTGAAAATTTTGGACCCCTCATGAATTGCACTTTGGTTTTTGCAGGCGATCTTCAAAGCTTCATAACTCAGTCATTTTGGCTTCTTTTTTCGAGCAATTGTTTTTGATTTGGGCTAATTTTTCATACTCTTCATAGTGGTACAATCATTTTTTGGTTTTGGCTTCTGGTCTTTCCAGAAATTGCAGATTCTCACAGGTATTGCAGCTTCGTCCTCATTTTGGAAACTTTGGGAGCTCATAACTTGCTCCTACGCTAACATTTTTTAGTGCCGTTTTTTTTTTAAAGTGCATGATTTTTCCTGTAATTTTCAGTGATGTGATCAAATTTATCTCATCTATTGTAATTTTTGCACTATGAGTTTGAGGCCTATTTTGGCAATCTGCATGTACCAAGATCAAAGTCCACTTTGTTGTTTTTGGTAGTGGCAATTGTAAACACACTTCTCATAAAGTGCCAAGCTCAAATATTTTTTGGGGGGTCTCTTGATTGAGTGAATTTGGGGGGGGGTGTCTTTTGTGTGATTGTGCCTATTTTGTGCTCTTGCATTCCATCATGGGTTCATCTAAAGTTCCACTCTTAACTGCACATAATTATGCTACATGGAAAGTACGTGTATGGAGTAAATTAATGGAAAAAGGTTTAATTTACTACATTGATGGAACCATAACTGCACTTGCAAATCCTAAGGTAGATCCAATTGCATATATGGATTGGCTCACTAAAACTTCTATGGCATTGGGTACACTAAGAAAGTTCATTTCAGATGATCTCATATTTCATGTTGATAAATGTACTTCAGCCAATGAAGCTTGGGATAAGCTTTCTACTTTGTATGGCAAGGTTGATAAGGTTAAGGGATACAAACTTGAAAATGATCTCTTAAGCCTTGATCCTAAGAATTTTGACACTATTCAAGATTATGTAACTAAAGCAAATGAGCTAAGAGCACAACTACAAGATTGTGGTATTGAGAAAGAAGATGATCAGTTGGTCTTTAACTTGTTGGACAAGCTTCCAGCTGAGTATGCAGCCTTTGTTTCAAGTTTTTAGACTCAACAATTGACAAATAGCAATTTCACATCACCATCTTTTGAGGCTCTCACAGATCTTTTGATTCGAGAGCAAAATAAGCTTATTCGAATGGGTACTTTGAAGTCTTCAAAATCACATGCCTTGGTTATAAAAGATGAGAAGTCTTCAAATAGCAAAGAAAAGAATAAGTACAAGCCTAAAAAGAACACACAATCCACAGAAGAACATAAAATTCATTTTCAAAAGAGAAATCATCTAAGAAGGAGAGGTCCTTTTGTGCATATTGCAAAAAGGATGGACATGAAGAACATTATTGTTATAAGAAGGATATTGATGAGTTGAAAAATCTTCTCAAAAGAAATCAAATTGGTTTTCCTTCTAGAATGACAGAATCTTCTTCTCCTTCTTCTACAAAACAGTCTAAGGGAAAAGGTCTTGCTGATTTTTCATCTACATTATGAAATCAAGGTCAAGCTCTTTGTGCTTATTCAAGTCCAGGATCAGGTAGATGGCTTCTAGATTCAAGAGCATCACATCATATCGCATCTTCACAAGATATATTCTCTTCATTTCAGCCTTGTTCTATGTCTCCTATCTTGATGGGAAACAATACATACATGAGTGTAATTGGGAAGGGATCTATTAGCTTTGGGGACAACACTTTCAAGGATGTTTTGTGTGTTCCTCATTTGACAAACAATCTTCTTTCCATATATCATATTACACATGGTGGAGATGTGAGAACTGTGGAGTTCACACCTGATTCAGTCATCATTCAAGACTTGGAGAGTAGAGAGATTATTGCTACTGGAGTGGTTGATCATTCATCTCGGTTGTATACCTTTGCAGATTTTGCTTTTGATGGTGACATTGTTCCTTCGACTGTTGATCACACTTCTAGTGTGAACCATGATTCAGAGGAGACATATGGCTACTTGAACTTGGGAGTTCTCACATCAGATCTAGTACTTGAGCCATGCATTTCATCTCCTCCATCTACTGTTGCAGTTGATGATGCTTGTGATTCCACAGTTTGGGTTCCTTGTGCTTCATAGCAGCAGGATTTACATTGTCTTCCAGATATGGCTACTTTGGATGGCTTCTTGATAGGTATTTCAGACTTTTTTGTGGAGTCTCATCTTGTAGATTTGGGGGATATCATTGATTCCATTCATCTTCTCTTTGATGAAGATGCTCCTTCTTCAATTGTTGTGAGGGAACACTCTGACCCTGTTGTTCATTCTCTACATGATCATTCTTTGTAGTTTGGCATGAGTATGGATACTTTTGGACAACATTTGGAGGAGGCCTCTTTGTCTTTAGAGGGGATATCATTCTCTTTGGATCATGTTCTACATTCATCTCTACTAGATGTTGGATTGTACTCTTCAGCAGTGTGGCCTAGAATGCCTATTTGGAGTGTGTCAGCTTTCGGCATCAACATGGAGACACCTGAGCATGCTTCAGAGACATCCTACATCCTGCATACATTATTGGTTTTGTTTCTTCCTAAGGGGAGGAATGTTGTTCGGTGAGATTGGATCATCTTCAGCATTCAATGTCAAGCTTCTACCATCATTGTAGGAGACTCAACATTGAGAGGGGGCTTGCCTTGTCTCTCTTCTACTTCTCTCTTATGGGGGGGTCTTTTTCCTCACATGGGGTTTTTACCTTCTCATGCATCATTGAGAGCATTTCTATCTTGTATTTCATCTCTCTTTTGGGGAGGAGTTTTGTCCCACTGGGTTTTCTCCTTTTCTCCATTTGTGAGAGATTGCATTGCATTTGTACATGGGTACCTAACATGGCCTAGTTGTCGGAACCCATCTTGCATTGTTTGATTCTCCCTAAGTTGCACTTAAGGAGGGGTGTTGGTGTAATTAAATGTTTTGTACCTTGTCCTAGGTCATAATTACACCTTAGTTAAGTTTACTTAGGGACCACATAGGAGTTGTTGGAGAATTTCCACCTTTGGTGGACTTATCATGTTATCACTCTATCACCTCCACCTTTCATGGACATATCATGTGATTAGGGTTCCACCTTTTGTGGTAGATCCACTATTTGTGGTGGTTATCACATTATCACCTTTCCACTTTAGGTGGAGTGATAGCTTTTCATTGTTGTCTCATGTCATAAGATTACGACACTTGTCATAATCTTATGCACACCTATGTTCTCACCTTGGCTATATAACCAAGGGGTCTCTACTACATTTGTACATTGATTCATTCCATTATCATTGACATTGAATACAATTTATTCTTGTCATATTATTTTCTCTCTTCTTTGTGCTTTCTATTTGGTCCATAGATCTTGGCATCCATAGCCAATTCTAACATGGTATCAGAGCATGTTTGATTCTAACACAACTTAAAGTTATTAAGCTAGGTGTGGGGTACAACTCCAAAACACATTTTAACTAAGTATGAACTTAGCCCAAGGCACAAACCACCATCAAACTAAAAACTGAGATATTACCAAAACTGGATGATGAACTGCACAATACTGCTGATGAAGATATTGCCCAATATAGACTTACTAAAAATAGCCATTGCTAAAAATAGTAAAGATGCATCAAAAACCTTCAAAAACCCAACTGAACAGCCACACTGCCCAAAATGTGAACTGCAGACGATTAAGTTGTTGTCAGAAGGATATTGCTAAAAATAGACTTACCAAAAATAGCAACTACTATAAATAGTAAGTTTGCAAAACACTATTTGAACATCGACTAAGTAGTAATCATGACTTACTATAAATAGGAAGTGTTTCCAAATGCCTTCTGAGCACAAACTGGGAAGCCAACATGACTTACTATAAATAGTAAGTGTCTGGAAAGTTTATCAGATGGAGATGCATGTTACCCCATTCTAAAGCTCTCTAAAAACCCAGAAAACTCCCAGAAACACACTTCCAACTCCTGCATGCACGCCTTCAAAAATGCATCTGAAACCTCCTATAAAATAAGAAACCCTAATTTTCATTTTGCTTAGCCTACAAGTTTCTAGAAATAGGCTAAAATTCTCAAGAAGAGCGTAGGGCTAAAATGGGGACATTACAGTCCGCCCTTCCCAAAATTGCTCGTCCTCAAGCAATACCACCACACTCCAAACATGTAACCCATTCTGAAAGCCTTGAAAATAACATAATCTTGCAACATTCCCTAACCACAAAGCTCTGAAAAGTCTAAAAATGCAACATCAAAGTCTGGAATATTTATGTGCAGTATGGAAAAAGGTCTTCTCAAATCATGAGCATACTCCAGAGCATTACTCCTCATAACATCAAGCAAAGTCATGACAACATAATTGACTCTTTCCAAACTCCTTGTGGAAGCAAGGGCATCTCCCTCATAAGTTTCCATTTTGAAAATAGTTTCTATCTTGCTGCTCCAATCATTGGTATAGGAGAGAATACAGAAAAGGCCACTGATCTTCATTAGAGAACATCCCTTACATGACCTTTGGCTATACCAAAACAATCCTTCTCTCTTTTGAGCCCCAAGATTCATCATAATAGTTGACTAAAAGGTTTGAAAATGAATATACCAAAACACTTCAAAATCTGGTTCATGAAAAATCCACATTCCAAATAGTAAACAACAGCTACAAACTGGAAAATCTGCAACAAAATAAACATATCTGCTCATGAATAAGGCTAGTGGCACCTTAAGCAAAATTCCCATTGTCATAAATGAATGATTTCTGATCATGATATCCCTCCAAACCTTCACCGTATAGAAAGAATTTAACATCCAACTACTGATTAAAGAGCAACCTTCAACACCTTAGTGAATGAACATAACACAGTGTGTTGCTTCCATCCCTTTAAGTTTATTTTTTCCCTCAATTCAAGGAAATATGCCAGGATCCCAAGTCATCAGCATTGATGAACCATTTCTCAGACAGAGAATTGCCCTTAACTGAACCCTCAGATTCAGACATTCCATCTGAATAGATACCTCTTGAAACTCCAAGAAATATTCAACAAATCTGAATTCAAAACCAAGAGTTGCGAACTGCTAGAGAGATTCAATGAACCCTCATCAATCTCAATTCTGAAGTCAGTTGCTCTCAAAGAAGTTGGAGAAAACATAAAACCAAACATAAAGTTAACCAACAACCTCATCAAAAATTGAATAAATTCTTCATCAAAATGCCAGGCAATTCTTTGTTGTTGTTCAGGAAGAATTTCTTCACCCCTTCTAACCTCCGGATTCTCTACTTCCTACAAAAGGGATGAGTTAGGAACGGAAATGGATTCATCCTCATGCCTCAATTCTTCAATTCTAGAATATCTTCCTCCATCAATAGGACTGGAAGAATTTCCCTCATCATTCTCAAAAAGAGGGTTTTCATAAGTCCCGCTAGCACCATCTTCATACAAGGCATTTTCGAAGGCCTGAAAAACTTGTTGATGAGAATTCAGGTACTCCTGTCTTTCAGGACAACATTCCAACTCAAAAGTTTCTTGTATGAGATCAAGCTCATCAAGAATTTTCTGAATCTCTTCAGCCCTTCCTTTATTTTCTTGTTCCCATGAACATTGACTCACAGAAATCTGATTCTCTGCCTCCATTAGAGCCTCATGTACTTCTTGCAATTTTGCTTTAGTTTGCTCATTCCATTCCAACGTCAACAATATTAGCCACTTTGTCTTTATCACGGATAATGAGCACAAGACTTGACTTGAATTCATGCAAGGAATTATTAATTGATTTCATATCAGTAATAGATATACAACATGTATCACGGTTTCTTGGTACCTCATTAATCAAATTTTCTATATGTCGATGAATATCATCGAGTCTGGATAAAACTTGAATTTCTTTTTCAAATTTCATTAAACTTGAGCTGCATGCTTCATGAATTGGTTGAGATGGGGCTGTGTTGCTCTAGTGTACAAAAATTTCAAAGATGCTTTCAGCTGAACTCCTCAAATTTTCACGCATCTATTGTACACTTTTTAACATCTCATCAATGGTACTTCCCAATTCGTTAGTTTTTTGTCATAGCTTGGCTTTGAGCAAAGAGAATTTTGTTTTATGCTCACTAGACACCGCTTCCTCCATATTTTCTTCAACACAAGATTCAATATTAGTGAAGGATGGATTTCCCTTGTCTACATCTTCCGTTTTCTCGTGTTGTTCTAACCAAAAACTCTTGAATTACGAAGGTGTAGAAGAAATTCATCAGCTGATAAGATATCATCAACTGAAGATGTTTTTTCAGTCTCAAAGAACTCCTCCTTTGTCTCTTCATCTTGAGTCTCCTTGACCTTTGTTTCCACAACATTTTCTTCATGTGTTTCTAAATCTGTTGTGGTTTTACTACATTCTTCACTACAATGCATGAATAAATATTTTTCAGAAAATTCCTTCTGAATATTGGATACAAAATCAAATGGATTTCAATTTTCATCTTCTTCTTCAACATTCGAAATCTCTTCTTTGTTCTCCACAGTCTTCATCAAAAGAGGTTTTAATTTGTCTTCACATTGATGAAACGGTCCTTCAAACAAAATCTCAGTAGTAGGAAAAATTGGCTCCATTTGCTCATATGCATCCAAGAGAAGTGTTTCGACAATATGAGGAATAAATTCCATTTCATTAATTGTCAAAACAAGAATATTCTTAACAGCAGCAAAAACATCCTCCCCTTGTTCACTCCATGTTGAATTTATGAGATAATGGAACAATTGATAAATCTGATTTTTCATATCTAAATCAACTAACAACACACTTGTTTGTACCATGGAAAAAGTCTTCAAGAGGGCAACTCTTCTCGGAAAGAGACTGCTACTTGTTTCATCCAAATCCTATAAGCCTTCAACAATTAAATGCAACACTTTCTTCATAGTACCATCATCATAAGGCATCATGGGTTCTAGGATTCTCATCATCTCACTAAGACAAGAAGTGACCAGCAAATTGACTTCTTCATCAGGATGCATAAACTAGTATGGTTCATTCATGGATATCATTGCAGGAGTTAAGGCTCTTTTAATCAAATCAGAGGGTGACTGGTTCACTTGATTCAAACATAGTTCCAACTCATGAAGAACAACTGCTTCCTCTTCTACTGATGAAAATTCTTCATTGAACCTTTTCCCGACTGTGTAAAGTGATCTTTCCAAACTTATCTCCTCATTCAAAGCCATGACATAACCGACCACAACAAGTTCCAACCCTAAAAACTACTAAGGCTAAAACAATACTCTATTCTACTTCCTGACATAGTAACAAACTTCTCTGACTCTCATCTATTTATGAAGTGTTGAACACACAGGATGGCAGGAGAACCAACTCTGATACCACTGAAATATACCCCTTAATTTTTTGCCTTTAATTTTCAGTTACAACAATGCAAATCATGCACCCATTAAGAATTATCTCTTAAACCAAAACATAATTGAAATAACTCTAATGGTTAATGCACCCTAAAACCATTTAAGGAGGAGGGGCGGGCATATGGTCAAAGGATCCCTAGGATCTAATAACTTGAAATACAATAGGAAATGAAGAGCTAAACTCGACACCAAGAATGTACACGCAAGATCCTTTTGCAAGGTGAGGTGCTAACATATGGTGGAGTGTTAGATTAACTAAAAGTAAACGTCTTCTACAAATGCAGGCATCCACAAGCGGTGGGAATACTCCACTTATTACGTGGGTGTGATTATTACAAACATTTATAGGTGGCAAGCCAGCCAATTAACCTCACTTCCACTTAAACTGTGGGGGGTATACAATCCACACAACCACTTTATTATGTGGGGGGAATTACAAACAAATAAATTGCAGCAACAAACAAAATGTTGTTAGTACTACTATACAAATTACAATTTATTAATAAACAGCTACAAATTGATAACCAAGGATTCCCAAAATATCCAATGGTTAGAGTATCACTTCCTCTAACATTTACAATGCCAAAATGATATAGAAAGAGATTTAGAACAGCATTAAACAATTCCAAACCAATCTAATCAGAAATAGGAAAACACAGAAAATCAGATCAGCAAAGAGAGAATTCACCAATTTAGATGGAACTCCTTCGAAACAGCTCTAAATGCTTCCCCACCATAGTCGAACAACAACTAGAAGCTAGGCATCCAAACTCCACTGAGTAATCAAGCTCAAAACAAAGAGAAACAACAAGCATGAATCCCAATGCAATAAGAAGAAAGGTACGGCCTTCAAGAAGGGTCTACCTTCTCCAAAAAATCAGAAAATCCATGATAAATTCTGAAAATTTGCAAAAAGGGGCACCCTCCATAGTAGAACAACATGGGCTAACACCCAGAACCATACAAAAATCTGACTTGCAGCTATGAACAGAAAATAGCTTCATCCAGTCCAAAACAGCAGCTTGTAAAAATAGGTTTTACATCAGCAACCTGCTCAATTCCAACAATTGAAGCTCCATCTATATTTCAATGTGAAATACAACCATGATAATCCACCTAAGAAGCCATAGTTATAGGCCCAAAGGATAGAGTGAAGATGCTAAGCTTCCCCTTAGTCAAGTTCTGGTTTCAAACCAATAGCATAACACTACTTTCCAATTTTCAAAGATGAGATACAAAGGAAAAGGCGCCAATATATAAGCTCTTACCCAAAAGAAGATGAAACACTTGAAACTCCAAAGAAACTCTTCACTTTCCAAAAGGGATGCCACTTTCATCAAAAAGGCTTTATTTAAAATATAAACTAAGCACTTTATTCCACCCTTCAAGTCGTCCCACATAAGATGACAAATAAACATTTAATAAACTATTAAATGTATTTTAATTTTTGGCCCCAACTTAAAAACAACTTAAAGTTATTAAGCTAGGCATGGGCTACAACTCCAAAACACATTTTAACTAAGTATGAACTTAGCCCAAGTCACAAACCACCATCAAACTAAAAATTGAGATATTACCAAAACTGGATGATAAACTGCACAATACTGCTGATGAACATACTGCCCAATATAGACTTACTAAAAATAGCCATTGCTAAAAATAGTAAAGATGCATCAAAAACCTTCAAAAACCCAACTAAACAGCCACACTGCCCAAAATGTGAACTGTAGATGATTGAGCTATTGTCAGAAGGATATTGCTAAAAATGGACTTACCAAAAATAGCAATTGCTATAAATAGTAAGTTTGCAAAACACTATCTGAACATCAACTGAGCAGTAATCATGACTTACTATAAATAGTAAGTGTTTCCAAATGCCTTCTGAGCACAAACCGGGAAGCCATCATGACTTACTATAAATAGTAAGTGTCTAGAAAGGTTATCAGATGGAGATGCATGTTACCCCATTCTGAAGCTCTCTGAAAACCTAGAAAACTCCCAGAAACACACTTCCAACTCCTGCATGCAAGCCTTCAAAAATGCATCTGAAACCTCCTATAAAATAGGAAACCCTAATTTTCATTCTCCTTAGCCTACGAGTTTCCGGAAATAGTCTAAAATCCTCAAGAAGAGCATAGGGCTAAAATAGGGACATTACACAATCTCAAGCTATTACAAATGAGCTGTATGTTTATGGTAGTCCCCCACTAAGAACATTTTTTTTTAGAATCCTGGGAGCCTTCGGTTGTTAGCTTATTGTGGTGCAACATATAGTATCATGTGTGAAGTTACTCACCATTTACTTTCCCTTCTTGAGGTGACCATTATAAAGGACCTTGTTGTTTCAAGGTGAGGGGTGTCAAGGTGGTATATGACCTTGGAATATCTTAGTTACCCATTCATTTGAATGTATTGCACTTTGGTGGGTGGGCACACTTTAAGTTGGAACACCTTTTACTACTAGCTAGGTTGTGAATGTTTGATGTTTTTTCAGGTATGCAATACCTGTGAAACCTAATAGCAAGATCTTGTTGCATAAGGCTTGTGAAATCTTCCTTATTACCTTGGGATCAGTTTCATATGCTATCTATTGGTTGAATTGTTTTCTTGCCAAGATGTCTCAAAAACATCAAATTAGTTTAAGATCACTTAGAATCACACATTTTCCTACTTTAGCATGCGATTGATTATGAATACAACTCAATCCTAGGTCAATATCTCACATTTATTTGATCCCTGACTACAATTGTCCTAGCATTGCACATTTTTACCTTTGTGTGGAGCATTTATGTCATAGAGTGGTGCATTTGTGGCATATCTAGGCACAATTGTGTCTCACATTGGCAAATTTTCTGCATGGAGTGAGCAATTTCCTTTTGAACCCTAATTTTACCTCTAAACTTCAGAATCTCATATTTTTAATGTTGTGTTGCAATAGTCCTACTTTGTCATAATTGGCACTCTATCTGGTGCATTTATCACATTTTTTGGTACAATTGTTGCATAGAATTGCATAATTGTATTGTAGAGTGGTGCATTTTTACCCCAAAAGTGCACAATTTCTATTTATATTAGTGCAATTGCTGCTTAGATAGGTGTAATTACTTTTGATTATTTTTTCCTCAATTCCTTCTTCCAACTAGAACTGTCATTCACTAAAGACTAGAATCTCACAACTGAAACATTCACTAATGTAATTATTCTTTCATGTTGCACAATTGCTCTATCATTAGTGTTCTTATTGCTTTTGAATCATCTAGTCTTATCAAATAGACCTATAGGTACATACCTAATTAGGATAACATAGGTTAACTTGAGATTTGATCTTTGCATCTTCATTCACAATCTTTTGATCACACTTAGAATTAGAATTAAGATAATTTTATCATTATCCATACCATCATCCATGCCTAAGGATCAAACTCATTACTATTTATCTATACCTCTGATATCCCCCATTATCCCTAGTTTGGTATTTGGCTTGGAATTTTTTCTTCTCCAAATTGAAGAATCAAAATAGCCTATTTGTGAGTAGATTAGATTGGAATATTTGGCTATGTTTGAGTTATACTATTCCACCCCTTTTATCCTTTGAATTTTAACTCAAAATTTTAGTTCATAATTAAAGTATCATTATCACACCCCCAATCATAAATTCTTAAGATTTAGATAAATTTGTTGTCTTCTCCTAAGAATTTTCAAAATCACCAAATGTCTATAAAAATAAAATCTTAGACATACCTTATATTCCCATTGCAACAAGGTCATAGGCTAGGAATAAAATGGATCACCAAGATCCCAACAAGACACCCTTATATAGGGAACTATTTGGAGGATCATAAAGAAAAATATCCACATTTATTTCTAGTTGGGTCTTTGAAACCTCATCTCCGTTGAGTCTTGATCATATTCCAAACCTTAGAGGAGTCAAAGAAATAACACCCAAGCAATTATCAGAGGCACAATAAGATTAAAATTCCATGAGACTAGTTGATGCCACTCTCACTACTAACAAAGATCAATAATTTTTACTACTTGCACAAAAAGGTGTCAAGTTACCCACAAAATTCAATATCACTCTCATAAAAGACATCCCTAATAGCACTCCACCATCAACCTTAGGAGAAACCAATTATAATGATACCATACCATAAACACATGATATTACCATATATCCCACATATGACCTCAACACGATATCCCAAAGAAACTCTTTAAACATACCCCTTACCAACAAACTTAACACCATACCACCTTCCATGACATCACAAAACCACACAATTATACCACCCATTAATAATCCACTCATCTAATCCCAAATGAACTCTTACAACCTACCTACCAACAATCCAAACCCATCTCAACAAATAACATCCACTATCCCACATTCGTACAAACCAATTTGACACGCATATCGATGCCTCCCACATACACCCAAGCTCCAATATATACCTTTCAAATAAACAACCCACTATATAACACAACATCTTATAGCTCCATCATTCCCAATCCATCATTTCTTCTAAACCATCATCATTTTTCATCATTAGGTATCATCAATCCACCTTGTGTATTTAATTAAAAAAAAATGTTATTTAATTAAATTATCTTATTTCATGAAATTTCCTTTATTTATTAAATAATTTTTATTATTTAATTAATTTACTATTATTCTTCCATTAATCAAATAATTTGATAGTATTTAATTTATTCCCTTTTTATTCTTAAATTAATTAAATAAATTATCTAATTAATTATCCATTATACATTTCTTAAATTAATTAATTATTTTAATTATTTAATTTATCCATCAATTTCTCAACATTGTCCATTCTCAAAAATAAATAAAATTATTATTTTATTTATTGAATCCATTTTGTACATTCCATTAATAATTGATTGATTTAATTAATTAATAATTTTCATGAATTTCCACCTCACCTCTTGATTGAGACTTACTCTTAGTCTACTAATCAATCGAATCAATCCACTAGTTCATCAATTTTGTTTCACTCCCACTCACTTCAAGTCCACTAACTTGTCAAATTAGTTAACTGATCAATCAATCCTATCAACAACCTATCTGTCTCACTTAACACTTCAATCAATTCTCTTAACTGAATCATGCAATTATTTATCTGAAATCATGCAACCAATTAACAAGCAATGAAAACCTCCCATCAATTCTCCACCATTGATCATTTTCAATCTCTCCTCGGATCTCGGCTATTGATCGATGTCATGAAAAACTATAAATCAAGCCTTCCTATCCCTCATCTATCATCTCAGATCATGTCATAAACTTATCCTCAAATTACAATAGTACTTTAATGCTATTATGCTTATCATAAATTTGAGAGAAAATATTTCAACCCCGTTTCTCCAAGGGTGAAATAGAGGAGAACAATGGAGCTCAACTTGAACGCCTCATATGTTTAAGGTATAGATTTATTTTTTTGATCTTCTTTCAAATTGCTCCATTGGTGTGATCATTTGATTGTGAATCTTATTGTTTGTTGATTATCATTTAGATTTGTAATCAAATTTATAGGTCATACAAAAATTTCTTATACATTTATAAAAAAAATCTATAGTTAAGAATATTGTTCAAAACTAAATACCATATGAAACATCATAAACTCTATTATACACTTAATTATATAAGAATTTTAACCAATTAAATATAAGTAAATGTGTATAAATAATTCTAGAGATTTATGCTCTGCTATGCAAAGGAATTTAATCATGTGTGAAAAAATGTAGGAATACAAATTCAATAAAGTGCAAGAAAAGGACCGCAAGAACCTTGCACAAATAATGCAAAAATCTAAAATAAAAGAACATGAAACACATCAAATAATTGATCTAAAAAATGAAATTAGGGAAGATTTTGGATTACTAGAAGATCTAGCAGTAATATGTAGATTCATTGGCCCTAAATGTGACAAAAACATAATTAGGGCTTGGGTGGTTGAGACATGGAATACCTAGAAAATTATTAAATTCCTACCTAAATTTTTCTTTATTGTGTTCTTCCTCTCAAAAGAAAAAAGAGAAAAGGTTTTACAAGGTGGATTATGGGAGATGGAGGGACACCCATTATATATGCAAAAATGGCACCCAAACTTCAATCTGGTAAAGTTGCATCCTTATGAATACCCTATTTGGATACAACTAAAAATTTTCCTATAGATTATTGGTCTAAAGGTTGCTTAGAGAAGATCAGGTTCTCTTTGGGGACTCATGGATATAGATACAAAAATCATTGAAGAAGATTCATATCTATATGCCAAATTATAAATCATAGTAGTTAGACCAATACCAAGTGAAATCTTATTATGTGTGGAAAGAGAACACTAGATACAATATGTGGATATTGAGGAAAATAAAAAAATTACAGTATGAAGTGTTGAAGTAGGGATCATAGGGAAAACTATTGCAATAGAAATATCTCTGGGAAGAATTTCAATAAGAAGAAATCACTAAAAATGATGTGGAAACAAAAAACAAAAATGATTGCCTTAGAATGAATCACTGATGGAAACCCCAAACCTTCATCATCCATGCAAGAGGCAAAAATAATGCAAAAATTGTTGAATAGGACAACTGAGAGGGGGGTGAATCAGTTGTCACATAATTAAACCTTTTAATTCAATCACCGAAACTAATCCTTAACACTGCTTAAATGATTAATCATTAAATGCCAATGCAGAAACTTAAATCTAGCACATAAACACAATAACACCATATTTACATGGAAAACCCAATGAGGGAAAAACCATAGTGAGGACGAAATCACACTATGGAGAATATAAAAATTGATTACAAGAGGCTCACTGCTTGAGAAACAAGGATCACTACCAAAACAAGGACTCACTGTCCAATAGGACTAATAACCTAAAGGGATCACTACCACATAGATATAAAGAAGACTTGTTACAGAGAGAATAAAGTGTCAATGCAACAAAGGATTCCACCACAATCACTTGCAAACATGCATGAATGATAGAGTTCACCTTCTACTCACTACATCTAAAAACTCAGCATTTAGGCTTTGCACTGATCTACCACACTTGCATCACACACACTCACTAGATAGCATCAATGTCACATCTATCTACTCTTTTTCTTTCACTTACTTCTCTTCTTCTCTCTTGTATATTTTCATCACTAACTCATCTCATATTTATACTATCTTCATCTTTGAAACATATCCAAAGTCATCTATCCAAATTCAAATTCAAATTAGGTCAGCACCATAACATCCTACAGTGGAATTAGAATGAGGGTGACCCAAACACACGCTTCAAAGGACCCAAATAGATCCAACACACTTCACTAATTTTTAAAGTAGTATTCTACACAAGATTGACCAAACTAGTGTAAAACACATTGAACAATTAAGCGTGAACTTTCCAAATACCAAAATTATCTTCAATATGATCAAAACAACTTATCTCTAGAACCACAAGTCATAAGATTTCATCAAAGAGAAATCCAGAACAGCAACATTTATCTCGGACCTCAACACAAAAACACAAAAAACCATAGTTCACAATTGGTGAACACAAATCACACTAAACAATGAATCAATAGCCAAAAATCTAGATATAGTATCTTCAAACCACCATAATCAACATATCTGATCCACACAAACATAGGAGCAAAAACTAGAGAAAAACCTAAACACTTATAATCTTCCTTCAATACAATTTTCTCAATATCTTCGACATATATAGTCAACAACAACTAGTGATAACCAATTGACTAGTTGACATCAATGACAACACATTCAATCCTTCCATGATTCCTTCCATTCTTGCAACAATCTCACCCTTTTTCATTGATGGAAACACATGATGTTAAAAACCATCAAAGACAACATACAATCTCTGAATACACTTCTCAAGATTTTTATTTATATTTGTCCCCCTTAGTAGATAATTAGATAATCTCTTTTCACATTCTTCCTTTTCACTCTTTTTCACTTTTTTTCAAATTCTTCCTTTTCTCTCCCCCTTTGACATCAATGGTAAAGGAAAAAGATATTTACATTAATTTCTCCTTTGTCAATAGAAACTCACAATGACATCACATGATACTAACTGCTCCCCCTGAGAGGTAGCCACCAACATCAGTCCAGAAGAAAAAAAGATCCATAGATCCACTAGAATTATGCATCTAGTTAGTGAAAGGAGGGGCAATCACCCCTAACTTCTCCCAAAGATATTGAAAAGTATCTTAAGGAATATCCTTCACAAATATATCAACAATTTGATCCTTCATCGAAACATACTCAAGCTTTACTTCATTCTCTATATGGATTTATTATCCTCCAAGCTCCCTCTGGGATATTTTGTTTGGCTTTGCATTGGCCTCAACCTGAATGTTATATGTTTGCACCTCTTCAGGCTCCCTTTTGATAGCACCTTCATCCACTTGTTCCATGTGTCAACAACGCGTTCCTTTGTGGGTTTTTTTCCTTTTCTTCACCTCCAAGCTTCGCTCGATTGCCATGTTGCATCTCCCACGGGTACCTTTTTTGCAAACCCCATAGTCAGAGTTTAAAGCAAGAACTATTCCATGTGTCATCACTGTAGGGACTATAGTCATAGGGGAAGGATATTGAGGTGAAGAGCCCCATCTCTTTGCCACGTGTCCTAACCAATTCTTTGGGTGGTTGACACATGTCTTCAGGAGTTTTTTCCCATTTCCAATCTCATGCCACAACCATCATTTGAGGAGGTGCAATTTCTTCGAGGCAACCACATGTCATTTGGGAACATGTCTATTGTGTCTGTTGGGGAAATCATTGTAGGAACCAGCATGACTCATTCCTAGGAATCTTTTTGTTATTCGCATTTAGGCAGTGGAAAAATCTAGAAATAGGGCTTTCCCTCTTTATAATAAGGTCCAAAAATACACAGGAAAAGAGACACGAATATACTCGGCCTTTTTATTTTTTCATTTTATGTATTAAGACTTCCAGATTGTGCCAATCTGTTTGGCCTTTATGTTTCTTAATTATTTGATAAAACATTATACTCTGCTAAGTTTGCTGTAATGAGTAGTTTATCTACAAGCTTCTATGATTTCAATATTATTTTTTTGTTCGGATCATGTATTGTACTCTTCATGTTCAGTGAATGCATATAGAAGTTTTATTATGCTATTTGATTAACTTCTTTAGAATTTTATCTCTACATTATGTTATTTTGGGGCATATAGATTATTGAATGGGCCTTCAAATCTCATCTGAAAGGAAGATTTTTTGTGCCTATTTACTCGAATTATTGGTGTATCGCCTTAGTGTTAGAATTTATTTTTGTATATCTACTTTATTTTCCCTTTTCAACCCCCCAAATATATGAAGAGTCGACTTCTTTAAAACCTAGAGGTTACTCAATTTAGTGCAATTGGTCCCCCATTAATTGAGTTTCCCATAAGGTTGTGTGCCTAGAAGATTTAGGCATCAATAGTTCTTTTTCTGGCACACCGAGTGGGACCTTTTTTGAATGTATCTAAGTTTAAAATGGGTGTATGATCCATAGACCTGTTACTATATCCCACAAAGTGAATAACCCTAGCCTGCTACTGCTACCACTAGTAATAGTACAAGCAAGAGCTCGTCCAGTGAACGTCCTGACCCCTCCGTAGGTCCCATTACCAATGGATAACATAAATTATGTAGCATGGGACATTGGAAGCCCTCTCATAGCACCAATAGCACCAGTCGTGTGGGCTCCCATCCCAATGTCTGCTTTAAAAGCTTTACCAAAATTCATTGGGCAAGGCTCAAAAACACCATTCGACCATCTACAAGATGTGGTGGATGTGTGCTTGGTGCATGGTATCACTACTCAAAATGTAGCACTAAGGTTGCTTGCAGCCTCCTTCAAAGGCAAGGCACTAGATTGGTACTGCACTCTAGAAGCTAATACTATCAATACTTGGAATTAACTCAGAGATCCTTTTTATGAGCGATTTTCAAACAATAGAGACCGGTATTTTCTTTTCCAGCAGTTGGTGAACATTAAGTGGTCCTCTCAAGAGGCCATGACCAACTTCAATGCTAGGTTTCACACAACTTGGTAAAATATTCAAACCATTATTGCTCACCTGCTGATTTGGCATTCATGTTCTATTTAAAATATCTCCACATTGACATTTTGTTGATGATTCAGTCCCTTGGTGGGAGCACCTTGCCAAATGTGTATAGCCTTGTTGTGAAGGTAGAAAATAATTTGATCAACACTAGGAAGTTATCACCTCAGCCCGCTATACCTGTATTTGTAGAATTGTCAACTCCCATCTAAGAGATAGCTTCTACCAATGTGTCTACTCCTCCCCAATCCATGTACACATATTTGAGTGCACCACAGAATGTTGCATCTACATCTAACCTTTTAGAAACTGAGGTGAGCGACATCAAGGATTTGTTATAGAATTTCTAAAATGAAATAATTAATATCAAGCGACAACAGTATATGCTTGCGAAGCTAGCTTTCCAAAATTACCAAGGCGGAAGACCTTCCTACCAACAAAACCAATTCCAAGGAGGTGCACGTATGAGTTTACAAACTCAACCAAGTAATTAGATTATGATGGTGCCTACTCCATTGCAAAATTTTCCCCCAAGTTCAAATAGAGAGATGGTATCGAGGAAAAATAATCTTGTTGATGATACCAATTCTTGGTGCTTCCCCTATAACGAAGCACATATGCCCCAAAATTGTCTGCGTGACAATTTACAACAAAAAGTGGTGGGAAAATGAAGTCAAGGTGTGGAACCAAATTTAGTAGGTTCTACATATACCTCTCCACAAATGGAAAACGCGATGATCATTGCTCAAATGAAAGTAATGTCCTTGGAGCAAGAAATAGAGATAGCTCCCAATCATGCGCTCTTCTCATGGATGGAGGAAGAAGAGGAGGTGTTTACAAATGATGTTTCCACATCAAATGCCCCACAAGTGCAATTATATTATAACAATCGCTCAAAGAGTAAATTCATAGGTGAACCAATCACTCAACAACTCAAAATTCTTCCTAACCAAGCTCCTAGTTCCTTCGTAGTTGTATAGCTATCTCAGCCACATAAGGAGATTGTTATAAAAAAGTCTGGGGAGAAGAAGCCTTTGAATCCTCCACCATCCAATGTGGTAGAATATTTAAATAAATCCTCTACTAATATATCCCTTTGGGATATCTTAGATATCATGGAGCAGAAGTCATTACTGCAGAAATCCCTACTAGAAGATGCAAGTATAGAGTCAATAGAGAAACCATTAAAGGGAAAAGGTTGTTGATTCATCATCTCAGGAAAAATTCCCCACAAAAAATGGAGAGAAAGCCTTGAACACACCACAGTCATGCCAAAGCAAATAGATGAAGCCTTAGGACTTAGCTATGAACCTTTAAACAATGGTGTCACGAAGCTTGATGGGAATAAGGTAGAAACTATAGGTTTCATCAAGAACCTCCCGCTAACTTTGTTCTCTTTCCCTAGTATCATAGTCAAACAAGATATCGTGATCATTGACATCACTCGCATGTTCGGTCTTTTCCAAAATAGGTGGGTATCTTTCTTTAGATTGGTCACACTTAATTCTTAGGACCAAGTATGGAGCTAAGATGAAGATAGTGTTCAAACCTTCACACTCAAAACATATAGCGGATGAGGCCATGATAAATTTTGAGGCTGCTCATACCTCTATCACCAAAGATGAGATGTATTGTACTAAATTACTTGAAGATGAGAAGGTGACTGGAGACTAAACTGATGAAGAAGAGGTCCTCTTGAGGGAATTTATAGATAGTGATCCTTTTGAAAATTATCATGCTACCGGATTGGGAACTCATGTGATATATGATAAGGATCAAGTGATTCCAAAGGTGATGAAGGAACCTGAGGGTGACCATGCCTTAGAGATGTGGATGTCATATTTTGATGGAGCAAGATGAAAATTTGGTGTGGGAGTTGGGATATATTTGACATCCCCATCAAATGAAAAGACACTTAGATCTTTTCACTTTCAATTTGTATGTTCAAACAATGAAGTTGAATATGAAGGCCTCATGCAAGGCCTAAGTCTTGCGGAGCAGATGGGTGTTAAACAGATAATGGTGTTCAAAGACTTTGAGCTAATAGTCAATCAAGTCTAAGGTGTCTCCACAGAAAATAATATCCACATGCGATCTTATAGACATAGGGTCTAGGAACTGATTGAAATTTTGGAAGCCTTCAATATCCAGACGGTGCGCAAAGAGTAGAATGCAGTTGCAGATTGCATGGTGGCAATAGGATCTCAATTTTACCCTACTTCTAACTTAATTGAGAACATAAACTCCATGCAAATGATTGTCTAACCCACAATCCCAGATAATGACCAAAGTTGGCAAGTGTTCGCAAGTGACGCTAAAATCAACTCATTCATTTAACACTCAAGAGAGTTTGTCGATCAACTCCAACCAAAAATTATAGAATCTTATGAGGGGAAAATTATTCAACTAAGGTCCAACAAGCTTTTGAGAGGACTGGTTACTCTCAAAAATCTATTTGATTGTGATGATGCGAGAAATGACAAGAGGAAGTTTGTAGTAGACAAAGGTGACTATACAGGTCTCCACGTTAGAGATGGAAGGAATCTTAAGGCCAAGAAGGATGTTCCCCAACATGATAAAGATAGGCTCATGCATTTTTGTGAAAAATACAAAGGAGTAGTGGAATGTTCATATGATGAACTCAAGGGATATGATCTTGAATTCATCCAACATACCATAGAACTGACGGAATTGGAAAAACCTTTCCACCAGAAGCAAAGGACAGTAAACCCAAAGATTGAGTTACTAATGGTGCAAGAGTTGAGGAAGCTAATCCACTCTCAAATTGTCTTCCCAATCAAGAATAGTACCTGGGTGTCCAACCTGGTTCTGGTCCAAAAGAAAAATGGGGACATCTACCTCTATGTTGATTTCCATGATCTGAATAGGGCATCCCTGAAGGACCACTACCCTTTACCTTCCATGGAATCAATCTTGCAAACAATGGTTGGCTCGGAAATGTTTTATTTGATGGATGGCTTCTTTTTTTACAACCAAATACGGGTCAAAGAGGAGGACCGACACAAAACAGCATTCACTACTAAGTGGGGGAAATTTTCCTATGCAAAAGTTCCCTTCAACCTCTCAAATTCAAGAGCTACATTTCAACAGGCGATGGATATCCTTTTAGAGAACTAATTAATAAAAGCATCTTGATCTACTTGGATGATCTTACTATATTCTCTAAATTAAAAGATGATCATTTTGATCACCTTGAAACGGTTTTCAAAAAATACCAAGAATTTGAGGTCTCCCTGAATCCAAAAAAATATGTTTTTGGAGTGCCTCAAGGAAAATTACTTGGACATTTAGTGTCCAAGGATGAAGTTTTTATTGATCCAGATTGGGTGAAGGCAATCAAAGAACTTCCCCTGCCAGTAAACAAAAAGGGAGTTCATTCCTTCCTAGGGAAGGTAAATTTTGAAAGCAAATTCATTTCAAATTTTGCATGCCTAATTAGACCTATCACCCTAATGCTCAAGAAGGATCAGTTATTTAAGTGGAAAAAAGAGGAAAGTGAATCTTTTGAGAAGGTCAAGGAGGCTATTTCTTTACCTCCTATTTTGGTGAACCTAGACTTATCAAGGGACTTTATAATGTATGTTTTTAGTAGCAAGTCTAGCACCTCTACTATTTTAACTCGAAAAGATGATGAAGGGAAGGGAGAACATCCAATAGCCTTCCACTCCCATATCTTAAAAGACTATGAGATGAAGTAAAACTTCATCGAGAGGTAAGCGTTCACTATTGTCAAAGGGCTTAAAAAAATTTGACACCTCATATCATGTTGTAAGGTGGTCGTATATGTAGTGCATTCCAGTGTGTGTGAGTACATTATGGAAGGAGAAATAACCGAAAAGTGGTCCAACTGGATAACCAAGATCCTGTAGTATGACATCAGTGTCAGGCCCACAAAGATCATGTGAGGAAGAGAATTATGTGAATATTTGGCATGAGATAGTGAAGTGGAAGCCGAGGAGGAACAACCTAAACTAGTTCTACTAAATGAATCTGAGTCTGAAGGCTACTGGTTGGTAGATAGAATGAGCTTTATGTAGACTGGGAAATATTTGGCAGATTTCTCTTCTCAGAAGAAAAGGTTTTATAGATTAAAAATCATTGGGTATGTGCTCATTGAAGGAGTTCTCTTCAAAATAAATTTCAATGGTGTTCTTTTGTGGTGTGTAACTCATGAGCAGGCACAAAACAATTTGGACATATTTCATAGCAGTCTTGTGGGTGGAAACATCTCTTCTAAGACCATCGCCATTAAGATTATGTGTGCGGGATATTTCTAGCCTATTTTGTTCAATGATTCATACTCTCTAGTCAAATCATTTAAAGAATGCCAATTCTTCATAGAAAGGAGGAAGAACTCGGCTATTCCCCCGAATTCAATAGTGGTAGAAGAGACCATCATACAATGGGGGCTTGATTTCATTGGAATGATTAACCCCACCTCTAGAGCCAGGCATAAATGGATCCTTATGGCCATGTATTATTTCACCAAATGGACTGAGGCCATACCTTTGAAGAATGTGACTGAGGCGAAAATTATAAACTTCCTGAAAGAGCTAGTAACAAGGTTTGGCCCACCCAATATCATCCTCTAACAATGCAAAATCCTTTCTAGGCTCGAAGGTATGTCAATTTTCACTAAGGAATGGAATTTTCCTAAAGACATCCTTAAATTATTACCCATAGGGAAATGGTTTGGCCAAGTCAACTAACAATAATTATGTCTAACTTATCAAAAGGATAGGATCATAACACTAGAGAGAGTGGTATAAGAACCTCAAAGCATCAGTTTGGGAAGACTTCATAACTCCCAAACAAGTATTAAAGGCTTCGTTGTATGAGCTAGTATACAGGAAGGAAGCCCTATTGCCTATCTCCCTAGAAATTCTTGTAATACAATTGCTTAAATATTTAGAAGTAGAGAAAAATGAAGCCATGGAGGTCTGATTAGCTGAATTTCTAGAGGTACAAGAAAAAAGGGAAAATGTGCTAACATCCATGTGTAATCGACAAAAAGTGGTTAAGAAATGGTTTGATAAGAAATCTTCCAACCAAGGTCTTAAGTGTGAAGATTTGGTGTTGAAATACAATGAGAGAGTCGTGAAGCCTGGCCAGCATAGAAAAATTGATATTCTATGGGAGGGTCCTTATCACATCATTAAATGCAAACAACATAATGCATTTGAATTAAAAAATATGGAAAAAGAAGCACTAGGAATTCCTATCAATGGAATTCACCCTAAACTATTTAATTAGCTTTATTAACCATTTAACCATGTAAATATGTAAATATGTAATTATTTTGTGTTTTTTGTTGGGCTGAATATCTTTATTTGTAGAACCCTTTAAGACAGAAAGTAGCCAAATGTAAAAGAGACAAGAACAAGTCATAAAGAGCTATATATATTCATTACATGGTAAAATTTACTTCAAGATATTACAAGTACAAAATGGTTCTTAGGCCAATCATTTCGAGAATATATATATAGCGAAAAGAGAGATGAGAATTTTTCATTCAGTAGGATCAATAGGATCATCAAGAGCTATGATGATAGTAGCAGTCGTAGGAGGATACACCAATTCTCTAAAATTATTATACCACCCCACATCATAGATAATCTCTACATTGAATCAGCTCAGCAGGAAGTGGCAGGCACATGATACCCTTTGACGATGTTCCCCAATGGTCAAAGCATGAAATTTTCTCAAAAAAGGTTCCCAATGCACCACCGCTCCATCTTCAATGAGCTGACAAAGATCACTTACAGTCAGAATACCAAGGCCATACGTTGCAGTCATTGCAATCTCCTTGAGGCCTCTGAGATAGCGCTTGGGAAAAATCTCCCTAGTAAGCCTTAATATCTTCAGTTTTGGTACTTGAGTATCTAACAAAGAGGAAAAAAAGTGGGAACAAATATCAGTATTCACTCTATATTTGTCCTCGTATTCTATAATTTTTTTTCCCAGCACCCACTTAATTGCAATTATGGTTAAGGTGTGCTTATTCTTCATCATACACATCAAGCACTTATTTGAAATTTCTCCTAAGAAAGCTACCTGAGCTCTAGTACTAGTCAACCCAATGGGAGTATCCATTATATCTACCAATAAACCCAATTACCAAGTATGAATTATGTTGATTATCCTTAGGTCTATTTATAAAGGTAGCTAGGAGTTTGATGTGTGTGATAGGAATGATGTTGATCTGGGTGCAAACTTTAAAATACCACCAAGTTGTGCTTGATGTGTGTGAATTAGGATGACATAATCAATCAACTAAGCTTGCAATAGATGCAAGTGGTAGTTTGCATGATCAAGTGCCAAGTGTCAAGCTATGAATGCAATCCACTCTACAAAGATCAAATCAAAATATTTTTGTGTAATCATTACACCTTTTTTCTTAAATCATTTTCATAGATTTATTAAGTGTAAAAATATGAGAAGTAATTCATATGCCTTTAATTTCCGGATCAATTTCCCAAAGGGTGGTGCCATAGGACATGATGGCTAATCATCATTATGATTTAATATCTTTTCAAAAGAGTGGGAATTCATTTCGCATGATTGGATGAGTTGGCGATACATGCCAAATTTATTGCTAAAAAAACATTTGTTGTTTCCATCTTTAGTTTTAGAAAGGGTAATGTTGTATGCAAAAGAAGAAAATTGTGAAGAAAGTTGAGTATACAATTTGCTGAGAAAGAATCCAAGTGTGAGTTGCAGAGAGAGGTTAGTAATTTGCAAAATTTTCATAGAGTCAAAAGATGGCACATAATCCTGAGATGGCATTACAAGAAGAGATGGTTAGAAGCTTATCAAACACCATTTTGGTGGTGCTAATGTCCCATGTTTTTGGTGATATCTCTTATACCTCGACAAGGATTCCAGAAAATCCAAAGTGGCCTCATACAAATATTGTTCAAAAGACTACTCACAGAAAAAAAAAAAAAGTCCAGATAGCAGAAGATTGGGACAATGTATATGACCCTAAGCTCAAAACCAACCCTAAGTCTCTTAGGGAAGCAACCTATGAAAGAATGAAGTAGTTCGAGATTAAAAAAAATATTCTTTGGGTTAAAAGTTGTGGTTATGCGGTCTTCCACAGTATATGGTTCCCTTGGTGCATCACTACCCAGAGCTGTTTCACAAATGCACCCAAAATTTCAAACTGGACACAGGAATCATAGAAGACCAAAACTTGAGAGTATTAATTAGTGTTGATGCTATTTGGGATATGATATGTATCCCTATGAGGCATCTTTCAGATGGGCTTGAGAGATTCACCATAAAAAAATTGGACACCTATTAGAAGAGCAGAACCCAGGCCCAAACCTTTTACAATTATGAAACAAAAAGGCCCAAGGGAGATAAGTGTGCACCTCAGTTTCTGATTGGGAATAGTGGTTTCAATTCAGACATACAAGATGTCTTCTCGATGTTAGATTTTTTTTGCAGCCTAGAAAACAAAAACATGGTGCAGGAATTTCAAATGGGTATGGGTTTCCAATTAAGAAAACAACATTCTATGTTTTGGTATGACTTGGCGGAGGCTATTTTTTGGGAGATGTTGCACTAGTTCAAGGAGTATCGCATGTAGTATAAATTCCAGTTTTCCTTTTTTCTCGGTCATATGTTTTTACATCAAAACCTTGAATTCTTTAAAGAGCATATGGATTTATCCATTTTTTATGAGAATGGGGTGAGGAAGTCGATTTCTATGTGGACCCATCTCCTTTCTGTGACTCATGATTATTATGCATTCTTCGAGTCATTTTTGACTCCAATATTACAATATTTTGATAAAGAGGGTCAAGTTGGCTATTTTCATTTCTCCATTGAGCAAGTGAAGTGGATGAAGAGTGTTGTCCCTCCCTATAATTGGTTCCTCAAAGAAGACTTTTCTTTTTTTTAAATGCATGGTTTTATTGAGGAACCATTTCGGCTCCCAGTCTGTGTAACAAATAGGGTGTTGGCCCTTGAAGTATTTAGCCAACTAGCCATTATAGACCATAATTTTTGTTCGGGAAAGCATCAGAAAGGATTTTTTTGATGCCCCTTAACCTTTGGTATAGTAATAATGGAGAAGAAGCAGATAGAAGGTTTGTTATTTGTGAAGCTTTCTCGTTTTGGGCTGGTGTTGATCTATGAAAAATGGAATTACGATCCCGAAGATGGCTTAGCAGATCTCAACATCAAGGTGACTCATAGCTCTCAACCTAATGGGAGGCTCAGCAAAGTTTGTTGTCAAGGAACCATACTCTCTTTGTAGCTTTAGCCTATATTCCATCAAAGATGGGAAGGCCACCATGGCTATCTTTTTATTACTCTTTGGCCAAAGCTAGCAACAATTGAAAAATCAGAGCCACCCTCTATAGTGAATTGGTCAGTAGTGAGTGGAGTGAAGAAAAGATTACCAACTTTTGGGTTTATCGGTAGGAGACCAAATGTCTTATGGCCAAGTTCCAGGATTCAGATATGGATGATAAGTTTGATGATCTCTAGAACTAAGAGCATGATGAAACTAATGCTGAGGAAGATGAAGAATTGGAAGTGGAGCAAGTAGCTTTGATAATAAAGGCCAGAAAGATGAGAAAAGCTCAAATATAAGGAGGTGGAGAAGTAGTGGAAGGGCCCAGCAAAACTCTGCTAAAAGAAAAAGTAATTGTATCCCATACATTATTCATGTGACCATGTTTACAAGTTACTAAGACACCCAAAGCAACTCAAAATCATAGGAAGTCGTGGACTTGGACAATTCTCCACTCGAGAAGAGGCTACACACCGATATCACAATAGGAGAAATATCGTAAGTACCTAAAACAACGAGCCAAGGATCAGAGTCTTCAGCAAAATAGGTACTTTTCTCTCCTCCTCTTCTTGTGTCTCAGTCTTTAGTTAACCCAGTTGTGTCTATGTCTCTGACTACCTCAAGTGTCGGCCTATTATTTTCCGCTTCCAAACCTATTGAAGGTTCCTCTCAATCTTCCTTTTTTCCCATCAGTCAAGTAGTTTTTTATTCCTTGCAGGTCATTCCATATTTTCTTGAGGCCCAATCAAAACCTTCTCTTGCAACCCCTTTTGCTTCTGGAGCGTCAACTTCAGCCCAGCTTTCTCAACAAATCATGACCTCTACACCTTTGTGGCCCTCACCATCACCCCTTATGAGTTCTTTTGCCAAGGTCCCTTTCACCATAGCCTCACATTACATTCCCCCTTTCTCTCCATCAATGGTCACTCGATCAAAGTGAACATCATTTGTGCCTAGGATGATTTAATCCCTTTTGCCTTCCTCCCAATGCACCCTTTTCCAGTGACCATATTCAGTCGCCATTATAATTCTTTGGGAAAATTAGCATGTCTAACATGGCGCGGGCTAGGAGATCCCAGAAAAGAAAATAAAAGTATGCCATGAGACCCACTAAGCCATTCGTGCAGACCCTCTTTAATGAGTACTAAGGGATTATAACATTTGCATCCATGATTCCCAACAACATCAAACCTTAAGGGTAGATGCAACTCAAAGATTACACAGTCTGCATCCTAAGACTCAATCTACACCAGTCCCGGCCATAAGACAAGGTTGAACTAATGGAGGAGATAAAGCAGGTTGTGACTATAGACTTTTTCAAGTGTAGTCATCAATTGACTAAGAGGGAAGAAGAGCTCAAGAATGTCAAAGAAAGGGTGGAGATCCTGCAGAAGAAATAAAAGGCTAAAGATGCTAAAATCACATGCTTGTCTCAACAAGTGTAAATAGAAAAGGCCAAGCTCTAGGAGGAACTTGCAAAGTTCCAGTCCTAGGATCTAAACTTGGTTGCTAATCTACAGTGAGAAAACAAGTAACTTAAATATTGGCTACCTCAAATGGAGAATCAAATGCAACATAAGGATAACGAGATTCAGGACCGAAAGTGTCAATTTGAAAAGGAGATCAGAGAGATGAATGTCTCTCTAGAAAAAGAATGTGGAGCCCGAAATTAGGCTAAGGAGCTGTTGAAAAACAAAGATACGGAGTTGATAACTCTACAATAATAGCTCACCACATACAACAAGAATATCGAAGAGCTGATGGAAGAAATCATGACAAAGGAGGTTGAGATAAACCTTTTAAATATTCCTTTCCAGCCCTTTATTCCTCAATCGAATCTTCTTTTGTTGGTGCAACAATTATATATCTCCTACTAGGAGAAAAATAAATATTAATGTTTATCCCTGCATCTTGCACTAGAATTTATGGCGGATGTGGTGAACTTAGGCAGGGAGGTGCAAGGCACAATTGAGCAAGTCCCATAATTTATTGTTGAAAAGGTGCCTAAGGGCGAACAATTATTGGGAAAATTGTACACAGTGAAAAATGCAGAATTGGTGAGGTAGGAATAGATGATCCTCCAAGCTAACAATTGCTTGATTGCATTGAGTCTAACTATGAATCATATGTGGGTTCTATTTTCTCATTTGACTCATATGGGCTTGACCTCTCCTTTTCTCTTTGACGAATCTATTTCAAGGTGTCGCCCTTAGCCTCCTCAGTGTGGGCTAGCACGATGCTCGAGCTTCATGACATGGTTTAACCACCTCCTATGGATCTTGGATCTTGTATAAATCCAGCGGTTGTATCAGGAATTAACAGGTCAATATTTTGGTGCAATGATAATTGTCTTTTCAACAATTGGTATTAGAGTCGAGGTCACAGGTTTGAACCCCTCACTTGTGTTGGGGGATTTTTGCAAGGTTTCACCCTTATTTTCCCCGACATGGTCCAACGTTGTGCTCAGGCTTTCTAATATGGCTTAACCACCTCCTTTGGAGCTTAGTTCTTGTATAAATCTAGCGATTGTATCAGGCATCAATAGGTTGATATTTTGGTGCAATGCCAACCGTCTTTGCAACATAATTAGTGGCCATGGTGGACCATATTGTAGCAAGGATCGAAGAAAAGAAGTAGGACCTATCTACTTTCCAGTCACTCAGTCAACCTCCCATGATAGTGGACATTGAAGGTGCCATCCATCCATTAATGCAACTTATTTTTTGGCTAGAGTTCATCTTCGTGGAGCTGTCATTCAAGGAAATTATCAATTTGCATGAGGTGCAAGAGAATCTGCATGCTTTATCAATACCCTCTGAGGTCGATTGTATTTCTCTGTAGACTACCCTTTCAAAGCTCTAACATTTCCCAATGACTATGGCTCTAGTCTAAGAAACCATAATTTTTGGGTTCTCATTCCATAGGAAAAATTCCCCTTTGTTAGTCACCAAAATTTGTGGATTTATTATCCTCCAAGCTCCCTCTGGGATATTTTTTTTGTTTTGCATCGGCCTCAACCCACACATTATACATTTTCACCTCTCCAGGCTCCCTTTTGATAGCACCTTTGTCTACTTGCTCCATGTGTCAGCAGTGCATGCCTTCGTGGGTTCTTTTCCCTTTCTTCCCCTCCAAGCTCCACCTGGTTTCCATGTTGCATCTCCCATGGGCACCTTTTTGGTAGACCACACAATCAGAGTTTAAAGCAAGGAGCATTCCACATGTCATCACTACGGGGATTTTAGTCATAGGAGAAGGATATTGAGGTGAAGAGCCTCGTCTCTTCACAATGTGTCCTAACCAATTCTTCAGGTAGTTGACACATGTCTTCAGGAGTTTTTCCCCATTTCCAATCCTATGCCACAACCATCATTTGAGGAGGGTGTGGTTCGTTCGAAGCATCCGCATTCCGTTTGGGAATTTTTATGTTGCATCTTTTAGGGAAATCATTGCAGGAAGTGGCACGGCACATGCCTAGGAATCTTTTTTGTTATCTGCATTCAAGTGGTGGAAAAATCTATAAATAGGGCTTCACCTCTTTGTAATAGGGTCCGAAAATACATAGGAAAAAATACACGAAGATACTCCACCTTTGTATTGTTTTCATTTTTTGTATTAAGACTTCCAGATTGTGTCAGTCTATTTGGCCTTTCTATTTCTTAGTTATTTGATAAAACATTATATTGTGCTGAGTTTTTTGTAATGAGTAGTTTATCTACAAGCTTCTATGATTTCAATATAATTTTTTTTGTTTAAATCGTGTTTTGTACTCTTGATGTTTAGTGAATGCATATAGAAGTTGTATTATGCTATTTGATTAACTTCTTTAGAATTTCATCTCTATGTTTTGTTATTTTGGGGAATATAGATTGTTGAACGGGCCTTCACATCTCACCCGAAAGGAAGATTCATGTGCCTATTTACTCGAATTATGGGTGTATCACCTTAGTGTTAGACTTTATTTCTTATATATTCTTCCTTTTCCCTTTTCAACCCCTAATAAATGAAGAATCAACTTCTTTAAAACCCGAAGGTTACTCAGTTTAGAGCAATTGGTCCCCCATTAACTGAGTTTCCCATATGGTTGGGTGCTTAGAAGTTTTAGGCATCAACATTCTACAACCTTCTCTCTCAAGAAATGATACTTGATAGATATATGCTTCATCCTTGAGTGCATCACAAGATTCTTTGACATGTTATTTGCACTTGCATTATCATAGAAAATGGAAATAGGATTATCATACACCACTATGATGCCTTTTAATGTTTGTTTCATCCATAGAACTTGTGTACAACAAGATGCAGTAGAAATATACTTAGCTTCAGCAGTAGACAAGGAGACTGAATCTTTCTTTTTGCTCAACCATGTCACCAATTTGTATCCAAGAAAGAATGCACTGCCACTCGTACTCTTTTTTTCACCTACACATCCAACCTAATATGCATCTGTATAAGCACTAAGTGTAAATTTAGTAGATCTAGGATACCACAATCCATAATCTGGAGTTCCATTCAAATATCTAAAAATTCTTTTAACAACTCAACAGCATGAGTTTCCTTAGGATCTTCTTGAAATCTAGCCATAAGATATATAGCATGCATAATATCTGGTCTAGTAGCAGTCAAATACAGTAGTCCACAAATCATAGATCTATACTTTCTCTGATTAGCCTTAGTTGAATGATCTTTACCCATTTTTCAACCAGTAACCATAGGAGTACATACCGGTTTGGAACCATTCATCCCAAACTTCTTCAACATCTCTCTCACATACTTAGACTATGAAATTACAATTCCTTTATTTGTTTGATAGATCTATAGGCCAAGAAAGAAATTCATCTCTCCAAACATAGACATTTCAAATTATTTCAGCATTTCTTCCACAAACATCTTACACATAGTTTCATTTCCTCCAAAGATTATTTCATCAACATATACAATCACAATCAATATTTTATCATTTTCAATCTTAAAATACAGATTACTATCTTTCATATCTTTGTTGAAACCTTGTTGAATCAAACACCTATCTAACCTCACATACCAAGCTCTAGGAGCTTGCTTCAATCTGCACACCATATATGGTTGATCCGTCAATTGAAATCCTTTTGACTATTCCATGTAGACTTCCTCTTCTAGCTCACCATTCAAAAATGTTGACTTGGCATCCATCTGATAGACCTTGAAATCTTTATGAGCAAAAAATGCTAAGAAAATCCTTGTAGCTTCCATTCTTGCTACTAGAGCAAAATTTTCCTAAAAAATTATTCCTTCTACTTGTGAGGAACCTTTACACACAAGCCTCTCTTTGATTTTGATCACTTCTCCATTCTCATTCAACTTATTTCTGAACACCCATTTCGATCCAATGATGTTTTCGTCTACCGATCTTGGAACCAATTCCCAAGATTGATTCTTTTCAATCTGCATAAGTTCTTCAATATCTTCCATACAATGTTCATATTTACATGCCTCACTTATAGTCTTCAATTCAATCTTAGAAAGTAAACTTAGATTAACTTTAGCAACAACTCTGCTTCTAGTTAATATACCTTTAGTCTTGTCACCAATAATATGATATTCTAAATGATTTTTTTGTACATACCTAGGTGTATTAGGGGACACCACTGGATCTTCCTCTTCTCTTTCATTATGTTCATCATTTTCCTATTCTTCCACAATTTCTTCTATTCTTATACAATCAGGTTCATTAGATACATATCCATCAATATTAATATAATTCATCATTGCTTCATCAACCTTGACATTAGAAATTTCTACAATATTTATCAATCTTTTATTGAAACATTTGTATGCCTTGCTATTAGTAGAATATCCAAGAAAAATTCCTCCATCACTTCTTGCATCAAACTTTCCCAGAGTCTCTTCATCTCTTCTGATATAAAATTTCCTTCCAAATACCTTGAAATGCTTCATGGTAAGAATTCTTCCAAACCATAGGTCATAAGGAGTCTTTGTACTATTTTCTCTTTCTTAAATTTCATTGAATATATAAAAATTAGTATGAATAGATTATTTCCAGTAAACTTCCGATAAACCAACCTCAGTCATCATCAATCTAGCAACCTCTTAAACTATTATGTTTTTCCTTTCAACAACTCCATTCTACTAAGGAGTTCTCGGGGCAGATAATTGTCTCTCTGTTCTATGCACTTCACAAAACATAGTAAACTCATGTAGGTGGATTCTCCACCTCTTTCATATCTTAAGAATGTTATCTACAATTTTACTTTATTTTCAACCATAGCTTTGAATGTCTTGAATCGATCTAATGCATTTGATTTCTCTTTAAGAAATGTAACCCATATATATCTAGAATAATCATCAGTCAAAAGCATAAAGTACCTTCCACCAAGTAGACTTATCACTCTTGTAGGATGACAGAGATCAGTATGAATTAAATCCAGTAGTCCAGTAGTAGATTGTTCCTTTGATCTATAATGATTTTTCACTTGCTTTCCAAATTGACGATTTTTGCAAATAGCATTAACAAGATTTGTAATCCTTGGTAAATCTCTCACAGCCTGAACAACACTAATCCTCACCAATTTATCAAAATTCATGTGACATATTCTCTAATGCCATAACCAAATGTTATCAATCTGAGTCATAAAGCATCGTCCATCAGTACCCTTTAGCTGATAGATATTTCCTTGAGATTTCTTTCCTCCAGCAATCAATTTTCAAAATCCTTTCTAGATCTCACATATCTTATCCTTAAACACAAGATCATATCCCTTACTGCACATCTGTCCAAAACTCAAAATATTATTCCTTAAACCCTTAACATAGTAGACATCATCAGTATTATGCTTTCCATCAAAACTTATTGAACCTATCCCACATATTTTAGCACTAGTATCATCTCCAAACATAACCCTTATCAATGATGATTGCACCCTATTTGAGTTAGACTCAACTATCCTGTGTAACATGGAAACATTCCCAAGCAGTGGGTGGCTTATAATGATAATGAATCTCTAAAGAGGGTTGGTTCCCCCTGGTAGATCACCTAAAAATAATAACCTTTCTAAGAAAAGGGATAGAAGGATACTAAAATGGGAATCCTAAAACTTTTAAACTTATTCACTAATTCAACTCACAATCAACTCTCAAAACACTTACTCTCACAATTTCACATGAAACATGCAATACCAAAGTGATTTGTATGAAGGTTGAAAATTAAACATAACATACAACCTGCATTACATGAAACTTCTACATACATATTTGCAATAATGAGACATGAAAAAGGATTCAACACTTAGAATCACAATCAAACATCAAATCATCCACTACAAAATGAGACAAAAACTATGAAAAAGGAATGCACTATTTCTTTTATTGATCTAAAAGGAGTTGATATATCATATTATGAAAATCTGAGTTACAAAACTTACAAACTCTTTGTAATACTCAAGAGAGGAAGAAACAAGAACTAGGAAAAAAAATAAGCCTTTCTCCTAATAATACCCAAAATATTTCTAAGATTCAAGGAGCAAAAATTGTAGCTAATTGCAATCCAAAATAGTAACCAAAGCATCTCTCATGAGTAGAAGGAAAAATCCATGAAAAGAGGGAATAGAACTAATCCTAAACAAGTGAAAATAGGTGGAAACTTTCCTTCCTAATTGGATCTACCCAAAAGAACTCCAAAATCACTTAGATCCGACTAGAAAACCAAAATAGAAACTTCAGTTGACTCCATCTTTCCATTTTGCATAGTGAGGAATCAAGCAAAAAAGGCAAGTAAACTGAAATTTCCCTAATGAGTTTTCTACACTAGCTCTTTTCTTTAAATTTACATGACACTTACTAAAGTAATTTATAGATTATTACTTTAATAATGCCTTAAATTTTGTTTCAGTTTAGTGGTGCAGATTAGAAAGAAGGGTCCGCCTTGGTTTTGACTTATCACTTTGCAAAAGATACACAAAGTATTTGATTTTATCACAAGGGGTATTAATAAACTGGAAAAAAAATTAAACATCAGCCAAAAACCCCTCTAAGTGAAATCGGCCATACTTAGGGTAAAATAAACCCTAAAGACAAAAATCCATGACCTTTTGCATTCCATATTCATTTGCACTTAACATTTTTGGATCTATTGGTTTGGTTGCCGCCATGTTAGGGATTGCTCGAGCTTTTCTGGAGTTCTCATATAGTTTTCTATATACAAATTCTATGAGAAATCAACAAAAATGAGCTTGGGTAAGCTCTTTGTCTATATAAACTTGCTTTTCTCTTCAAAATCTACAAATAAAAAGCTTGTTTCAAGTTTTTAAAATAAAGAAAATAATGAAAGCATTTTGATTTTCTATACTTTCCTCTTCATAATCGGTTTTGATAAACTCCATGATCTTGTTTCTAAGAAAAAATGAAAATAAAACTTCTTCTCAGCACTTGGCATCTGAAACTATCATTCCTCCAGTCTTTACCATGGCTTTTCCTTGTTTTAGAAGCATTATCTTTGTTCAATGTAGTGGGTTGTGGGCTTTAAATTTGAAATGTAGGTCATGGATTCTCCATTTCTCTATCTTGGCCAAGGGTTTTCTTATTTCACCATTGGCACTTACCTTCTATTCATGGTTCGGCCCATGGAACTTCATTTATTTTAGCCATGAGTTCTCTTGAGGGTTTCAACATTATGAGTACATTTTCCTTTGCTATCACCAATAGGTATATTGGGGTTTCATATGATAGAGAGGAAACCCTTGCATTCATTATTTTGGGCCACCACATATGCATTTAATATTTTGGGTGTTTACTTAATGCTCCAATATGTTTATATTTGAAGAGAAAAAGTGTGCTTATCTTCATTTTCATGGTACCTCTATGTTTTGTTTTCAAATGAATCACTATCCCTTAACATGAGTGTATTTTTCTAGTCTGAATAATGCAAGTCAATGCTACCATGGGCACTCAAAACAAGCATCTGCAACATTCCATGTCATCACCCTAGTGCTACCACCTGAAGACTAAACCATCACATCTATATGATAAAGGTTGAAAGGTTAATGAAACATAGAACACACAGGTTGCATATGTGACTAAGGCCAATGAATAGGGTTAGAAGCTATCGTCAACATCAACAATGAGATATTTATCATTGCTCATCTCATGGTTTTAAAAAACCTTGCCACTAATTAAACAAAACCTTTAACAATCTTATGGCACTCTTCTGCTCAGAGAGATTCCCTTTGAATTAATTCTTTTTGAGTAATAAAACTACCTTTCTCCTTCCTGCCCCATCACATTAAAATGACTTATAGCATGGTACTATGAAGACTTCCATTGTAGTTGTTTGTATCTTTCATATATAAATTTATACTCTTACCCCTCTCAGAAACTAAGAGGGTATCATGTTGGGCTCAGCCCTTGTGGGAGCCCATTTTACTCCACATGTTGAGATGTCAAATGAGAAGAATCTAGCAATGAAAATTTCACCTATACCTACACAATGAACAAACATGTTAAATAAAAAAGTGAAGCTCAATGCTCTTTTTGATGATTTGACTTTCATTTGATGATCTGGTTTTGGATTTCTTGCATACATCTGATAATTTCTCAACTAATCAAATGCCTCATAGATATAGGCTATATTTTTGTTGATAGGACATATGATGAGATTTATATCCGAATCTCTAACCCAATCATTTCATCATCATGCAAGTTCATTTGAAGATCAGAAACAAGGAGGAGTTGGAAACAATGAAGATCAACACAAGACTGTGCCATAGGCAATGGTGGATATACTTTCTCCTCATGTGTTTTTCTACTTTTATCTTTAGTTGTATAGCCTATCTTTATTTTGCATTAGTTCAACTACTCCCACAACTTGTGTGGGATATTTAAGCATTATTTTCCTCTCAATGTATAAAACAAAAAACATTTATGCAATCTTATATACATTTTCATTACAAAATGAATGAAAGACAGCAATATCACACAATTTATGTAATTTCCTTCTGTTGTAAAACATTGCATAGTAAAAACTGAATTCCATTTAAAAGCATGCATATGCAATGGCTAAGCCTTAGCAGAAATTTGTTGGAATACCTTTCACTTTTGATGCAATCAATTGTTTCAACTCTACCAAACTGAGCTGTAAGAGAAATTTGGTAACAATAACCAAGCCTCCATCATATTTTTCAAGCTTAAAAAACTTACTTTTATTACCAGACATGTGATGTGAACAACCATTATCAAAAATCCAATAGTTCTTTTCTTGTTTATCATGTAAGGCAGAGATAATAGTACCTTCATTTTTCTCCTTCTCCGAAGGGCATTCTTTTACCTATATTTTAGAATTAGCAGAAGTAGGTTCATCCTTAATCACCAAGAACAAGCATTCATTGTCATCGTGATCTTCATATTTTGAATCCTCATCAGATATACTAGCATTCTCATTCACATAATATGCTTTTTTAATCTTCTTTCCTTTATTTTCTTTCTCATATCTTTGTTTATTCCTTTTAGCTCTTTCCGGACACTTTGTAGCATAATGACCTATTTCTCCACAACTAAAGCATTTAAAGGGTAACTTACCTTCATACTTCTCAGATCCTTTTGTCATTCTTCTTACATAGTTAGCTTTCATCAAGACTTTCCTCATCCGGATCTTTAGCTTTTGTAGCCTTAAAAGCAGTTTTTTATTTGCATCCATTCCATAGATTTATCTTCCTCATCTCATAAGATGTCAAAAATCCCAATAGAATATCTTTAGTACAAGTCTTATAATCTATAGTCTTCTCAATAGCACATAATTTCTCATTGTAAGCATTAGGAAGAGTTCTAAGAATCTTCTTCACAATCCTAGTTTCATCTATAGTAGTGCCAATTCCTCGCATTCCAGCCACTATCTCATCCAATCTTTGTACATAAGCTTTAACATTCTCATCTTCAGACATATGTAGAAGCTCAAACTATGTCTCCAAACTTTGTAACTTTTCCTCTTTAACTTTTTCATCACCTTCATGTGCCCTTTCCAAAGCATCACAAAATTCCTTAGGAGTCTTCATATTTTGAACTTTAATCAACTCAGAATGTACCAGACTATTCTTCAAAATGTACTTCACCTTGTTTTTTGCTTCATGTGCTTTGATCTCATCAGCTGTGCTCGGACCATTTGCAGGATTGTAAGAATTCTTGTAAGATTTCTCCACATCATATCCACAATATTCTAGATATTCTTCCATAAACACTTTCTAGATAGCATAATTAGTTCCATAAAAACCTGAATAATCATAAATCATTTTGCTAGCCATCCCGAACCTTCCTCAAGTAGTTAAGATCTTCACCAAGGAACCAATATCTGATACCAATTGTTGAATGGGACCACTAAGAGGGGGGTGAATCAGTTGTCACAGAATTAAACCTTTTAATTCAATCACCGGAACTAATCCTTAACACTTCTTAAATGATTGATCATCAAATGTCAATGAAGAAACTTAAATCCAACACATAAACAAAATAACACTAGATTTACATGGAAAACCCAATGAGGGAAAAACCATAGTGAGGATTAACTCACACTATAGAGAATATCAAAAACCTATTACAATAGGCTCACTACCCAAGAAACAAGTCTCACTACCAAAACAAGGATTCACTTTCCAATAGAGCTAACAACCCGGAGGGCTCACTACAACAAAGATACAAAGAAGACAAAGAAGACTTGTTACAGAGAGAAGACAATCTAAATGCAATAAAGGATTCCACCACAATCACTCACAAACATGCATGAATGATAGTGTTCACCTTCCGCTCACTACATCTAGAAACTTAGCATTTAGACTTCACACTAATTTTCCACACTCACATCACACACACTCATTGG
Source organism: Sequoiadendron giganteum (assembly GCA_007115665.2). NCBI lineage: Eukaryota > Viridiplantae > Streptophyta > Pinopsida > Cupressales > Cupressaceae > Sequoiadendron > Sequoiadendron giganteum. The sequence continues at coordinate 539,320,840 of CM021104.1, read as the reverse complement.
ATAGCATTAATGTCACATCTATCTACTCTTTTTATTTCACTTACTTCTCTTCTTCGCTCTTGTATATTTTCATCACTAACTCATCTCGTATTTATACTATTTTCAACTTTGAAACATATCCAAAGTCGGCTATCCAAATTCAAATTCAAATTAGGTCAGTTCCAAAACATCCTAGGGTGGAATTAGAATTAGGGTGACCCAAACACACCCTTCAAGGGACCCAAATAGATCTATCATGTTTCACTAACTTTGAAAGTATTATTCTACACAAGGTCGGCCAAACCAATGTAAAAAACATAGAAAAATTAAGCACAAACTTTCCAAATACCAAAATTATCTTCAATATGATCAAAACAACTCATCTCTAGAACCACAAGTCATAATTCTTCATGAAAGAGAAATGCAGACCAGCAACATTTCTCCTGGACCTCAACACAGAAAACTATAGTTCACAACTAGTGAACACAACTCACACTAAACAAGGAATCAACGGCCAAAAATATGGATATAACATCTTCCAACCACCATGATCAACATATCTGAACCACATAAACATAGGAGGAAAAACTGGAGCAAAAACTGAACACTTACAATCTTCTTTCACTACAATTTTCTCAATATCCTCACCATATACAACCAATAGCAACTAGTGATAACCAATTGACTAGTTCACATCAATGAAAACACTTTCAATTCTTCTATCATTCCTCCCATTCTTAAGAAAAAAAGATTCATTGCATTCAGAGCAGAGTATTGCAAAACAAATCATTAATAATAATCTAGATCCAATGGTTTAGATGAATTTAAGAAGAAATAACATGAAGGTTACCAATTTAGAAACACAATTGGAGAAGGGCGCAAGGTTAGAAAGAGTTAATCTATATTGGGGAATCAAGAAGAGAACCTAAGCCTTATTGAAGAAGATCCAGAATTTGAAGAATTTATAATAGAAGATATTTTGGAAACAAAATAACAGGGAATTATAGATCCTATATGCATAAGTTGGACTACTACCAAGGCATTGGGCAAAGTAAAAAAAGGTAAAGGCAAGAAATCAAACAAGCAAAAAAGAGAAGAGAAAGTAGTGGATAAGGGCTTGAAAAGTATCTCTAGTTTTCTAATATCCAAGGGACTTACAGCCTCCCTTGGAGAGAAATGAAGATCTCCTCATGGAATATCAAGGGCTTAAATGCCCCTAACAAGAGATTCTTAATTAAGCATCATTTAGAAAAAATATCAGCAGATATAGTAATGCTTCAGGAAATGAAACTAAAAAAGAAAGAGGAAGAGACATTTTTGAAGTATTATAGAACCTAGTTGGTCTTTTTCCATGAAGCCAATGGATTGTTTGGTGTCATTGCAATACTATGGAAGAATATTAATATAACACTAAGTTTAATTCAGACATATGATAACTAGATGGAATGTAGGGTAACATATTTCAACTCTATCAAGGATTTCACTCTATTCAATATCTATGGGCTCATTAAAAATGAGGACAAAAATGAAATATGGAGAGTGATAAGTAACAAAATTGAGCAATTGGGTGATCAATAGGAATGTATATGATTTTAGAGATTTTTTGGAAAACATTAGGGCTATAGACTGTAAGACATCCAATAGAGTATACACATGGAATAATCATAGATTAGGCTTCACAAACATTATGGAAAGACTTGAAATATTTTTAATAGCAACTAAATGGATGGAGGAAGAAATAAAAATGGAAGCAACTATCCTCCCAATTTTGGTGTCTAGTCATTTCCCAATTCTAATAGAAATAAAAATAGGATTAAAACAAACAAAAACTTACTTTAAGTTTTAAAATATGTGGTGGAGAGATGAGATTCTTGTACCTTCCATAGAGGCTTGGCTGAAAGAATGTGATGTTAGAGGTACTCCTAGCTTTGAATTTAAGAAAAAGCTCCAGTTCATAAAATTAAATCTTAAACAATGGAACAAGATGGTTTTTAAGAACATATTCCAAGAGAAGGAGAAAGTAGAAAAGAAATTAGATCTGAACAATAAGATAATAAAATATGGTATGTATCAAGAGGACTTCCAAAAATATCAACATCTTAAGAATTATCATGAAGAGATATTGGCAAGAGAAGAAGTATATTAGTGAGACAAAGCCAAGGAAACATGGCTAAGAGAGGGGATACAAATTCCAAGTACTTTCATGCTAAATCTAAAGCATGAAGGGATTTTAATAGAATCTATGAAACTAATACTGAGAATGGTAATGTTGTTAGAGATAGAAACTCAATAGAGGTGGAGGTAGTAGCCTTCTTTAAGAAAATGCTAGGGGAAAAACATAATCTAGATATATGCAACAATGAACCAATTTTAGACTGCATTCTCGATTGTGTTATTGAGACAGACAGTAATATGCCAAATGAGCAAATATCAATGGAAGAAATTTGTATTGCCACCTTCCAACTCCATATAGAAAAATAACCTAGTCCAGATGGATATCCCATGATATTTTATCAAAAATTTTGGCACTTAATAGGAAAGTATGTGTTGAGTGTGGTTGAGGGATTCAAGAAAAAGAAAAAAATTATGAAAGATCTCAACAATATAGTAATATCCCTAATTCCAAAAAAAGTTTGTAAACCCTCTAATGAATACCATCCAATCTCTTCATGTAAAAAAATTTAAAAATTATTATTAAATTTGTGGCCAATAGGTTAAAAATATGTTGAAATCCATCATATCATAAGAAAAAAGTGGATTCTGCCTAGGCAAGGAAATTATTGTCAGTATTATAGTTGCCAATGAAGCAGTGCATTTGATGACTTTAGAAAAAATTCAAGGCATGATGATCAAATTAGATATCAGTAAGGCATATGACAAGGTAAAATGGAATTTTCTATTAGAATTTCTCAGAAGGTTTGTTTTTAATAACTCTTGGATAGAATCCATACATCAATGCATAACAATAGTAAGATACTCAATAAATGTCAATGGATCAATTTGTGGTTTTTTCTTTGCCACTAATGGACTGAGGCAAGCAGATCTTATATCCCCATTTATATTTATCATAATAGCATATTCCATGGGGAGATCCTTCAAGATAAGAAGACAAAACAATGTGTGAAAAGGCATTAAAGTAGCTCAAGGGCTCAGTCCAATAATGCATACCCATTTTGTTGATGGTACAATTCTATTTGGTGAATCCAACATGAGAGAAGGAGAAGTAATAAAAGAGGCATTGTAGGAATACATTACGAGCTCAGGACAATTGATAAACAAATAAAAATCCTCAATGCTCGTTTAATACTAGGAAGGACACACAGAAATGGATAGTGAATCTACTTGGATTCACAATTATAAAAATTCCAGCCAAATACCTTGGGGCAACGTTAATATCTGGAGCATGTAAATCTCAGCATTGGGAGGATATTCTAGAAAATTGTAAAATAACGATTCATCATGGAAAAATAAATGATTATCATTGTCAGAAAGAATATTAATGATCAAATTTGTACTTGTGGTTGTATCGATATACGTAATGCCATGCTTCTAGATAACACATAAGATTGCGTCAAATTTAGATATCTTCCTCAAAAAAATCTATGGGAAGGTTCCGAAAAGGAAAATAAAATACCTCTGGTACACTGGGAAAAGGCATGCTTACCAAAATTAGTCGGAGGTGTTAGATTGAGAAAAATGAAGGCACAAAATATGGAATTAGGAGCTAAGCCCTTATGAAAAAATTATAGGGAATTGAATAGACTATGGTGCAATATCTTTCAAAACTGTTAATGGATGATAGCTTCGGTCAGATATGAATGACAGTGATGCAAGTATCATTGTCATTCATAAGTGATCGAAATTATCATACATACTATGATATTTCTAAAGGAAACATTTAAATCAAAATTATGAGCATTCATATAAATTCATTCATTCTTGTGATTTTATATTCTACATTTGTTTGAAATTGGAATCCTCTTGAAGTCACCCGCCAGCATGTAGAAGGGTGTGTATGTGTTAATACATACATAACAAACAGTATTAGACTATAGACAGTCCACATACAAAGGGACACGCCCCTTGAGCGGACGTGTCTCCACGTGTGGAGACACATCCTCTCAAGGGACGCATCCCTTAGAGGCGGGTCTCTCCTCTTACAAATAGAAGTTCCATCATTGATATGCAAACATAGAAATCGGACAATGTTCTACAATCAGCACATTCGAAATCATGAGAAGAAATCTGTAAAACATCTTTAACAAATATAATCAGACCTGCTTAAATTTTACAATCCTCAACATGGTATCAGAGCTGAGTTTCGAGATTAAGCAGCAAGAAGAATAGGATAGACGCCTGAGCAAGAGACTCTTTGTCATCATCGTGAAATTAAGATTTGACGGTAGAAGCTATTGGGACAATATCAAGATAGGAGTATTCGATATCCGCTGGAGCTAGGAGACACATCACATGTGGTTGCTGTCCATTCTGAAGGAATTGAGCTAACAACACTAGTTGCATAAGCATTGAGGATTAGATGATATCATGTGTTCTGCAAGAAGGGATGCAAGCACTCTCAGGATCAATGCTATTCATGATCACAGATTTTGGATACGATTTCCAAGCATTTAGCAAGGATATAGCCCCTAGATATTTGCTCATAGGGCGTTGAGAGTGGCGGATTTTCCATCGCATGGCTGAGTCTCCAGCTCTAGTCACGACCTCTACTTTCTTAGCGTCACCATCGGATCTACCAAGCACGCCCACGGAAGTATCAGTATTTGTAATTGCAGCGAATAACATTGAGGCATCACTAGAAGTTGGACAAGAGCTCTTGTTTTGTGAAATTCATTGATCCATCAATTCCCGTCTATCATCTCCAGGCGTCTTCACATACAGGGTCACGATTTTCAGATTACATATTTAATCTACCATCGGGTATCTAATACGGACACATCATTCCCTAAAAACATCACATTTTCTCATGAGATTATATGGAAATGTATCGGTCTCCCTTGTGCACTAGGCTCTTTTCACTGTGGACACTCTGAAGGCTTATTTGTATTGCCATCGTATGTGATTGTAGTTGTAGGTGGCAAGAGCCGAAGGCTACGCAGCCACCAGCAAAGAGATTTCCCCCAAAAACTAATAATAAAAAATAGTTTGAAATCTATATGCCTATCATGATTAATCATTTCCACATTGGTGGCAAACTATATCAATGTGATGCGATTGGAATTGATTGAATTCCTGCGACCACTCAATCAATGATGATAATACCTTCTGAGAAAGTGTCGACTGTAGGAGCTTGGCGGTGATGTCTTGGTTTCCCTTGGGTTTGATAGGCTCAAGAAAGACAAGCAGATACTATTACTTGGCCTTGACATACTAATCTCCCCGACTCCATTAAATTGCGAATTCAATAGTATGGCGGCTAAGTAGGATGCCGACTTCGTAGTAGAAATAGTTATTCTTGATTGTTTCTAAAGTAGCTTCAAATAATAATATCTCTGAACCAAATCCATCGATCATCTCACTCAAGAACAAAATGGAATCTTCGATTTTCAGCTCAAGCGAAGGGCGGACTCAATGCGATCGACGCCACTGTAAAGGGCGGAGAGAGCAGATATTGTGATTGATCATTCAGATTCATGACTTTAAGGATGGATCAAAATATTTAAAGAGATAAGTATTCTTTGGTTGTTGAGTTATATCATTTGTTTTGATCTTGTGAATTCTCTTGAATTGTGTTGTGTTCACTAGCATAAGATCCTTTGAAAATTTCATTCATGATATAAGTTGTATGATTTTTGGATAGTTATGAACTATTTATAATCTCTTCTAGATGCTTTCAGGATGGATTAGAAGCATAAGAGATTGTTTACAAAAGAAGAAAGAAAATGAAGACTGTGCTTGCAACCATTAGATTGTGTGGATGGATGAAGTCATCCCTTCTAAGAAGAAGTAATTAGAGCTTCAGAGGGAGTCTCATCTTCACTTGTTGTAATGCTTTGAGATAGAGAGGTATGAGGAGAAAGCCCTTGTTCATCTCTAAGACTGAGATGAGGCGTCATGTTGAGAGACTCCATGATGACAGGTCCTAGGATCTAACTTTAGAAGAGCTCCAAGCACCCGCAGTGTGGCTTAAAGGGGGGGTGTTGGATATAAGCCACACCTGGACTGATAATGGGCTGGACACAAGGGGCTAGTAAGCTCAGTTGATAGAGAACTCCAGCAACAAATGGAAGGTCCTAGTGAATACTCTAAGTCAGCTCATGTGTGAGCCAAAGTAAATTCACTTAATGGTTGTGAAACACATCTTGAGATATCTTCAAGGCACCATTGGACATGGTCTTCATTACAAGAATGATCCACTAGATCTACATGGGTACTCTAATTCAGATTGGGCTGGAAGTGTAACTGATTGAAAAAGCACATCAAGATGCTGCTTCAGTTTGGGATCGGCTATGATCTCCTGGATTTGTAGAAAACAATCGTCAGTTGCACAAAGCTCAATGGAAGTTGAATATATTGTAGCCTCAATGGGAGCAAGAGAATCAGTGTGGCTTTGTAAATTGCTTGTGGGACTCTTTGATCTAAGCGCATTGAGATCCCCTATTTTTTTGTAAGAGATATGGTGGAAAGGAAAGTGATCCAGTTGGAGTATATTAGTTCAAATGTTTAAACAGCGGACATACTCAACAACTTCTCTCTAGAGTTAAGGTTGAACTCTTCGGGTAGAAAACTTGGTATGTGATTTGATATTATGTTTGAAATTCAAATTTTTTTATAAGTTGTACTAATATATAAAGATGTTTAATGTGTAAACTCTTGTGTCATGTGTGTGACTCCGTGACTTTATGGGCCTACCCCTCCTATGTACATTATCAAAAGGTGACGATCTTTCTGATAATGAACACTTGTATTTGACATTGTAAAGTGACAACTCTACAATGATAAAACTATCATAATAGATATCATATGGCTTGATATCTATAGACATGTCATGATAGTATCTCTTAGACACCTTGATGGATATCATGAGACTTGATGTCTGAAGGTCATTGTGACTCATAAGAGATGATCATGGTGGATGATTATATCCTGGATATGCCATGATCTATTGTAGACATCATGTGACTTGATGTCAGTGCACATACCATAATGAAGATATGTATGAAGAATTTCATGTGACTTGACACTCTCAGAAGCATATCATATCTTCTGATATCACAAGTTAGGTGATATCACTTTTGGAAGTTATTCTTCCTAGTTAAAGAGGGAGTGGAGAAATGATGAAAAATGTGTTATGAAGAATGTCATGTGACTTGACAACTTTGAGAAAACATATCATATCACATGTGAAGGTGATATATTGACTTATTTGACTTGAAATATCTTCCCTAGCTAAGAGGGAGTGTTAATGGATGATAGCTTCAGTCCGATATGAATGATAGTTATGCAAGTATCATTTTCATTCATAAGTGATCGAAATTATCATACATACTATGATATTTTTGAAGGAAACATTTAAATCAAAATTATGAGCATTCATATAAATTCGTTCATTCCCGTGATTTTATATTTTGCATTTGTTTGAAATCAGAATCCTCTTGAAGTCACCCGCCAACATGTAGAAGGGTGTGTATGTGTTAATACATACATAACAAACAGTATTAGACTGTAGACAGTCCACATACAAAGGGACACACACCTTGAGCGAGCGTGTCTCCACGTGTGGAGACACATCCTCTCAAGGGATGCATCCCTTAGAGGCAGGTCTCTCCTCTTACAAATAGAAGTTCCATCATTGATATGCAAACATAGAAATCGGACAATGTTCTGCAATCAGCACATTCGAAATCATGAGAAGAAATCTGTGAAACATCTTTAACAAATATAATCAGACCTGCTTGAATTTTATGATCCTCAACAAAAACAAATACCTAGATAGTTCAAATTCAAAAAGGATCCTTACCATGGGAAACTTGGTTAGTGAATCAACCATTTGGAGATTTCTATAGGATAGCAAGAAAGTTATCACTGAACATCTAACTTGGAAAATCAACAATGGGAAGGAAGCTAACTTTTGGAAAAAATCTTGGAATGGTTACAGTACATTAGATGAAGTGGGAAAAATTAAGTGTTGGTAAGTTTATTTTCATTGATATCAAAAGGATATCTGAGAGATATCAAATGGGGAGATTTTTGCTTGATGTCAAAAGGGCGTTGTAGGATGTAAAAAGAAGGTCATTGGCATTCTGGATATCAATGAAGTGTGGTGGATTAGTCTAAAAAATAATGATGAAGTATGATGGAGAAAAGAGCATGTTTTGTAATTGTTGCAAAGTTGCTCAAAATACTATAATGTTGTCATGCAATATTGACATGTTATTACATAGAATTTTTTTGGAAGTCTAGAGAAATCAGTTGGCAGATCTAATATGAGTTTTTCATGCTCATTCTAGTTGTGTGATCAACATGATTAGAGGATAAGAATGGAGCTTAGAAATGATTTAATTCTTCTCTCTAGTCTACTTAGGGTTTAGCAGAGAAACCGTAAAAGCTTCATCCATGGCACTCTCACAAATTTTCTATTTTGATGTTGACTGGATACCGGTTATAGAAGGTAGCTTAAGTTATGAGTTAATCCTTAAAATTCATGAAAAAACCAGCCCCTCCACCTAGGTATTACTAGCTCAAAAAGTGATGAAGACTATAATATTACTTAAGTCTAACCATAAATATTTTTTCCATGTATGATCAATGGTGGAGATCTTCAATTGACAATCAGGTGGCTCCCGCATGCTCGCCTGCTCTAAAGGTGATGTCAATGATTGTCTATGGAAGAGAAAAAATGTGACAAGTGTCCAGGTGGGACCAAGCCTAAGGCTCATGGCCTAAGGAGATCAATATTCAACGTTGTATCAAAGAGAGATCAATGGTAGCTGCAATATCATTGTTTCAGATGGCTTTGATAGGGGTAAAGTTATGATGTGCAAAGTTCTACCAAGCGGTAGAAGCTTATTACATCACCAAGGTTCTTCACATCGTGAATGTTAATTGATAAGTGTTAAGTAAAATGCACTAGGATTACTACATGTGATGGAGGTCTAATGGTGGATGATGAAGATTGAGATTGGACGGTCTCCACTATTTTGTAGAAGGAATGGTGGGTCTGTGTTTTAATTCAGTGATGGAGCAAAATCATGACACATGTCTAGTGGAACCGAGTTCAAAGATAATTCACATCGTTGTTGTGAATCATCTAGAAAATCTCAAATTTATGATATGTGATATGGCTCCACATTTCCAAAGTGATAGATGGTGATTTATTATCGTGTTGCAACACTTCTTCACATCGCACAAGTCATCCTTCAAGCCCAAAGCAAGAATGTGATAAGCATATATGATGTGATAGAGATCAATGGCATGATTTTAAAGAGAAGTTTGATCTAATGACTATGTTTTAAATTTAAAGTGGTTGAATGAGGATCATTGGATAATGGTGTAAAGTTGGAGATTGATGACCAACATTCAAAGATTTGATTCTATAACAATTAGGTGGTGGAACTCATAATCAAATGGTGGAAGATAACATAGTGAACTAAATTGATTGTTGTAACCATTCATGTTGTGAATTTGATTGGATAATTTGGTGATTTGTCAGCATCATCAAAGCACAGATAGCTAGAATATCTAATAGCAGATCACTCAAGGAAATAACTCAATCAAGCATTTATGGCATTCAATGAAAATGAAACCCTAAGATTGTAAAATGATAAATATAGAAAATTCATTGAAAGAGGTCGGTGGTTCATGGCTCAAGGAAAGGATGCTTGTCAATGAAGGAAAAAGTGAGCTAATTCTATCATATGTGTGTGTGTAGAATGGTTGAGTGAATGTTTGAAATAGAAACTAGATTGTAATGCAGAGAACATCATTGAGGGTATGCATTCATAATAGCAGACGTGTGAAACAGAGTAGAGAAAGAGGAAAAGAGCATAGCAGAGGTATGAGTTGTTGAGTTAGCAAAAGTAGTAAAATTGGAGGAAATATTTGAAGAGAATCAAAGCAGAGATTGATCAATTTTAGATTAAGACTGTAACATTGAATTGAATTCATTCATAAATAATATGTAATCTATATTTTTTTGCTCTATAATTTCATTATAAATCTAATTGGTTGATGCCATGAGAAAACTGAGTTGATGCTTAAATTAGGGAGTAGGTGCTTCCTTAGAGTTGGTGCTCTTAAACTAGGGGATTGGTGTCTCCTTAGGGTTGGTTCCCTTAAACTTTGTAACTAGTGAGGTTTTATTATGAGGCTAGATCAATACATTAGATCCTAGCAGCTATTCTCACCATGGTGTTACCCATATTGTGTTTTCCACATATATCTAGTGTTATATGCATATGTATGTGTGTTTATCTCTTTGTATATACTTGTATATTGGTTTAAAAGTATTAAATAACTAGTTTGAATTGATATATTATTTCAACCCCTCTTGGTACATAGTTGTGTTTCAACATTAAGGAGTACATTAATCCACTTACGGAGCTAATTAGACACAAGGTGAGAGACTATATCTACATGGAATCTCCTAAATATAGAAATCAATATGAATATATTGATGTGGATTCACTGCTAGTCTTTATGGAAACAAAAAAAATCTTAAGGAGAGAATTAAGTAATAGAAGGATCATCTTAATAGAGGAGGATGAAGAAATAGTATGGTGTGGGGCTCAGTCAAGAGAATACACCATTAAATAGGGTTATTAGATTCAAAATGCTATACAAGTAGATAATACATGGCCAAGTACATTATGTTGGTATCCATCCATGTTACTAAAGGTGGAAGCCTTTTTATGGACTGCATTAAAAAAGATTATACTTACAATAGAGATATTAAGTGCAATCGGTATACAAGGACCAAACAAATATACTCTATGTTATAAAAAATGTGAAACAGTTAATTATCTCCTTGTAGGGTGTCCATATTCAAAGAAATGTTGGGAGTGGATTCAAGAATTTCTAGGTTCAAGAAAAGAAAGGTAGGATGATCTTAAAGAATGTTTGATTAGTTAGCCAAGAGGAAACAACCACTCATTATGGGAAAATGTACGGGTTACTACTCTATCAATGATTGTATGGAATATATGGAAGGAAAGGAATCAAAGAATTTTCAAGGAAAAAGCATGGGTAAAGAAAAATTAATACAAAAAATCAAAGAAGGTTTATGTGAGCTTTTTAATGCAAAAGGCATGGTGAAATCAGGTACCAAATTCATAAGGTGAGATGAGGAGCTGCAGAAAATTTGGATCAACCTAAAAAGACCTAAAGGATAACTCAAAGACAAATCAAAAATCAAAAGAGAGGTTGTTTGGAAGGGACCATTGCAATGAAGATACAAGATCAATTTTGATGGATCACAAAAAGGAAATCCTAGACCGGTAAGAGTAGGGAACATCATAAGGGATAGTGGTAGGAAATGTATTTGGGAATTATCCAGAAAATTGGATATGCAACAAATAATGAAGCTGAAATAGAGGCTTTGGCTTTGGGACTATGAATGTGTAGAGAAAAACTATCAGAAATATAGATATTGAAGGTCACTCATTACTATGCATACAACCAATAACAAAGAACCAATAGGAGTAGGGTGCATCATAAGGGATAGTGGTGGGAAATGTATTTGGACATTGTCCAGAAAATTGGATATGCAACAAATAATGAAGCTGAAATAGAGGCTTTGGGATTGTGAATGTGTAGAGAAAAAATATCAGAAATATAGATATTGAAGGGCACTCATTACTATGCATAAAGCAATAACCAAGAAAGATATGCGAAAATAGAAATTAAAGAGTTGGGTGCTAAAGGTCTAGAAATATATGGAGGAATTAGAGGAATTCTTGATATCTCATATATACAAATAGGCAAATGGTGTCATAGATTTCTTGGCCAACTTTGTTTACAATTAAGATAAAGATATTATCATTGATTCAAATCCTAATAAGTGGTTAGGATTAGAAGACCTAATGAAAAAGGATCAATTAAATACTAATCAACATATTCAATCCTATTCTTAAGTGATGCATAGTTAGAAAAAATAAACAAGAGACAAGCGTCTGATGTCTAGTTCATGAAAAATGAACAAATGATTAGAAAATATTCAAAAGAGGAATACAATAGTAAGCCCAACAAATGTAATCTACATAACATTTAGAGTTTAGCATGTTAAAATTCTCACCCTTTACTTCACTAAATAGAAATAAATTGGAAATATTCTAGTAGGTCACACGTAACCAAAACTTGGATAAACTAGAGCACTGCAACACCATTTTAACCAAGACAAAATGTAATCAACATAGAAATAGATAGAATTTGTACTCGATGAGGTACACACATCAAAAATATAAGAAACTAAAAATTATTTTGTCAATATCCTTTACTCACATAAAATTAACACCAATGGACCAAAATTATCATCACCGTAAGAGATAGAAAATACCCTTGTAGGGTTACTTTCAACAAAAATCTTGACAAAATAGTATACTGTAACATCATATAGATTGAGATCTAATTTTTCCATCAACGTAAAAGAGTGAAATTGACCTCATATGACTACATATACTAAAATCCATAACACTAAAAATCAAACCCCATGGCATTATCATCACAACAGTAAATATAAAATTTTCTTGAAGTCCATTTGCATCCAAAACCATGTTAGTAAAGAGTAGTGCAACAACATTTTAAATGAGACCAAAATTTATCATCAAAACAATATATAGAATTTGTATTCAATGAGTATACATATATTAGAAAACACATGATATTTTAAAGTATTGGAGCACTATTGCAACCATTTTCTTTTGTCAAATCCTTTACTTCACTAAAATCCACTGGTCTAAAAGCATCATCACCGTAAGAGATTGTAAATATTCTTCTAAGGTCACATTCAACAAAAGGCATGGAAAAATAGGTTAATGTAATACCATATTGACTGAGGTATAAATTTTTCATCACTACAAAAGATTCAAATTACCCTCGTAGGGCATAAACAAAAAAGCCATAAGATATCAATAGATTTCTTACAAGGTTCTATGGATAAAAAGTGAAGAGTCTTTGGCATATGCATCAAAAAAAAAAAATTAATGGAGGGGTTGCAACCATGACATTACACATTAACATTATTAGATCCATGCTTCATCTAAAATTCCCCTGAAGCTTAGAGTGTCCACACAACACAAATTGTCAAAATGCAAACCATAGAACAAAAGCACCAAAAAGGGGTTGGGTATTAGCTTCAAATCCTATTCCTCATCGTATTCAAGGAAGTCATTTATCCATTGAAAATACTTTACTGGCTAATAATAGTAAAGCTTCTTCAAGAAATTGAAACCATGAACTACTTGGTCATAGTGGCTCCAAAGCTCTACACCAGTCAAATCCAGAAGGAAGGAAAGACACTCAACTTTTGGATCCATATGGCACTGTAATCTCACAAAATTGCACTTAGGGGAAATTTCACATTTTAGCACTTTTCCTAGAATTTATGACAAAAACCACATGGGTCATAATTTCATGATTCCAACTCCGTGTATTCCAATGGTGAAGTAATATCAACCCATCAACCTGTTTCTTCAAAACTAGTGTTTTAGATGCCTATGCGACATGCAAACATCTATGCAGTGTGCTAGCGTCTTGACGATTTTTTGAGTTTGAAATGGGGAATCTCAAATCTTGGCTTTTGACATGCGTCTTTGCAATTAAGATCTTGGGTGTAATGGCTCTTTCCTCCCTTGCATGCAACAAGTCCCCCTCCTTTTCTCTTATTTTGTGGGTTCTCTCATTCAAGGCTCTCTTCTCAACTTCTACTCTTCGAAATTGCACTTCTATGAGAGAAGCTCTGTTGAACCAAGGTCTCTCCAACAAAAAATACTTTCTAACAATCTTTCAATGGTTTTTTTGTGTGTTCAAGAGGGGGATGATGCCTGTTGGTAATGCTCTCTCACTCTTTCTTATTTATGAATAGATTAGATCTATTTGTTCATTTACTACTTAGTGGTGTGGATTCTCCTCCTAAAGTGGAGATTGTTTTCACCACTTCCTTTTGTTTATTTTGATCACTCTCTCTATCTATCTAGCTATCTGTGGAGGTAGGAACACCAAAACTAGGGTTTGACTGTGACAAGCCCCAAAATAGCCCCAACATTTTTCCTCATCCCTTTTTTGTGTAGGTTGCTAAAGGATTCAAATGTTGGTTATTCATAAGCTACCTCTTAGCTCTCCTTCTGCTCTCTTTTAGTTTTTGTTCCTTATCTTGTCATTATATTCAATGGACCTCGCATCTGGGTTAGATAGTGAAGTTATTGGTATCCTACTTAAGTTTTGAGTTCTTTGTCAATTAGGATGCTAGTGTGTCTTTTAGATTCCAGGGCACCATGCTGGCATCCTAGTTCCATATTGAAGTCCTTTTGTTGAGATCTCTCCCTTCGGAGGCAAGAATCGAGAAGCTTTTCTCTCTCAATTTTTGAAGCAGTATTTTATGATAATTAGTCTGGATATAGTTTCTATGCAATTTCTTCATTCAGCTTGTATTGAAGTGGTTAAGGGCAGTTCGCTCCTTGGGATTCTCTTGAGAACAAAGAGAATTGTCATCCCCCTTATCTCACATTTTGGTGAATCCGACGTGAACATGTCAAATATTTTTCTATAATGTTTTAATGTTTATGATAATGCTTTCTCCAAGGAAGATTTTGATATGTTAGATGATTCTCTGGATGACTTCTTAGAAGCATCTTCCTCTACCTATAGATCTTCTAAGCAATCTTCTTTTTCACAAGTTGAAGAGTCGGTAAACATTGTGGTGGTCTTTGTGGATTCTCCAATCCCTAAGAAACCTATTGTTTAGTTGACTCCAGATATCCCCTCTCCTAAGAGGATTCATTCTATTTGTGCAATTTAATATCATGATGATTCACTAGATTTATATTCAAGGTTTGTAAAAGATATGGACTCTACTTCTTATAATGTTGTTGGGAACACATATAATACAAGAATAAACAAACGGAATTTGGATCAACAACCTTATTCCCCTACACCTCAACCTACTCAAATTCCTACTTCTTTACCACCTTCTTAATCTATTCTTCCTTTAGCACCTAAACTCGCAACTAAAGCACCTGGTGATTACAATCTTGTCAAGAAACTTCATGTTACTTCGGCTAGGATCTTTCTTTGGCATTCGCTTCAAATCACTCTAGTTTATCAATGTATGCTTCAAGAAGCCTTGTAAAAGATTCTCTTGCTTGCCTCTATTATGCCAATATATGTTAATGCATTGATGGCTCATATTGATGTAGATTCATTGAATATTACATTCTATCTACAAGAACTTCTACCCTCGGGTGTGTAGAAACAAGTGGATCATTTGATGATTATAGTTAATGTTAATACTATCAATATTAGATGTACCCTCATTGACACCAGTTTGGCTCTCAATGTTTGTGGCATAGATCTACTACCCAAGATTAAATTTGATTCTTCTTCTTTAGTTTCTTCTTCTTTGTATATTCATGGGTTTCAAAATGTTGGCCGACAAGCTCTAGGCACGATAATCTTGCCTTTGTAGTTGGGCCCCATCACCTTACCCACCTTGTTTTACATGATTTTTGGCCCCCTACCTTATAATATTCCTCTGGGAAGACCCTAGATTCATGTTATGGGTGTTGTAACTTCCACTCTACATCATTCGCTAAAGTTTGTTGCAAATAATTGAGTAGTCACAATCAAAGTTTACTCGAAAGTTGTTCACCTTTGTGAGCTAGCGACTATTGGTCATGCTTCAATTATCTCCACTCTTAATAATTGTATTCCATCCCTAACTTTTGATGTGATGGAAAGCTCCTTGGTGATACCCTCTATGGAGGTTGTCCCCAAAGTGAGCACTGCTAAAGAAGAAGAACCTAAAGCAGAAAGTCCTAAGTCCTCCTCATCTACTTCTTCTTTTGAACCTAATGCATTCCTTGGTTATGATTAGGGATCCTTTGAATTATCTGAATTCTTAATTGGAGAATACAAATTCAATCCTGCTCATCTAAAACTTTTGATAACCTCAAATACCTTTGATGAGGAAGCATATAAAACTCTCATTGAGAAAGAAAGTTGTGATCCCATTCAGGAGACCAACCATTCCCCTATCAAGGAGGATAATCTTGCTTCTGCTAAGAAGGTTATTTTTTGTGAATCAAATAAAGGAGATGGATGTGATCTCATAGATGCATTCGATGTCCATTGGTGGAAAAATTCTCTCTATGTGGAACCACCACCTTCTAAAGTCTTACAAACATGCTATAGTTTTGGATATAGATTTGCTTCTTAATATGGCTATGGGTGAAAAGGCCTTGGAAGTATTGAGCAAGGAATATAGGTCCCTATCCTATTCAAGCCTTGTAAGCACTATCTGGGTTTGGGATGCTCTATTGAACAATCTAAGCAAAAACCTTAGTGGAGTGTTAACATGATTTCGGTTGAACCTCTCAATTTGATCCATCCTAAATTGATAGAGGATGGGGCACAGGATGAAGAAGTCCCCTTAGATGTTTTCTCTTTGGATGAATCACTTGATGAGTTCTTAGGTGCCTACTCCTGTCTACCTCCTTTTCACCATAAGAGACGATTCCCATATTTCTTGAGCAAATAGGTATACTTTGGAGGATCTATCCTGAATGTTGATGAGGAGGATCCTCTAGCTAATGTTGAAAATGGTGTTCCAATATTGCATCCTGAATTTCATAGTCCCCTCCTCAAAGGGGATAGTACTAAAGTCTCTATGGATCCTAATTATTTTGAAAAGGTTATTAATATTAGGAAGTTCCTTTCTTCCAAGGAAGCCAAGGAGCACTCTGACCTATATTCTTATCTTGATATATTTGCTTGGTAATATGAGGACATGCCTAATTGATGAGTCTATAGTGGTTTACAATATTATTCTATGTCCCGATACCAAGCTGGTTAAGCAAAAGATCTGAAATATTAATCCTAAGATTGCTTTGTTGGTTAAGACCGAGATAGAGAAGCTATTGAAAGCAACATTTATCTGTCCAATCAACTACTCACCTTGCATCTTGAATATAATTGTTGTTAGTAAACCTGATGGTTGTATTTGTATATGCATTGGATTTTGTGATCTTACTAAGGCTTCTCTTAAGGATGATTTTCCATTACCTAATATAGATATGATTATGGATTCGACTGTAGGCCATACCTTGTTATCCTTCATGGATGGCTTCTCAATATATAATCAGATTTGTATTAACTCAGATGATCAATATAAGAAAAGCTTCACTATCCCTTGGGGTACCTTTTTTTATGTGGTCATTCCCTTTGGGTTAAAGAATGTAGGAGTGTCCTACCAATGGGAAATGACCTTAATATTTCATGACTTCATTCATAAGATTCTAGAAGACTACATTGATAATATCTTGGTGAAATATATAACCCATCAAGATCATGTGGGGAACCTTCGTCTTATCATTCAAAGGCTTCAACTCTATGAGATGAAACTTAATCCTCTTAAGTGTGTCTTTGACGTAGATAGAGGAAAACTCTTGGGATTCATAGTCTCATTCCGGAATTGAAGTCGACACAAATAAGATAGATGAAATCGTTGACATGCCTCCACCTAGGAACACTACCAAGTTGCAAAGTTTACAAGGGAAAATTCAAGTAATTCATAGATTTATATCTCAATTGGCTGATTGCACCCTTCCTTTCACTTGTTTATTGAAAAAGGAGGTTCACTTTATATGGGATGAGGAGTGCTAGAAAGATTTCAAGTCAATACAAACTTATTTGGCCAATCCTCCCATATTAATGTCGGATATGCAAGATAGACCCTTTTTGTTTTGCCTTGCTACATCACCGTATGCTTTGGCAGCCTTTCTCGCTTAGTATGATGATGTCAAGAAAGAGAGAGTGGTCTACTACATTAGTCATGTCCTGGTTGATTATGAAACTCATTATTCATCCATGGAGAAGCAATGCCTTGATCTCATCTTTGTGATGCAGAAGCTAAGGCATTACCTTCTTCATGTTGAAACACATGTCACTGTAAAAAGTGACCTTCTGAAGCATTTGTTCTCTAGTGTTGACCTTGCTAGGAGGTTAGCGAAGTGGTTAATGTTGATTTCTGAGTTTGACAAAAAACAAATTACTTAGAAATCAATAAAGGGTCAAGTGGTTGTTGACTAATTGGCATATGCTCCTTCATCTTGCTCTTTCCCAAGTTAGCATTTATTCCCTGATGAGAAATTTTTTGTGATCAATCATGATATTGTGTGGAATATGTATTTCGATGGGTCAAGATTTTAGATTGGCTCCAAAGTAGGTGTGGTTCCAATCTCACTTGAAGGTAAGCCAGTCCCTCTCTCCTTTCGATTGGACTTCCCTTGTACCAACAACATCATCGAGTACAAATCTCTCATTGCTAGCTTGTGTGCCATGATCGCGCTAAAGATAAAACATCTTTGTATACATGGTGACTCTGAGCTTATTACAAATTAGATTACAAGAATCTATCAGGCTAAGCAAAGTAGGTTGTCTTGGTATCAAGACCTTTCTTTGTCTTTGCTTAATTGATTCTCCTCCTTCACAATATATAGTGTTCCTAGGAGAGAAAATCGACACGCAAATGCCATGGTGAGTGTCACCTCCCTGGTACCTTCGGATAAGGATATGAGAGAATACCACTTTGTGGTTCAGGTCCTTTGGTCTCCTATTGTTTATGACCAACCTGAGTTTGATGCTCCTATGTGTTCTCTCGTAGATTTAGGAGAATGGTTTTCTAACATCTACAGCTATCTAAAGACTAGAATATTTCTTGATGATGCGACAAAAAATGACCGCACTCACATATGAAAGCTTTCGTCCCATTATGTTTTCTTGTCATATGTTCTCTATCAAAAAATATTACAATGGATTTCTTCTTCGATGTCTCACTAATATGGAAATAACCCTTGCCCTTAAAGAAGCCCATTCAGGTTTTGGGGGTGGACACTTCAGTGGTAAATCCCTGGTGCAAAAATTGATCCATGTGAGGTACTTTTGGAAAATGATGGAAAGAGATTCCTTTGATTTTGTTAAAAAGTGCCTACAATGTCAACAACATAGTCATGTTATTCATGCTCTCGCACAAGAGTTACAAAACCAGACCTCTCCTTGGCCTTTCATGAAATGGGGGTTGGATATTATAGGAAAAATATCACGTCCATATTCTAAAGGACACACCTTTATCATTACTACTATAGATTACTTCACGAAGTGGGTTGAATCCATCCCTCTTTGATCTATGAATGTTGAAGCTATTTGTAGCTTTCTTATAAACAATATCATTGCTCACTTCAGGTTTCCTTCTACACTTGTTTCTGAAAATGGTATGAAATTCAAGAACAAGGAAGTAAATCAATTCTTGGAGAATTTCCACATTCAACATAGATTTGCTACACCATATTATCCTCAATCCAGTGGCCAAGAAAAAGTGTCTAATAAGACTCTTGAGCTCATTCTTCACAAAACAGTAAATAAACATGGTAAGGATTGGCATGTTCAATTAACATTCACTTTATGGCCCTATCGAACAAGTGTTTGTATGATGATAGGAACAATGCCTTACAACCTCATATATGGTGTCAAATCCATCATTCCTTTAGAGTTGGAAATTTCATCTTTGTTGGTTTCCCTTAAAGGGTTAATTGATGATGAGACTTACCAAGCTAAACATTTGCATCAACTAGAGATGTTCAATGAGCACTAATTGCAGGCCCTAAACCATATTAAAGCTTATCAATGATCGTTATCTAGACAGTTTAATCAAAGTGAACTTCCTAGAACTTTCAACGTAGGTGACCCAGTTCTCTATGAGAATTAGAGAAATGTAAATGTGTCACTTGATCAAAGGGTAAAATTTAGTCCTAATTTGTTAGGCCCTTATATTGTCATCTTTTTGTATGGCTCGGGTGCTTATGGGTTATCATCTATGGATGGGATGCCTCTAAAAGAGCCTGTTAATGTAATGTGTCTTTATCGATACTATGTGTAGTGTCTAATGTCTCATATGTGTAATGTTCACTCTTTAAGGGTCATAGAATTGCATATATTGACATTCCTTCATTAAGACATTATAAAAAAAAATTATTATGATGCAACCATGTGTGTGTGTGAAAGACATGCATACATGTGTTTTACTATGATGTGTATCCATGCATTGTATTACATATTTTTAGGAAATTAGGTCATCATTATGTTTAATTAACATACATCCATGTGTGTTCATTAAATCATGATAGCATCTAATCTAAACATACAATTATATACATATAAAATCCATAGAATCAACATACATGAAAGTAAGGAGCATACACATCAAATAAAGAATTCCATAATGTCATAATCAATATCTCATGTATATATATAAGTATCAAATGTCATGTACATGTATCGTTCCACTATCATCAAAAAAAGAGTCGTTGCTATATATGTATCAGTGTCTACATAAAAAATGATCTACAAAATATGTGTCAAGATTACAAAAATGATGTACATAGAAGGCTCTCTACACCTCGCGCATATGACTCCTAGAGCCCTCTAGCTTTGGCTATGGTTGCGGCTAGGTTCGGGGCTGCATGGAGGATATGGACCAGGTGTGGTGCTAACATAAGATGGACATCATTGTGCAAATCCCTTGATCTCTCCTTGGAGGGAAGCTATCTACATGCAGGCCTAGATAAGCTCCTGCTACATCTGTTGGTGACCTACCAGGATCATCGGTGTCGGCTGCCCCACGAGGTCATCAAGACGGCTCTATAGGGCATCATGTTCATGCTCAACACTATCAACCCTCATCATAGCCACATATCACTCTACGAGGGCCATTCGTAGCTCCCCCGACAATTGATCTCATTTCCCTTAGAGTGTAGTAGCATCTACAATCCTTTGCACAATCTCCACCTACCCCTCCTCATAGGTAGTCCTCAGGTGGGCTACCATCTTGAAAAGATGGATGTGACATCCCACTAAAGTTGACTAGTAGGAGTCTAGGATTGCCCCCTAGATTAGCACAACAGGGGCCACCTCTAATATGCACTGGGAAAACAACCTATTCCATCCCTGTGTATCCACTACAAACATAGAAAGAAAATGTATATCACTACCGCAAGATGTATAAATATGAAAATCAAAAACATAATATACATCTACATGAAGTGAAATAACTGAAAGTACTGAATGAAATAGCATGATCAATAATCATACCTAGATCCCTTGGCTCCTAGAATGGATCAGGGGGGAAGGGCACTAGGCCCCACACCATCGGCATCAGGAGTTGTCTTGGATGCTGCAAGGGCTATTGCTGGGATGAAGGGTGGTGCTAGTGGTGCCAATGAGACTGGTGTGGCCCATGGAGGAGAGGAAATCCTCTGCCATCATCTTGGCCTCAGCGATGCCACTCTAACCTCCTTGGCCTGCTCTTATTGCTCACACTGGGCCTCCTCCTACTATTGCTCCTCCTTCTCTCCTCTGCTACCTCGGTGCCTCTGCCTTTACCTCAATGGTTGTGGCAGAATATCCCCCTGTAGATTGGGATCCCCCATGGGGGCATCTGCTAGGACACTGGTGCAGGATGGTTAGCTTCCCACCAAGTTGAAAAATCTCTAGCCACACCGATAATATCCACCATGCCCATTGCCAATAGATCCTCATCATCAACCTCATCATCTGACAGGCAGATGTCTACTATGGTAGGATGTAGATGGTCCCTTGGTCATGGAGCACTTTGAAAAAATCAAGTGTATGTGGGAATTCTAGGGGGAATGGAATCCACTCGTGTTTCTGCATAACCTGGCTCTAGTAGTATAGCATGATCATAAAATTAGTGCAACCGAGAATGAAATGGTCATGCTACAGGTCTTGAAGGAACCTTCCATCATCAACCCACAAGAATAATGGGTGGGGTCTCCATCTAATCCGATCTAGCATCACTATGTTGAACTACAGCTACCAAAACAATAGATCACCATGTCTCCACTATCGTGTAAGCTCGTACCGATGAGCCAAGGGCACAGTATAATCCCTCACTCGAGGATAGCCCTCTGGCCTCATGCAAGTGATGTGTGTGAAATCCCACACCTATAGGAGTGTACATGTAGTAAAGCTCTAGTACTCCTAGTGGACATACCTCCCAAGCTACTGATACAGATGCGCAAGCATGCTACACCCCCATGCAAACATCATCTGGTACTCCACCATCTCATGAATAGTGTGGACAAGGCCCCTGTATAGGTGAGAGCCTCTCCCATCTATAGTGACTCGTGTGGCCATGGTAACCATCATGACACTACGTAGTAGGGGTGTAGTGGTTCGAGCTTGCTCGAACCATCGAGTGTAGATATTCCCAATCCCATCCCCACCGTTCGTTCGATCAGAGTAGTATAAAACACCCTCTAATCATTCTCTTGGTGAGCACATGTCATCTAGCTCCACCCGCCGACCACGAATGGGAAGACCAAGGATGCAGTAGACATCCTCCAATGTAACAGTCATCTCTCCATTTAGTAACTAGAAGCTCGATGTGGTGGCATCCCACCTCTCCATCAGGGCCATCAACATCATATCATGATACAACATCTCTAGCATAGTATAATGTGCTAGAGATCGATGTGCTCCAAGTGTGTGACCTCATCATCAGATAACCAATCCCTCTACCCTCTTAGTAGGAAAAGCACCCGCCCACTGAGATGCTCCCTAATCTTGGGGTAGTCCTGCAAAGAAGAAAAATAAATTGAGTCAATACATAGCCGATTGAGGAAAAATTAAGTTAAAAATACTAAGGGACATGTGTGCGCCGCACTAGTGTCTTGATCCACCATTAATGGCATCAGGATGACAATGTGTCCCTAGGATGGCAACGCCGATCCTAGATGCCATCATGCATGGAAGATGCATGCCTACATCCAGGACACCTACATTGCTTGAAGGTCTAAAACTAGCTCAAAATCATCAAAAATGTGTAAATCAAGAGGTTTTGAGGCCTACCTAGTCCACCTCAAGACCCTTGACTATGTGTGCACGTAGCTAGTCCAACCTGGATGCCTCGTAATCTCATTATCTTGGCATTTTGATGAATTTTCTCTCACAAAACTCATTAAAATCTTCATGATGAATATTGAAAATGACCCTTCTAGGGGCTCACCTAGGTATATAGAGGCCCCTGGGGTCCCATTTTTCCTAGAGTTTGTGGCTCCCCAATTTCTCCTGATTTTTCCCCACCTAGTTGGGGGAAAACTCAAGAGAGGGCATATAGTCACTTCTTTAGTATATTTTTCTTCTAAATCACCAAATTTCTTCTTAATCATTCTTCTCGCTGTTGTAGCTTCTTTCAATTTTTGGACTAATCTAAAATTGAGTTTTACAAAATAAAAAATTTGTGCAAATTTTCATGACAAACGACGTACTTTTCATTGAGTTCAATCATTGGGGGCATCTTTAGTACTGGATGGATCGACCTCTATGACCTTTATAGTACCTTTTCTGGCACACAAATTGATAAAACTTCAAGTTTTGGGTGGAGTTTTTCATTTATGTTTTAGTGTGACCAATTTTTCAAAATTCAAGCCCACTAAAGGGGTCAAAATGTAATGTTGTAAAATTGCACCTAGGGCCAATTTCAAATTTTAGCACTTTGCCTAGCATTTATGACACCTAAACACATTTATGACAAAAACCCCATGGGTCAAAATTTCATGATTCCAACTTTGTGTGGTCCAATGGGGAAGCAACAGCAGCCCGTTGACCCATTTCCTGAAAATTAGTGTTTCGAACACCTGTGCGGCATACAGATGTCTACGCAGTGTGTTAACATCCTAGTAGTTTTTTGAGCTTGAAATGGGGAATCTTGAATCCTGGCTCTTAACACGTGTCTTTACAGTTAGGCTCTCGGTTGTAACAACTCTTTCCACCCTTGCATACAACAAAACCCCTCCTTTGCTCTCATTTTGGGGGTTCTCTCAGTCATTCAAGGCTCTCTTCTCAACATCACTTCTCAGCTTCTTCTACTCTTGAAAATAGCACTTCTACAAGTGAAGCTCTATCAAATTGAGGTCCCTCTAATAGCAAACGCTCTCTAGCAAGCATTCAATGATGTGTCTGTGTGTTCAAGAGGGGGTCGAGGCCTATTGGTAATGCTCTCTTGCTCTTTTCTATTTGTGAATAGATTAGATCTATTTGTTCATTTACTAATTAGTGGGTGTGGGTTCTCCTCTTGAAGCAAAGATTGTTTTCACCTTTTCCTTATGTTCATTTCGATCACTCTCTCTATCTATCTGGTTATCCGTGGAGGTGAGAACACCAAAATGGGGGTTTGACTATGGTAAGCCCTGAAACAGCCCCAACATTTTTCTTCGCCTGTTTTGTGTGCAGGTTTCTAAAGAAAAGGTCGGAGGAAGGATTTGAATGTTCGGTTGTTCGTAAGCTCCCTCTTAGCTCTCTTTTTTTTCTCTTTTATTTTTTGTTCCTTATCTTGTCATTTTGTTCAATAGACCTCAGATCTAGGTTAGATAATGAGATTCTAGGTATCCTACTTAATTTTTGAGTTCTCTATCGCTTAGGATGCCAGCATGTCTTTCATACTCCAACATGTTGTGTTGGCATCCTGGTTCCATTCTGAAGTCCTTTGGCCAAGAGCTCTCCCTTCGGAGGCAGGAATCTAGAAGCTTTTCTCTCTTAGGTTCTAAGCAGTCTTTTATGATAATTTGTCTAGATATATAGTTTCTTTACAATTTCTTCATTTAGCTTGTATTGAGGTGTTTAAGGGTGGTTTGCTCCCTAGGATTCTCTTGAGAATGAAGAGACTCGTGAGCAGTGAATCGCCCTTATCTCACAGGCACTCCAAATCCCTAGGCTGGGGTATACCTATGCCTAGTTGAGTTGTAGTCACCAATTCGTCTAATCTACCTAATAGGTTAGGGTCGAACAATTCCCTTGTCATATCAGCTACCACTTGCTTTGAAACATTAATATCTAATAGATATGCCATGAAGCAGGAGGAGATGTCAGTGTTGATGTGATAATGCTCCCTCGAGACCAAAAATTCCTTGTCCAAAATGAGCTTGATTGCTTTGGCAGTCATAAAATCATTTTCTTGCAAAACCATATTGAGCCATTGGTCGATAATTTGACCTAGAAATACCAATTGACTCTTTTCGTTTGTAATTCTGATCGAAGTCTCCATGAACACAATATAATTGAATTTCTTTATTTTACTAATTTTTGTATGTTGGATATAAAAATAGCAATTAAGGAAGTCAGTCATGCATACCCTAATGAGTATCTAGTGAGATAAAATATGTGGGATTGGGATGTACTTACTACGTAACATCCTCCACCAACATTTTTCTCTCACACAAGTGAAGTGTCACTTCAGAAATATTCGATTTCACAAAAATCTCATAATATTAATAACTGGAACGACACTGCAAAGTGAAATAATTAACATTGTGCTAGGAAAAAATCAAAACTAGCAATGAGTTAAAAAGATTGCATAGGTGTCTCACGGGGAAGATAACAAAGAGTTTGAAAAGGCTTTCGGCCCAAAATTTAATATGCATGAGTGACGTGATCTGAATTTAATATTATAAAACATTAATCATTTAACCCTTCGTAGGCATCAGGACCCTGCTTTCATTTGCTAATATGATGAACATTTAGAAGAATCATTCTATAGTTAAAACTTTTCCGAGCTCAAAATATTAATATAAGATAAAATCACTTAAGTCATCTCAAAGTGGTTAAATTCTACTGTTGTATTCCTCTTCTTTAAACAAAATTGCACAGAAAATAGAAGACATTAAAGAAGGATTGAAGAATGAAGATGTACTGAACTAGCTAAAGGTGTTCTTAGTCTCAAGGTTGGAGCCAATTAATGTATGATCAAATGGAATAAACTGCATCTCGCATATATGAATGGGAACTACTCCTTCTGGTATCACTTACCCTTAAAAAAAACATCATAAACTCAATAATTACTACTGATTTCTCATGTTAAAGAATAGTCACAAACAATAATAATTAAGACTTGTGACTTATTAATATTCACAAACTTATTCAATACTCAAGTATAATCACAAAATAGTGAGAAATAAATATTTTCCCAAATAAAAATCATAATAATGTCTAAGAATAAACCTTTATTGAATATTAAAATAATATATCCTTAATCATCCTAGTTACAATTGAGTATTTGATCCTATTGTGTATGAATACATTGACTTCTAGCTACATGATAAAACTAGATGAACCATTAATAAATCATTTGTCATAATGTTATAGGCTATTCGTAGTCGATTAATAATGGAAATATAATACAAGGTTGTAGTATCGTAAATTGTTAACCTTAATAATTTTACACTATGTTTAGCTCCCTTGTATGTGCTTGGACCTAATAATGCTTATAATTTTCCCATTTTAATATCATTTTCAAAAGTTCAAAATAAAATTAGAAATTAAAATAATTATTTAATTAATGACAATTGGAATTTCAAAATAGGTCTGGTCTAGGGTGGTGCCAACTTTGACTAGCCTATTTGGCCCCAATTTTCAATATATTATTTTTAGAATTTTAATGTTTACAAGTTCGAATTCATTTGTTAGTTTTTCACAATTAATTTTGTGGGAAATAAAGAAATGTATATAAATATAAGTCTTTTTCACTATTTAAAAATATTACGCAATAATGAATTCCAATTGTTCATCCTAATAATAAATCAAGAGAAGAATTAGTAACAATTTTCATCAACAAAGATTCATGTTAGCAACACATCAAGTTTATGAGTAAGACTATTTATGTTTTTTGTTCATTTTTGTTGTGAGTACTAACACTTGTAGTACTTCTTATCAATAAGAAAATATTCCTTGCATGAGATGTGCATCAGAACTTTATTCCATCAAAGAGGTCATATCTAAGTGGTAAATTGCAACACATTTCATTTATCACTTGTTTTTATCCATTTGACTCTTCTTGACATAGGGTAAGCACTCTTTACATCATCATAACCATTGTGGATGTGGAAACACCAAAATGGGGGTTAACTTAGGAAATCCCCTATACGGCACAACCCTTTCCCTCCTCTCTTATTTGCAAGTGACAGATCTGAAGCGACTTTGGGAGAATATTGAAGGCCTAATAAAAAGATCAAGAATTCAAGCCTCCTATTTCAACAAATTAGGGTAAGAAGAATTATTCATCAATAGATGAAGTCTCAAAGCTAAGTCTGAAAGGAAAGAAGCTACAAACTATGACCTCCCTATACCTATTCAAAGATTTCAAAAAGTAACATCTTCTAGTCTAGGGTTCCCCTTCCCTTCACTAGGCAATTTCAACCCTAATTTGCATGTCAAGTTCCTCTATCTTTGCATTCTACTTCTTTGTCTTTAATTTATACATTGTTTCATTTGTACTTTTCTAAAATCACATCAATTTTTTGTATATTCATAGCTAACCTAGTTCACTTTCATATCACAAGCATCACATATAATATCAAATGAATCATCAACCCACACAAAAGAGGAACCAAAAACCTGATAAACCATTCTAACTCTTCCATTGAGGATAGTAGACAAGTGGTTTTATGTGACCAATTTTGGTTCCTCTCTAATGTAATGTCAGTAAAGGTGTGATTTAGACCCGAGATCATTTTTCCATCATAAAAGTTAAAACACATGTTCACATATATATTAACATAACCTAATATTTGTAATGATTATATAAAAATAATAACCCAAATAATCACTACACATAAAATAAACTATCAAAATGCAATAAAACATCTAAATGAAAATACTTTTATTGAACCATAAATACTATATAAACTTCTCCTAAAACTTGTAACAATAAATAAAGTATTATATAAAGTATTGGTAACTACTTAAGAAAATTTTACGGTAACACAAACTTTAGTAACTCTTTTAGATTCTACAATACACATAAAAGTATAACTTAAAATCATAAAAATCTAAATATTACCTAGAATCAACACAAATAAATAACATGTTAAAAAAATCAAAGTAACACCATCCATATTATTCTTCCACCACAATTTCAAACTATTGACTAAGTCCTTTCTAATTTTTGGGTAAAAATACTCATGCTTCCAAATAAAATACATATAAATTTTATACTTCAAAACCAATCAAAATCCTTCAACAATCTTAGAAAAATGTTATGGAAAAGTAATTAGAAAATGTGACATGATTGAGCTCTCATAATCCATATCCAAATATGTAGTAATAGTTAAATAAAATATAAAATCACTTGTAAAATATATGAAAACCTCAAATAAATATTTATTAGTGATCACATAAAAAATATAATAATTAATTCGAAAAAAATAAAACATCTTATTCCATAGTTTTAAATTCATAAAGATCTAAATAAATTACTAGAGGTAATAAATCTGAAAGAAATCTCTTAAGGCTCAAAAACTAACAATCGATAGCTTAAGAGTTAAAATAATCCCCTATGGCACCTAAACCTCTATGATATAGAAAATTAAAATTATCATTTTCAAATAAAATGCAAACTAAAAAATTTCAAACATAAAAATGACTAAGGATAAAGTTGGATTAGGATGGTAATAGACTTAGATACATAATTATTATTCATATTTGGATAGAGATAGGTTATGATATTAATATAATTAGATACATAATTTTTATTAAAATATATCTTAAGTTATTATAGTAATAGATGTAGATACATAATTTATTTATATTTTATATAGTTCATAGATAAATGAAAATTTATGAATCTACAAGGCATATTCAATAGAGGTAATAATTCAGAATAATTAACATCTCTTAAAAAATTAATATATAAATATATATTTATAATATATGCAATTAACAATAGAAATGCAATATTCAATTAAAATTCAAAAGCGTTAATTAAAGAAAATAAATTACAACACTTTTAATGACATGTGTGATCATGATTTAACTTTCATAATAGGAAACTCCTACAAATTTGAAATACTCAAATATAATAGAAACATAGATAAACATATAACAAAAAGATGACCTAATACCAATCAATCACTTATGTCTTATTAAGTGGTCATTTTTGAGCCTTGCATGTTTATGGTTGTTATGTTTTTCCTATAATGATATATTATCATTAGAATCCATATGTATAGTACATAACTAAACAAATAATAATATATCTACAAATAATATTAAAAACTAATTGACATCTTTTATAAAAACCATTTCCAATATATGCATGCATACATTTATAATATTTAAAAAAGAATAAAATTACAATAACTCATAATTAAAATTCAAAAGTGTTGATAGAAAAATAAGATACACCACTCTCACTGATATTTACGGTCACAAATTAACTTCCACAATATGAAACATGTACAAGAGATTCTATAGACATTTAAAGACCTAAATATAGAATAAACATAGATAGAGATATAAAAAGAAAATGATTTGATGCCAATAAAATCAATGAGGCCTTACTAAGTGTAACTTCTGTAGAACTTATTTTTATGTTTGTTAGGTTTTTATTATAAACAACCATATTATCATTAGAATCTATGTGTACCATTATTAAAATGGGAATGATACAAACCAATAGACTAAACAATCAAACATGACCCTTAAAAAAATATTGAGACCCCACTCCCGCTCCCGCTCGTTTTGAAGTTTTGAATTCTACTCGCATGGTAGACTCTGCCGTAGGGGTTCCTATGGGTCCCCTACCCACCCCCCCAACCTGTGCTCTCCCCCTGTGAGGATGTATCCGGAGGGTACCCCCCCTATGGGATCTGCGCCTTCTCCTGCTAGCATTTTGCAGGATGTGAAGGTTCCGGGTGACTCGTTTGTGCCAGCGACTGTGATTCCTCCGATTGCTGCTTGGAAGAATATCCCGACTAGTGGGAACCTGGCCTACTCTTCTTCGATCCCCTCTGAGTCGGTCACTTTTGCTGACTTTGTGTTTGAAATTCCTGACACGGTTAGTGACAGGATCCTCTCCTCCATGGAGAATGCGATGGTGGGTAGATTCCTCTCGTTTCAACCTACGGTGGATATGGTTTGAAAGTGGGTGTCTAGGAAATGGAGGCTTAAGGGCAGTGTGGAGGTCCACGTGATGGATGGCGGCCTCTTCCTCTTCCGTTTTGCTGCTGCTGAGGATTTGGTGCATACCTTAACGTCAGGCCTGTGGGTTTATGGGAAACACAATTTGGCTTTGTGCAAATGGAAGCCTGGGTTTGACCCTATTGTAGACCTTAACATGTCGGCCCCTATTTGGGTGCGGCTGTCGGGCTTACCACTTGAGTTCTAGGATGAAGCTATTTTTAAGGCTATCGATGACTCATTCGGACAATTTGTTACTTCGGATGCGGTCACTAAATCTAAATCAAGGTTAGTATTTTCTCATTTTTGTGTCAACATTTGCGTTGATAAAGTTCTCCCAAATTCTATCAAGATTTGCTCCAAGTTGGGAAATTGGGTTCAACCCGTCTATTACGAAAACGCAATGGTGTACTGTCAAAGATGTGCTAAAGCGGGGCACCTTATCTCTAATTGTAAATCGACGATCAGTAAGGTGGTTGTGAAGGCATCTGTGTCTGACCCCAAGATCCCAACTAAGGATGTTGCGAGGCCGTCAGGTGATTCGAAGATTGTAGATTTGGTTCGGCCTATGCATTCTCCGAGTCCTCCTTCACCTGGTGTTTCTCACCCTGTTTCGAAACCTAATGGCTCTGCGGTTTTGGAAACCTTATCTTGGGAGGGTTCAGTGCCTCAAGATCCTGGATCCTCGGTTGTTGTCGCTTTGTCTATTAAAGATCTTGATAAGGGTTGTGGCCCTAGCTCTTCGGCTATTGATCTGATGCCTATTACTTTGGGGACTTGTGGGGATCTGGTTGAAGAAGGTGAAATCTGGGAGGAAGAGAGTTTTGGATTGGTTGAAGAATCTATTGATAATATGGAATGCTTAAAGCTAGAGAAAGCTAAAGAGGGAGGGATATGGACCACGCCTAAGAAGAAGGGTAGAAAGAAGAAGGCAGATGTGGGAGGGGATTCCAAGCCTGGGAGACCCTTGTAGAGATCCACTAGAACACGTGAAACAACAAATTAAATTGCCCTGGGGAAGCAAAGGACATTAGAGGTGTCCTCAAAAAAAGGTCTAATATGAGGATTTTGTCTTGGAATATTCGGGGACTTAATATTTCACACAAACAGTGTGCCCTGAAGAACTATATAATGGAGCATAAGATTGATGTTTGCCTCCTTCAAGAAACTAAGATGTTGATGGTAAATTTTGAAAAGGTTGTTAACTTTATCTGGCCTAAAGCTTCGTTTATTCATAGTGATGCTAAGGGAGCCTCCGGGGGGTTGGTTGTGCTTTGGAATCCTTCCTATTTTTAGGGCCAAGAATTATTCCATTGTAAAAATAGCATTGGGGTTTCGCTCTTTGTTAATGGAGTTGTTTGGTCTATAATTAATATTGATGCTCCCAACCAGATAAATTTGAGGAATTGTCTTTGGAGGAATATGGTGTCTAAAATTAATATGAATAAGGGTGGGCGATGGCTGGTGGCTAGTGGCTGGAGACTTCAACTCTCTCTTATTGCCATCTGAGAAAAGTGGGGGTCTCCTGGATTACACGGATAGCATGACTGATCTGGCAAACTTCATGGGTTCTTCGTGGTTAATCGATATTGACCTTCGGGGCCAGCGCTTCACCTGGTCTAATAGAAGGGCGGGTGCTGGTTTGATCTAGGTTAGGCTTGACCGTTTCCTCTGTTCTCCCCATTGGACCAATATCTTAGGTGCCAATTTGGTTGCCCTTCCTAGGACGGTGTCTGACCACAACCCTCTTCTGCTAACCAGAAATATTCGCCCTTCTAGTGGGCCCTAGCCCTTTCGGTTTCAAATAATGTGGAACTCCCATCCCGACTTCAAGATGAAAATTGCTGAGTGGTGGAATATTTTTGTCCAAGGGTCCCCCATGTTTAGGCTATGTTATAAACTCAAACATATTAAACTGATGGTTAAAGGTTGGAACAGGAATGTGTTTGGTGATGTTTTTCAGAAAAAAAATAGCTTGAGGGGAGGCTGAGGACCTTGCAGCAAGATATGGATAAGGGAGATGTCATTCAATGGATCAATAATCAGGAAAAGGATTTCAGAATGGAATGGGAAAAAGTTCTAAAAAATGAAGAGGTATTCTGGAAGCAAAAATCGAGAATCCAATGGCTGAAGGAAGGAGAGAGGAACACTTCCTTTTTCCATGTCTCTGCTGTCAAACATCGGAAAAGGAACCAAATCTCTAAGTTGTTAAATAATTCTAGGGAGGTGATTATTGACCAAGCTCTTATTAAGTCTTGTGCGGTTGATTACTTCAAGGAGGCTCTCTTAGCCCCTACAAGAGTTCCAAACTTGAATATGGATGAGTGGATGCTCTGGCATCTTCCTGAGTCCATCTCTCTGGTGGACAACTTGAGCATTCTTAAGAAAGTTTCCATGGAAGAGGTAAGGCTGGCTACTTTTAGCATGGGGGCATTCAAAGCTCCTGGACCTGATGGGTTTCCTCTGGGGTTCTTTCAAATTTTTTGGGATACTGTGGGCTGGGACCTAGTTCTTGCGGCTAGGGATTTCTTCCAATTTGGTAAGATTCTTAAACAAATGAATCACAATTTTATTACTCTTATACCTAAGATTAGTGAGCCTCTTTCAATGTCTGATTTCCGTCCTATTATCCTATGTAACACTATCTACAAAATTTTCTCTAAGATTCTTTTCAACCATCTCAAACCTCTTCTTGACAAAATTATTAGCCACACTCAAAAGGGGTTTGTTCCGGGGAGGCATATTCTTGATGCTACTTTGACTACCCATGAACTATTCCACTCTATGTATAGATGTAATAATGTGGGAATGGAGCTTAAACTTGATATATCCAAAGCCTATGACAAAGTTTTGTGAGAATTTATTCCTAAGGTACTTGTTAAGTTTGGCTTTAACAGTCAGGTCATTGAGCTCATTATGGAATGTGTTAGAACTGTTAAATTCTCGGTCCTGGTTAATGGATCCCCCTGCGGGTTCTTCTTTGTTGGTAGGGGGCTCAAGCAGGGAGATCCTCTCTCTCCCTACCTCTTTATTATTGTTGCTGATGTGCTTAGTAGAAATTTTACCAGTCTACTGTCAGAGGGCTCCATATTTGGTGTTAGAGCGGCTACCTCCCTCTGTCCGATTGTTATGCAGCAATTTGTGGATGATACCTTCTTATTTGGGAAGGCTTCTATTTTGGAAGCTAAGAAATGGAAAGCCTATCTTAATAGCTATGCCTCTTGCTCTGGACAGTGCATCAACTACAACAAGAGTAAGATTTATTTCTTTTATTGCTCTCCTAATTTGGAAAACAGGGTGACTGCGATTCTTAGATGTGTCAGTGACTCTCTCCTGTCGGTTTATCTGGGGCGTCCTCTTACGGTCAAGGAGGTTCAACTGGAGTTTTGGAACTCTATTCTAGAAAGGATTCAGAGGAAGTTGGCTAGGTGGAAAGGATCCTTACTTAGTCATGCTAGCAAATTGCAACTCATTACTGCGGCCATACAAGGTATCCCCACCTACTTTCTGACGATCTTTAGGATGCCTATGTATATAGTGGAAAAGTTGGAAAGGATTCAAAGGAATTTTCTTTGGGCTAGGAGTGAGGAGAAAAAGAAGATTGCTCTGGTTAAATGGGAAAAATTTATCTGGGTTAAATCTAAAGGGGGCCTTGGAATAAGGAAGATTGCTCCCTCTAATAGGGCGCTAGTTGCTAAGGTAGGGTGGGATCATTTAAGGAATTCCAAGGACTGGTGTAAAATCTTGAATGCCAAGTACCTTCAAAACAGGCCTCTGATTGATTGTCTTTCAAAACCCCACCCTCTCGGTTCGATTGTCTGGAGGAGTATTTGTAACATTCAAGGTCTGTAAAAAAGGGGATAAAATGGAAAATGGGGAATGGGATCAAAATTAAATTCTAGGAAGACATTTGGCTCTTAGATTCCCCTTTGGTTGCTTCTGACCTTAGGGGGGTGATGATTGTTGCTCAGAGATTCTTTGGGATTTACATCTGTGAATATGTGTCTGGTCCTCCTGGTGCTAGGATTTGGAGAGAGCTAGCCCTTTGTTGCCCCCACTCGCAAGATCTTAGTCATCTTGCTAGATTGATTCAGGTGTTACTATCTAGGTTTAGACTTCCTTCCTATGACAAAGAGGATGAATTCTTTTGGGCCTTAGATAAACAGGGGGATCTCTCAGTCAGATCTACTTACAGTCTACTGACTAATGTTAGTCTTGTGGAAGAACACTGGAGGAGAGTTTGGAATAGGTGCTTGATCCCTAAAATAATTTTTTTTTGGTGGACCACTGTCACAATAGGATTCTGACCTAGGACAATTTGAGAATCTGGGGTTTATGCTTTCCCAATCGATGTTTTCTCTGCAAAGAGGGGGAAGAAACTGTCAATCACCTCTTGCTTCACTACCCGTTTGTTGCTGAAGTTTGGGGGATGGCCTATGAGAAATTTGAGGTAGAGTGGGTTATGAGCAAGGATCTTTTATTGTTTATTATGGGTTGGAATGGGCCTTTTTTGCATCCTCTAGTTTGTGAAATTTGGAGGCAAACCCCCCCTATCTTGGGTTGGTGTTTATGGAAGCAGAGGAATAATCGGGTCTTCAGGAATACTGAGCGGAGCCCCAAGGAGGTGTTTGGGATTGGTGTTAGGCTCGTAGAGGAGAATATCTTCCTCTTTGATGGAAAACTTCCTGAGGTTGGGCTGAGGGACTTTGAAATAAAAATGGCTAAGAAATGGCACAAGGAGCTAAATGCTAATGCCTTCGACAATAGGAAACTATTAGCTAGGAGGAACACCAAATGGGAGCCTCCCGATTATGGATGGTTTAAAATTAATTTTGATGGTGCTGCTAAAGGGAGTCTAGGAAGGGCAAGTATAGGTGGGATTATAAGAGATTCTATGGGCAACATGGTGGCAGGGTTTGTTGATGGCATAGGGATTTAGTCATCCCTTGTTGCTGAGGCTCATGCGTTGTTCATGGGTCTCAAAATTGTTGTCTCTCTAGGAATTGTTAATCTTCATATTGAGGGAGATTCCAAGGTGGTGACATATGTTGTGGAAAAGGAAAGATTCATAGGTTGGAACACCAAGGACATCTTATTGGATGCTAGTTTTCTCATGTCTAAATTAAGAGACAAAAAAGTGACTCATATTTACAGAGAAGGTAATAGTGTGGCGGATGTGCTGGAAAATCTTGGCTCAGGGTGGGACTCAGCTAGATGTTGGAG
This sequence comes from Sequoiadendron giganteum, assembly GCA_007115665.2. Taxonomy (NCBI): domain Eukaryota; kingdom Viridiplantae; phylum Streptophyta; class Pinopsida; order Cupressales; family Cupressaceae; genus Sequoiadendron; species Sequoiadendron giganteum. The sequence goes on along the minus strand of CM021104.1, from coordinate 539,285,443 downwards.
AAAACCGAAACAATTGCCGCCAAACATTCAAGCTTTGATCGAGTGGGAAAAGGCTTACATGGTAAATAATGACTTACAACTTTTGGATGACGAGGACTGATGGGGAGGCCCATTGGAATTTTTGGGTGTGGTGGTGGATTAATTCCTTTTGGGGTATGAAGGACAGGTGGAGTGCCACGGGAAAAGATGAGAGGGTGTGGAGTAGGGGAAAGGGCATCCATGTGTTGTTTCTTTGGGATGGGAGAATGGGTATAGCTTAATAAAATGTGATGATGAGATGGCAGGGAGGAAACGTTATTGATGTGATCAAGCCTAGATTTGGTGGCATGAAATGGGTTATTCGGAATGTCGTGATTGCTTATTGGGAGGATGATGGTACTATGAGTATTAAGTTTTGGGAGAAGAGGGTACTTGGTTTATCTCCTAATTATTTTTGGAGATATGAGTGTATGAATAATGATGGGATCATCCAAGATGCGTACTAGTTGTATTCTAGAGGTTTCGTTCCGGCTAATTTAACTGGTGGTTCCTTCGGCTTTGTTTGGTTGATTACTAATGTTACTTTATTGGGTTATCTGCATGGGATTTTGTGCCTTTCCTGCCTTTCTGCCAAATTTTGGCTCCTTCTCTAGTATCAAAAAATCATCAATTGTGGTGTCTTTTCTCACTGTTGCTTAGTTCCCCTCTGCGTGTGTAAATGGCTTGAAGGGATTAATTGTCATAAGCACTGCATTAATCATCCTTGTTTGATTTTTGTGTGCAACATTTGGCTTTGGTTTTTTCTACATTTCAGAGTTTTTCTTTTTTCTTCCTGACAATATGGGTGGAGATAGGGTGCAGACGGAGCCGGATAGCTATGATGAATTTCAGAATAACCCTCTAGTATGGCATATCTGTGTTGAGGGAGGTATTTCCCCGCTCATGGAGTGTCTAGTCGGCCATGATCCCAACCTTTTGGGACAATTTGCATGTTCTTGGAAGGATAGAAGGGTTTTTGTTGGGGGGATTTCATCTGAAGTTAGCGAGGAGGTCATTGCGTAGGCCACGGGCTTGAGTTGTGAAGGTAAAAAATACCCTAAGCACACCAAAAATCCAGACCACGAGAGCCTTAAGGCTTTCTTTAGAGGAGAGGAGACTCCGGTCAGGATTCAGGCGGGGTTCGAAAGAGCTAAGCTCCCCAAGCCGTGGGATATGGTCTACATGGCTCTGATGAAATATGTGACACTGGAAGGTAGGTACAAAACTTTTTTTTTCTATCACTTTCCTCTGCTTAACCATCTCAGACATTAAATGTTGCTTAGCTTTCCGTTTTTCCTTCTTATGGACCTGGAGAGCTCAGTGGATAAATGTAATGCAGCGGCCTATTGTAATCCTGGTGATCTCCCACCTCTCCCGCTCCATCAGGGGCTTATCTTTCGCCTGTACCACTTTCATCTCGCCCTCTGCCATCCTAAAGTCATCTCTATCCATGTTGAGAATATTGATCCCATTTCTTTGATTCACATCTCCCCGGCTGAGTCCATAAGCCCTCCTCGGAAGCCTATTGCTGATAATGTGGGGAGTACCAAAACCAATGTGGCCAATAAGAAGCTCAAGGGTGGGTTAGGCTTGGCTCATGCTAGGGCGGCGGAAGGGCTCTGTGATTTAAAGGCCACCCAGGTTGACATGGCTGCTAATGTCACTAAGCCAAAGATGGGCAAGGAGAAAGGTTTGCAGGCTACGATTGCTAAGGAAGGCAAGGGCAAGGGCAGGAATGTGGTTGGGATTGACTCCAGAGGGGAAACGGTTGTTGGGACCACGGAGCTGACTGGTGGGGAAAGTGGTAGGAGGAGATCGGGGAGGCTGGCCAAGAACAGCAAAAAGAGATTGATTATTGAGGACTCGGAGGTGGAGCAGTCAGACAGTAAGGGTTATAAGGAGGAAGAGTCTGACGATGAGACTGATGATTTGGGGGAGAAGCCCCTGCCTATTCCGATGGACAACAAGACTCCTTGCCTTGGCTCTGAATCACACACTTCGTTGGTGATTGAGCCTGGTGAGATGAAGGAGACTAGGGATACTAGGGAAGATTCAGATATGGTGGCAAAGAGATTGAACACCCTGGACAAAAGATTTAGGGGCTTGAACCGCTTTACTATGAAGCTGAGCCACTTTTTTACTAGTGCGTTGTCAAATGTCATAAAAGAGGAACTGGAGGGGAATAATAGCCAGGAAAACAAAGAATGGGTGGGCGATGAGGCAGTGGACCTCCTAATCAAGAATTGGGATGAGGCCAATTAGTTGTGCCTGTTGGTGGTCTGTCGGCTGTTTTTCGGCTGTCAGTGTGTTGTCCCTGTGCTGTCTTTGTGGTTTTTTCTGTTAATTTTTCCTATTGTTGTTTCGTTCCTTTTTGGCCCTAGTGGCTTGTTGTGAGGGGTACAGCACCCCGTAAATGTTGTTTAACTTTTCAAAAACATGACCCTTGGAATAAAACTTAAATAAATCTTATCTTTAGTGATATTCAAACATCAACAATACATGGTTATCATAAGACAAAACCAAAATCATCATTATATAAAGTAGTAAGAGAGGAAAATTATAGTACGATCACTTAAATAAACTCACTTTTTTACAAATAATGATGCTAAAATAGTAGGATATGACAAGTTCACTAAAATACAAGAAACAAAAGATAGAAATATTATTTAGGTTTTAGTATATTTCTTTTTTTTATAATTGGTATGTGCAACTAATTTTATTAAATAAAAATAAGATTTGATCAAGTAATTAGATATAATTGTATGTAAATAATACGTAGATTATATGTAAAATAAGGCATCTAAATGTGTATCAAGCAATCAAACCTTAATTAATAATCACTAATCAGATACAATGGATGTTAGGAAATAGTTATAAATGAAAATGAAATAATGAATACAAATAGGAATTGGAAACTATGACATTGCTAGGATATAATGTAGAAAAATAAAAAATAGATGCATCAAATACAACTAGTTAAAAGTGTGATAGTCATGAGTGTTGCTAGAAACTAGATTCTACATAAACTACTCAAATGCAAAAGCCTTGTGAGGTAGAGACTAGGCCTCTTGATGCCAAAATAACCTATAGGAAGTTCAACTCTAGGTGTGGCCTTGTCTAGGTAGCTAGTGAGGAATTGAGACTTTATGTAACATGCCCAATTGTTAGATACATAGTAATTTCCCTAAGTTTTAACCTCAAGTAAATAGATCATGCATATTATCCAAAATGAGCAATTTTTTTTCTTTTCAAAACTATAAAGATAGCATGCACATTTGAAATAAATATTTTTCCAAACTTTCCATTGCATTATACCAAAGTATTACAACTTTCCAAAGTAATGATTACATAGTATATGATAACATGATATCATTTCTCTTTTACAATATTTCCATCATAATGGATACAAATACACTAGCATGGCTCTACTGAGCTTACTGACAATAGATACGAATAGTCTTGGAAATCTCCATCCAAATCTTGGTCACCTACTAATGAGGAGAAGCATCACTCAAGCGCTTTTTGACCAACCTTGGAATTATTGTGGTTCCCTGCACATCTATCAAACTGATAGATGGCCCTACCCTTTGACAAAGAGATTTTTTTGGTAACCTCATAATAAATTATGACCTTTTATGAGCTTGGTGTTGTGTCCTACATATCTATATCTATTACGCAGTGGCTACAACCTACACATATGACTTTCCCAGACTAGTATGTAAATCTAGATCACAATGACTGATAGTGTAAATAGTGACAACTTACACTATTTTGGCCAAATTATTTCATTCCCTCGGTATAATAGGTGGATGTCATATATTTCACCCACCTTCCTAGCTCGATTTATATTAACCATTCATAATCTATGTGTAGGCTATGATCTTCATTGGATTATCCTAACCCCATGAATAACCTATTACCTCTATTTTTAACTAACACATCTACGAAGTAACCAAAGTAACTCTAAGAATCAACTAGTTTAACCATTAGCTACATAAGCTATATCCCTAACATAGTATTTAATACCCACTATGTAGACCCATTCCTTAATATGGAAATGTACAAACACATCAATAAAAATAGATCTTTATACTAAATACAATAAGATTCTTTTATCTTTCATAAAATAATTGAATAACCTTTCCCTGATAATCAATAGAACTATCTTCCCAAGCAAATCAAACAATGACACACAATCTTTTCAAATTCATAAAACAAAGTATACAAGAGTAGGAATCAACATGCTTGTTTATGCAATGCTCCAATTGATCGATTCAGTTTCTCAACACAACCTTCCCAACTCAATAAGAAACTACCAATTAGCTTTCCCCCACTTTACCAAAGACTCCCTCTCAAAATCCTCTCTCAAATTCTCTCATAAACTCACTCACAACTCAAGAAGTTGAAATACAATATTCAGAAAATCACAACAAGAATGTAGAGATAGGATGCATCCAAATGAGGTAGATAGCTCCTCTATTTATATGTTGGTGTAATTAATTATTTAATTACACACATAAGTTTACTTAAGCATTTAATTATGTTCCTAGACATCATTTACTAGGTGATAGGTTATAATGGGGCCTTAATCCTTATTCACATGTTTACTTAAGATATAAGATTCCTTCTAGAAGTCTTATCTAGACTTCACATTATCCTACGTAGGTAGTTAGTTAGTTGTCACATGTCATAGGATTATGACACATGTCAACATCGTGTTCAATCCTACATCTCAACCTTTCCTATGTAAGGAAGGTCATTGTACTCATTTTTATCATACCTCATGTACCTCATAATTTGATAGGTCTTAATATCAAGTAAGCTCATATTCTTTAATACTCTCTTGTAGAAGGTTTTCATTGTTTTTGCATCTGATCTTGGGCATTGAGCTAATCTCTAGCTCTTACACAGCAATTTCAGGCTCTTACATGGTATTAGAGCCAAGCCTTGAAAAATCCCTCTCAGATTTGAGAGTTGAGTTATTTCTAGTGAGATATCTTGGTGATTTTTAGTAAATTTGAGTATGCTCTTCCCTTGCACCGATGGTGAACCTGGGAATTAGAAAATTTTGAAAAAATACCAAATTTAAGGTAGTCTCCATATGATTTTTTCTTGGGAGGTCACTTTTGGCATGTGTTGGAGAAGATCTGAGCTTCAAATTGAGTTCAGTGTAGCTGAGAAAGTTAGGATACACTTTTGTTTCCCATAAATCTGACAATTTTGGCCAAAGTTATGAGGGTTTGAAGATTTGCAAGATTTGGATATTGAAGACCTTTTGGTGCATTTTCACCCTGATTGATCCTTGCCATCATCTTCAGAGAGCCCAAAATATGAAAATTGATATATAATATGCCTATATTCGGCATCGCTTGTTCATGAGGCAAAAAAAATTTACCTGGCCGATCGTACGGCCCACCCAAGTATGGGTATGATTTTGCAAAATAAAAAATTAATTTATTTTCTATGTTCTGCGAAAAAAATATTTTGGGCTTATATTATTATTTTATCAGGCTCTATTATAAAGTTTGGGCATATTAAAAATAAATTTTGGCGGAAGATTTATTTTCTAGAAACAAAAATACTTTTTGCAAGGTCTTTCTTGTAGTGTCCCTCCAGTTGCTACAGTTTGTTTTAGTTTGCTTATGTTTGATTGTTAGTTGTTTTAGCTGTTTTTAGATGTTATGCTATTTTTTTCCAGTTATGACACATATGCTATGTTAGTTTTTATACTTGTTTGATGATACATTAGATACATTGTGATCATCTGATTATGTTCATGTGGCGACATTATTATAGACTTTAAGTGTGTTATGGTTTTATGTTGTTTCTAAGCTTTAGTGAGTTATGATGATGTATCTGATGTTAGTCCTGGTGAAGGAGGTAGTGTATCATTACTCACTCCTGAGTACCCTTCTACGTTGCAACTCTCTTTCACGGTGTGATTGTCATTTTATGTTGATATGTTTGACAGTGTTGTTTCATGCAATTTGCAGGTACTGGGCATCGACTGCACTTGCTTTGTCAGGTTTGAGTGTGCCATGACCCAATGGAAACATTTTGTTTCGGAGATAATTTTAGGTCCTTCCACTTTGTCCATCATTCCTTTATAGAACAAGTATCTGTTTGTCACCCGTTGTTGTTCATCTTTCATTTCCATCATGTTGTTCGTGTTTTTATCATGTTTGGAAATTCATTAATTAGTTGTATGGTTTAATTTATAAGTTATTTGATTTAGTGTAATTTTATTTAAATGTTAAATTAAAATAATTATGTGTAGATAATTTTATAATTAAAGTTTGATTATTGTTTTAAAAGGTTTGAGAAATAAGTTATATATATATATACATACATACATATTATTGGGAAATAAGTTATATATATATACATACATATGATCATGTGATAGTGGTACTTGCAAAAAAATTAATGATCTTTGTGAATAATCATATAGTTATCTCTAATTATATTTAACTTATTTCCCAATAATATTCTCACCAATATATACATTCATATATATATATATATAACTTATTTCCCAATAATATTCTTGCTAATAATATTTATTCCAATAGATCTCTTCTTCCGATTTCTAATTCTCTTTATTTTCCAATCTGCTTGCTTGATCCCCATTGATGCCTTTCACAAATGAAGGGTTCTCCTCCTTATATCTTAATGGGGGAGAGTGAAAAGTCACATATTTTCATTAGCATCCTTGCCTTGACAAGGGTTACATCCCTTCATAACCAAACGCTGCCTTAAACTCCCTTAAACATTAATTTATTAAAATGGGATATTTATCTAAAAGTGATTGTTGAATTTAATGTGCAAAAGTAAAGGTTTGAAAAGTGGATATTTTAAATAGTTGTTTTCAACAGTTTATGGATAAATATCTGAAATCTTGATTCAAAATGAGAAAGTGTTATCTTGAGTATTTTTTTAATTAGAACTGCCTGCTCAATTTCGTTTGCATGCTAACAGTTAGTTAAGTTTTGTATTGGTGATTTAATTGAAAATGAATTAAAAAGCGTTATTAATGAAGATTGTTGATGGCAATTGGATTTGGGAGATTTTTCTTGAAAAGTTGTTTTCATGGCAAGTGTTTGGGAAAAGCTTTTTCGCTTCTTCTCTGCAAGTTTTAGTTGAAATTTTGGTGATAGTGAATTTGAAAGGATTTGTGCATTTCAAAAAAACATAGCGTTGTGGGATTTCTGGTGCTTGCTTCATTTTACGCCGAAATTCGAGATTATCATCTAGGTTTTCTTCTTTGCTTTGTTTATTCTTGAATTGAAACTTCTAAATGTCGTTTATGGCTTTGTATTTTCCTCATGGTAGAAATTGCTTGTTGAATATCCTGCACAAACACCAAAAATGAAATTGTTATTGGTTAGTTTTGAATAATTGAGGAATTTTTTTTGAGAAACGAAAGTGATAGAAACCCAACTATAATAAAATTTGATTTGTACATTTATTATTTTCTTCTTCTTGAAGTATTACTCATGACCTCTCTTTATCAAACTATGGTACTTATCTTTGAATTGAAAATTATTTTCCCTTATCGATTATGAAATGGCTTTGTTTTTTGTATTATGATATTCAAAGGTATTGTTATATATTTACTAAAGTTTGGAGTTGCATTTTCAAATAACCTGTCGATTCTTAGTTTCCATTATGCGTTGTGTATACACCTTTATGTGTCACCAGTGTAGATCTATCTACCTTTTCAGACTCTTTTCATTGCTGCAAACCATCTGCTTAATTTAATCATCTGTTCATCATGGACGATTGAATCCTCCTTATTCTTTTACCATAAAATTTTTGTGTTCGATCTGTAATTTTTTTTCTTCTCATGATGGCTTTGCAAGTTCTATTTGAGTTGTCATTTCGTTATTATTATTATTGTTGTTCCTTTATCCTTTTATCACTATGTGAACATCTACTTGTGATGTCATCACTACTCATTAAATACACATCTTCTATATCTTTAATCGGCAGACAATATTCTTGCATTCCCTCACTTCATATGATGCATAATTCTTGTTGGTAATGCCAACGCCACTTCTCTTTAGACTTCATCTGGCTATCAAATCACAGGGTTGTCTAGAAGATGCCTGAATCTCCTTTATTTCACCTTTGCTTGGAGTCTACCCAGTCGATTGATCAGGCCCTTCATTAACTTTGACATGCAAATCAGATCTGGCGTTTTCTTTGTACTGCGTAATAATTATCTATATCTTTTGATTGATGACATTATTCTATGTGTTGCCTCCATGTAATTCAAACCAATTGGTATGCGAATTTTTATAGACTTGTATTAGGAATTCACGTATTCTATGAGATTCTCACTTAAGCCTGTTAAAATTTCCTTCTTGCTATCTAAAACATGTTCTTAGAAAGTGGTTTTACCTATTGATTATTGCACTTTATGAATCTGCATGCACTACCTCTTGTCACTTACTTTAAATGCATGAAGTATTTGTTATTAATTCACATCCTAAATGCATTTATCTTTTGTGAAGTCATCGATGGAAATAATGTCTTGTTTTTGCTGTGTAATGTTGTCCTTTCATTTTTTATTATTATTATTATATATATATATATAGGTATATTTAATAATGTTATATCGATGTGAAATTTATATTCCGCATTCCATACTTTCAAAACTTACCATCAATTTTAAAGTATGCTAATTATATATATATATTAGATTTAATTGATTGACTTTTTAATGTAATGAATTTATATCATTCTTAATAAAGGATGATTATTGAATTATTTTGTTAATTTGAAAATAATAAATAAAACATTTTACTATGTCAATGTATTATCTTATACAAACCTTAAGATCATGATGATTCAATGAATATTTATGTTGAAAAACTATATATAATTGTCATTGATTAAAAAGTGTACTATTGGCGTTATGGTGTTTTTATATCTTCTAGAGACTAGATAATGTAATTTGTGTTGTAAAGTTTTTTATGTTATACTTTGATAATCTATTACAATGATTTGATTGGGATTTAGCCATGCACTATTTTTATGTTATCACATTGGAGGTATTTGGAAGTTATATGGTCTTGTCATGATTGTGATGGGTATATTCATTTTTTTTTCCTTTACATGCATGATGGCTATCCTATTTATTTTTCAGTAAGTTATGTTATTGCATGTAGGAAGAGTGGCTTGTGATATGGGCCAGAACCCTAAGAGGTAACCATGGTAACCTATCGGGAGTTGATAATCTAGTGAAAACCTTAATTCAATGTACTAGGGATTGGGTAGTGTTCATTATTAATTCACATAATTGATTGCCTTGCCTTATACCTTAGTGCTTGTATAGATTAAGGGTAGGTTGAGATGGCCTGGAATGGTATGATCATCTACTTTTTCTTCTCGAAAGGTAGTTCAATTCCACATGAGTTTTTTTAGGGGCCGATAATCAGTAGAGATTGCCAGTGTAACTCAATACGAGGGTCGGTAATCTAGGACGATTCACCAAGGTAACCTAAAGAAAACTATATGATGATACTCTTATCCTAATACATGTTATGTGGTCTCTTATGTAGAGTTACCGTTTGTTATAATGTTGCCTCTGGGAGCTTGTTTGTAATATAAGTGGTTTAGATATCGTTATGTCATTATGTGTATGTCAAGCCATGCGATGTTATGTTTTGTCTTCATGTTGTTTATCTCTATGGACTTGATATTATCTCCTAGCATGGGGGGTGGACTTATGAGTACCACATGGTTGGGATAAATGTGCACTATCCTCCATTGGGTCCCCTTGCAGGTGATGCAGTACGTGATGATATTATTCTTATGATAGGTTCTTTATTTTACTTTGTTCGTGATGATGGATATTGAGCATTATCATGGACAGCGTTGACAGATGTGTTGTGATCATCATCTTTATTGTTAACATTCCTAATGGTTATGAGAGAGCTTATTGTAATATTACTATGATGTAATGATATATGTCACAATCACGCTTGATGTAACCTGTATATGTAACTTAACTTATTTATGAGAATGTAATTGGGTTGTTCATCATTAATATGATCTATCTTTATGTTATGTCTATGGTTTTATAATGTGATGTTCTTCTTGTGTATGTTTACATAGCATTGTCATGGAACCCTAAGAATGTACATGTAGATGTTTACTTTATACGCATGTTGTAATTGAATGACTTTTAAAAAAAAAATATTCAGTTATTTTGTTACTTTGTGTGTTGTTCTTTGGGTTCCATGACGGGGCATTTCAGCTTGGTATCTCAGCTTAAGGTTCTAACACTGGGTACTCTGGTTCTTCTGGGCCTATTAGGTTTTCCTAGATGTTAGACTCTATATTTTATTTTTTCCTATTGTCTTTTTCATCTTGTAACTAAGACTTGTCTTTGGTTTTATGTAGGACCATTCCTAGACATTGTGGTAGGGGTCGTGGTCGAGGTTGAGGTGGTGGTTGTATGGCTAAACACCAGGATACTCCTCCTCAAATTTCTCATGAGAGTGAACATGTAGAGTAGCAAGATTCTCAGGTTAATCAAGTGGATGACAAACAAAATCCAATTCAACCAGAATTAGAGGGACCTCCGTTGCATCCCTTGCTTGAGTAGGTTCTTTCTCACCTTGGTCCTAGATAGAAAGCTGAACAAGAAGTGGTTAGAGAATGAGACTGATCACTTAGGAGAGCGGTTAAGACTATGGACCAAGATGTCATTATTGTAGGGCATATGAGAGAATTATTGAGGGCACGCCCTCCCACATTCAAGAGTACTAGTGGTGGTCTGGAGGTGGAAACTTGGCTATTAGACTTGAGATGGTGCTTTGCTATGCATCCATATTGTAGCAACACTAGATCTAGATGTGCCATTATGCCTCTTAGAGGCTTTTCCTCTACATGGTCGTGATTGGAGGAGCAAAATGTTCACTTGGAGATTGGTTTAGTTTCATGGGCTATATTCTTGGAGTAATTTAGAGCGTGTTTCCTATCAGAGCATTGGAGATAGCTTCATGTTAATGAGTTCCATGATCTACGTCAAATGGCTATGTTAGTTCAGTAGTTTGAGTGTAGGTTCTACAAGCTCAAATAGTATTCTGAAATTGTGGAATACTAGGCTATGTTGGTACAACACTTTATCAAGGGCTTGAATGCTCGTATCAATAGAGGATTCTGAGTCTTTGAGCTGAAGACTATGGAGGTATCCATAGACAAGGCACAAATTGTGGAGGAGAATTTGACCATGGATTTGGGTGGACATAATGGTGTTTAGATAGGTAGTGCACCTATTGCAGGTTTTGGTCCACGAGGCAGTCTGACTCAGATAGGGGGTTCCTCTCAAAACCAATATGCACCCGCTAAGGGTGGTCAACAGCAGTGGCAGCAACGTTACCCATCGAAGAATAATAATTTTCAATTTCAGCTGGGTAACGGTTCACAATCTGGGAAAAATCGTAACTAGTGGTGTAATAAGCGCAACCATCAGGATCAGCTAGCACAGAGTGCACAGTCTACGATTAGCAAAGGAAATTTTCAGAAATTGAATGCACCTTCAGCTGGCAGAGGTACTGGTTTCTTTTCATGTGGTTAGCAGGGTTACATTGCGAGGCAGTGTCCTATGAGAGGTACATCAAGATTTGGTCAACAACTGGTAACTTTGGAGCCGACAGTTGGAGATGCAAGCCATTCACATAGGGTTTTTGCTATGATAGATAACTGTCAAGAAGATCATCAGAATACTATGGTTGATACTTCAGTTCAGTTACAGGGTACTAATGTTTCTATCCTTTTTTATTTCAGAGCTTCTGATTCATTTATTTCTCCATCTATTGTTGAGAGATTTGGACTCATGGTAGTAAAGCAAGCTATTAAGTGGTAGGTTGAATTGGCCTCTGGGGTGAAGGTAGAAATAGAATCCTTGTTTGCAATTATGGACTAAGGATTGGATCTCTATCTACCTCAGTATATCTTCGTACTACACCTCTTGGTTCTTATGACATTGTGTTGGGTATGGATTGCTTGGAAACCCATCGTGCAGTGATTGATTGTCGATAGAAGATAGTACGTTACTTAGATGATTCTGGTGCACAAGTTGAAATAGTTGGTGTGCAAAGACCCATCGCCTTGTGGATTATATTTTCTATGCAATTAAGGAGATGCATGCATCAAGGTTAGCTACTTGCATCAATAGTTAATGACTTGGAGGTAGGGGAGAGTTGAGAGGTAACTCTTGATGATTACCCTATTCTTGGGGAATTCGTAGATGTTTTTCCCACTGATATTCCTGGTATGCCACTGAAACGTGACATAGATTTTAGAATCGATCTGGTTGCTAGATCAGAGCCTATATCTCGAGCTCCATATAGAATGACCACATAGGAGATGGAAGAGCTTCGTTTGCAGTTGGATGAATTTTTGGCTAAGGATTTTATTCGTCTAAATGTTTCTCCTTGGGGAGCACCTATCATCTTTGTGAAGAAGAAGGATAGATCTCTCGGATTTTGCATCAATTATTGTCAGTTGAACAAAGTGATGGTTAAGAATTGATATCCATTGCCTAGAATAGATGATCTTTTTTATCAGATCAAGGGGGCTAATATTTTTTCTAAAATTGATTTGAAATTGGGTTACCATCAGTTGCGCATTTCAGAAGCGGACATTCACAAAATGACATTTTGAACTCGTTACGGTCACTATGAGTTCACAAAGGTACCATTTAGGTTAACAAATGCACCATCCATTTTCATGATTTTGATGAACGGTGTATTCTGAACATACCTTGATCATTTTGTTCTCATGTTTCTCAAATGATCTATTCTAGACATATGAAGAAGCACGAAGAGCATATGAGACTGGTATTGCAGTGCTTGAGAGAGAATCATTTTTTTGTGAATTTGGTGAAGTGTGAGTTCTTCCAAATTGAGGCGAAATACCTTGGTCATGTTATCTCTGGAGAGGGTATTGTTGTGGATCCTTCAAACATCCAAGTTGTCATTGATTGGCATGTGCCTACCAATGTACCTGAGGTTCACAGTTTTATGGTTCTTGTCGGGTATTACAAATGGTTTGTTCAAGGTTTTTCAAGGATTGCTCATCCTATTACTTGTCTTCAGAGGAAAGGGAATAAATTTATTTGGTTAGATTGGTGTAAGTCGGCTTTTTAGACACTCAAGGAAAATTTGATGAGTGTGCCTATCCTAGTCATTCATGATCCTACTAAGGAATTTTTCATTTGCACTGATGCATCTTTGGAGGTATTAGGAGTCATGCTGATGCAGGAAGGTCATGTGATCCCGTATGAGTCTCACAAACTCAAGGATCATGAACTAAACTATCCTACTCATGATTTGGCGCTAGCTATAGTTGTTCATGCTCTAGTTCAGTGGAGGAATTTCTTGTTGGGACACCATTTTGAGCTTCATAGTGATCATTGTAGTCTGTAGTACATTTTCACGTAGCCTAATTTGAATGATTGGCAGAGATGGTGGATGGAGTTCTTATGTGAGTATAACTTCGATGTGAAATTTATCTAGGGGAAGGAGAACGTAGTGGCTAATGCTCTTAGTTGGCTAAGGAATGAGCTTTAAGTCGTGATTCTTGGAGTTGATTTGAGGAGCCAGATTTTAGCAACACTTCCTACAAACAAACTATATCAGGAGGTGAAGAAGAGTTGGGATCAAGTAGATCCTTGGAGGGTAGATTCATAGGATATACTCTTGAGTCAGATGGACTGTTATGACATTTGGGTTGTATCTATGTGCCATAGGCAGAGGGTCTTCACACTTTTATTATGTTGAAAGAACATCAAGCAACTTATTCAACTCATCCTAGTGTTAAGAAGATGCATGTAGACCTTCGACAATTGTACTTTTGGCCAGGAATGAAACATTATATCACTGATTTTGTTTCAAGATTCCTTGAGTGTCAGAGAGTTAAGGCTAAGCACCAACATCCCACAAGACTATTACAGCCACATCTTGTTCCTAAATGGAAGTGGGATATCATATCGATGGACTTCTTTGTTGGTTTACCTATGTCATCTCGTCGACATGATGTTATTATGGTTACTATTGATAGGTTGACTAAGGTAGCACATTTCTCTCCAGTTCATTCATCCTATAATTCCTCATCTATGGAAAAGATCTTCATGAAAGATATTATTTGGTTGCATGGAATTCCTCATAGAATCATTTTAGATAGAGATCTTGTGTTTACATTAGCATTATGGACATCATTACACCATGCCTTAGGTACTCAATTGAACTTTAGTTCAGCTTATCACCCACAGATTGACGGATAGACCGAGAGGGTCAACCAAATTCTTGAGGATAGGCTTAGTGTTGGCAGATGGTCAGCACTCCCCTCGAGATTCGTGACATGGACTAATCACCTCCTCTGGATCTGTTAACTCTGGCAGTTGTATTAGGCATTAACAGGTCAATCTTTTAGTGCAACAACAACTGTGTTTCCAACAAGTGGTATCAAAGCCAAAGGTGCCAGGTTTGAATCCCCTCAGTTAACGTTGAGTGGGAGTTTGTTGGTAGATGGTCAGCGCTCCCCTTTATATTCGTGACATGGACTAATCGCCTCTTGTGGATCTGTTAACTCTGGCAGTTGTATCGAGCATTAAGAGGTTGATATTTTGGTGCAATGGCAATTGTGGACCAACACTTAGGATGTATGTAATGGATCAGCAGTCATGTTGGGAAGATTATCTCTACTTAGTGGAGTTCGCCTATAATAATGGGTATCATAGTTCGAGAGGTATGCCTCCTTTTCAGGCATTGTATGGACGTCCTTCTTGGACACCGTTGAGTTGGGATCAACTTGAGGATAGATTTCTTCTTGGACCTGAGATGCTTCAGGATATGGAGCAACAGGTTGATCGTATCAGAGAGCACTTAGTGGTGGCGCAGGATAGGCAAAAGAAGTATGTCGATGCTCATAGAGTGGATCGTCAGTTTTTAGTTGGTGATAGGGTATTTCTTCAGGTGAATCCATGGAAGAGTTCAATTTGTTATGGAAAAGGCTCTAAGCTTGTGCCTCATTTTGTTGGACTATTCAAGATTTTGGAGAGGATTAGTCTTGTAGCATATCATCTTGATTTACTGCCTAGTTTGTTGCGCATTCATGATGTATTCCATGTATCTGTTCTTAGCCCTTATCATCCTGATATTTCACATGTGCTCGATTGGAATGCATTACAGGTAGAGTACGGGAAGTTGGCTTTGGATCCCATGGGCGTACTATAGCACAGGAGGCTCACCCTCAAGGGTCGAGATGTTGATCAGGTGAGGGTCCAGTGGGATCCTATTGATGAGGCATCATCTACTTGGGGGGATGCAACACATATGAGAGATATTTATCCATATTTGTTTGCAAGCTTCTAGGAGTAAGCCTTATCCTAGGGGGGATTATGTAGTGTCGCTCTAGTTGCTACTGTTTGTTTTAGTTTGCTTATGTTCAATTGCTAGTTGTTTTAGTTTTTTTTTGGATTTTATGCTACTTTGTTTCATTTATGAAATAGATACTATGTTATTTTTTATACTTGGTTGATGATACATTAGATACATTGTGATCATCTGATTATGTTCGTGTGGTGACATTATTATGGACTTAATGTGTGTTATGGTTTTATGTTGTTTCTAAGCTTTAGTGAGTTTATGATGATGTATTTGATGTTATTTATGATGTATTACTGTATGTTAGTCCTGGTGAAGGAGACAGTGTAGCATTACTCACTCGTGAGTACCCTGCTACATTGTGACTCTCTTTCATGGTGTGATTGTCATTTTATGTTGATATGTTTGACAGTGTTGTTTCATGCAATTTGTAGGTACTAGGCACCGGCTCCACTTGCTTTGTCAGGTTTGAGCATGCCATGACCCAATGGAAACATGTTGTTTTGAAGATAATGTCAAGTCCTTCCATTTTTTCCATCGTTCCTTTATAGAACGAGTATTTGTTTGTCACTCGTTGTTGTTCGTCGTTCATTTATGTCATGTCATTCATTTTTTTGTCATGTTTGGAAATTCATTAATTAGTTGTTTGGTTTAATTTATAAGTTATTTGATTTAGTGTAATGTTATTTAAATGTTAAATTAAAATAATTATGTTTAGATAATTTTATAATTAAAGTTTGATTATTGTTTTAAAAGGTTTGATTAATTCAATTTATTAAAATGGGATATTTAATTAAAAGTGATTGTTGAATTTAATGTGCAAACTTAAATGTTTGAAAAGTAGATATTTGAAATAGTTGTTTTCAATAGTTTATGGATAAATATCTAAAATCTTGATATGAAATGAGAAAGTAATATCTTGACTAATTGTTTAATTAGAACTGTCTGTTCAATTTTGTTTGCATGTTGAGAGTTAGTTAAGTTTTGTATTAGTTAATTGAAAATGAATTAAAAAGCTTTGTTGATGAAGATTTTTGACGACAATTGGATTTGGGGGATTTTTCTGGAAAATTTGTTTTCAAGGTAGTTTTTGGGGAAAATCTTTTTCGCTTCTTCTCTGTGTTTTTTGGTTGAAAACAATGAATTTGAAAGGATTTGTGCATTTCAGAAAAACATGGTGTTGCGAAATTTCTGGTGCTTGCTTTATTTTACGTCGGAATTCGAGATTATCATCTAGGTTTTCTTCTTTGCTTTGTTCATTCTTGAATTGAAACTGCTAAATGTCTTTTATGGTTTTGGATTTTCCACATGGTAGAAATTGCTTGTTGAATATCCTGCACAAACACCAGAAACAAAATTGTTATTGGTTAGTTTTGAATAATTGAGGAAATTTTTTTAGAAACGAAAGTGATAGAAACCTAGTTGTAACAAAATTTGATTTCTATAGTTATTATTTGCTTCTTCTTGAAGTATTGCTCATGACCTCTCTTTATCAAACTATGGTACTTATCTTTGAATTGGAAATTATTTTCCCTTATCGATTATGAAATGGCTTTGTTTTATGTATTATGATATTCAAAGGTATTGTTATATATTTATTAAAGTTTGGAGTTGGATTTTCAAACAACCCGTCGATTCTTAGTTTTCATTCTTCGTTGTGTATACACCTTTATGTGTCACTAGTGTAGATCTCTCTGCCTTTTCAAACTCTTTTCATTGTTGCAAACCGTCTGCTTAATTTAATCATTTGTTCATCATGGTTGATGCAATTTGAATCCTCATTATTCTTTTACTATAACATTTTTACATTCAGTCTGTGATTTTTCCGTTTCTCATGCTTGCTTTGCAAGTTCGGTTTGAGTTTCAATTTTGTTATTATTATTTTTGTTCCTTTATCCTTTTATTGCTATGCAAAGATCTACTTGTGATGTCGTTGCTACTCATTAAATGCCCATCTTCTATATAATTAATTGGCAAACAATATTCTTGCATTCCCTCACTTCATACCATGCATAGTTCTTGTTGGTAATGCCAACTCCACTTCTCTTTAGACTTCATCTGGCTATTAGATTGTAGGGTTGTCTAGAAGATTAATCTCCTTTATTTCACCTTTGCTTTGATCCTACCTAGTCGATTGATCGATCCCTTCATAAACTTTGACATACAAATCAGATTTGGTGTTTTCTTTGTACTGCAGAATAATTATCTATGTCTTTTGATTGATGACATTATTCCATGTGTTGCCTCTGCGTAATTGAAACTAATCAGCATGCAAATGTGTTTACATTTGTATCAAGAATTCACGTATTCTATGAGATTCTTGCTTAAGCCTATTAAAATTCCCTTCTTTCTATCTAAAACTTGTTCTTAGTAAGTGGTTTTACCAATTGATTATCGCACTTTATGAATCTGCATGCACTACCTCTTGTCACTTACTTTAAATGCATGAAGTATTTGCTATTAATTCACATGCTAAATGCATATATCTTCTGTGAAGCCATCGATGGAGATAATGCCTTATTTTGGTTGTGTAATGTTTTCCTTTCATTTTTTATTCTATATATATATAGGTATATGCTCTAATGTTATATCGATGTGAAATTTATATTATGCATTTCATACTTTCGAAACTTACCATTAATTTTCAAGTATGCTAATTATATATATATATATATATATTAGATTTAATTGATTGGATTTTTAATGTAATGAATTTATATCATTCTTAATAAAGGATGATAATTGAATTATTTTGTTAATTTGAAAATAATAAATAAGACATTTTACTATGTTAATGTATTATCTTATACGAACCTTAAGATCACAATAATTCAATGAATATTTGTGTTGGAAAACTATATATAATTGTCATTTATTAAAAAGTTTAGTATTGGTGTTATGGTGTTTTTATATCTTCTAGAGGCTAGATAATGTAATTTCTGTTGTAAAGTTTATGTTATACTTTGATAATCTATTATAATGATTTGATTGGGATTTATCCATGCACCATTTTTATGCTATCACATTGGAGGTATTTGAAATTTATATGGTCTTGTCATGATTGTGATGGGTATATTCATGGTTTTGGCTTTATGTGCATGATGGCTATCCTATGTATTTCTAAGTAAGTTATGTTATTGTATGTAGGAAGAGTGTCTTGCAATAGGGGCCAGAACCCTAAGAGGTAACTGTTGTCAATGAGATTTGCACCCAGCTAAACATAAAGGTTCAACAATCTATTGAAACATGGAAACGCTCAAGCTGTGGGTAACTCATTGTGAGAACGAATTTTCGGAGAAGGTTGACTTCCTCATTGATAAATCACCTATTCTATTGACTATCCAAGAAAAGGGTTAGAGAGTGATATTGTAATTGAAAACCTATGATTAGGATGATTAACCAACATTAAAGAGATTTTGAAAATTAACTCACTCACAACACCTCTTTAAAAACTTAACTTTCACAAACTCACAATGCATATGACTCAACAGTTATTTGTGCAAAGGTTCAAAACGAACACAAGGCATAGCCTGATTCAAATGTAGCTTCTGCAAAACACTCTATAACAATGAGACACAAGAAGGATCCAATAGATTGAATCACAAAACACATCTAATCACTATTGTAAAGAATAAGCAAGAAATGAGGAAGGAGATTCTACCATTTTTTATTGAATGAAGGAGTAAGAACTCTAAAAAAAAGCTAAGTACAAAAGAGTTTACAAGCTCTCAGAATATGTGCAAGAGCTAGAAACTGATATCTGCCCCCTGAGAAATTAGAATTTCTTAGACTTATAGACATTATGTCACCTTAGTAGTGCCAAGATAGTAAAAATTAGGCCTACTGCATCTCCAAAAAAGCAATCCATTTTGTATTTCCGAGCTTAGGAAAAAGGCTCTAAAAGGTGACACCAAATAGCTCCAAAAATCACCAACAAGATAGAAATTCATTATCTCCAAAGGACCTACCCAAAAAAACCTCTAAATTAGGAACAACTTGCTAGAGACTGAAAATGGAAAGCTTGTTTGCTCTCCTTTCTCCAATTCTCCCAAAAAAATCAAATTTGAAGATCTTGGCCACCTTTTACTTGCCTAAACTGCATAGATATCAAATATTTAAAAGCAATTTATAAAAAATTGCTTTAAATGTCGATTTACATGATTTTCAGCTTTATTACAAAATCAAGCCCATCTTTATCTTTCTCAATTCGATCTTATCTGATTTTAGTAACTCAATATTTTGGAAAATCTTTACAAAAATAATAATATCGGTGCTCCTATTACAAATTATTTTTCTTCAAAAAATCATAAAAAATATATGAGAAATACCAATGCAAAGCTCTATATTTGATTTCTATAAAATCAAATAAAAATAATAATAGCTAAGCATACAAATATTTGACTATTCAAATATCTAGGCATTGAGAGCTTGTTTGATTTTCATAAAAAAAATGTCTAAGGCATTGGCTGACCTAGGCATATGAAGTTAAAAGAAAACGTAAAATGCATGACCCTAAGGTCGACCTAGTCAAATGATGTTTCAGCCAAGGCATTAAGCTTAGGGGTTGATATTTAAAAACATTGTAAAAATTTCCCTAAGTTGGATTAGGGTTATGAAACCCTAAGAACAAAACTTGTGAACCCTGTGTTTTCACATTTCATTCTACTCTTGGCCGACTGGGAGAAAAGGCTCTACAAGGCACCTCCATGGCAATTAGGGTTTGATAGTTTTGACACCACCATTCAAGCTCAAGCCTCACCATCCTTAGTTGATTCTCCTCTGGAACCACTAGTAAGTCATTCTACATGTATTTTTTATGTTTGTTGCTCCATTTGATAAAAGAGAATGTCCTTTAGGCCATGAAAAATCATTGTACTTTGATGCATTCTCTTGTGTTTCTTGTATCAATTCTCTTCTATTGTTTGGTGTGGACACCATGAGGAACTTTGCACGAGCAGTTGTGAAGCTTTGGTCGCGGGCTTGAGTGAACTCCTCCACAGAACATTGAAGGTGAGCTCTGTTTTATGCTTCTAAAAGCATTTGCCTCTTAAATAAAGCTTACTCAAGCTTTTCATTTACAAAAAATATGAAGTTCTATAAGTTTATGGGTTCAGACATTGTTCTAGTCATGACCATAATATGTGTTCTTCTCTTCTCTGTAAAAATGCTTCTCTTGGGCTTGACCCATGATATGTAAATATTATTTTAAAATGAAAACATTTTCTTGATGCAAGATTTTCATTTTGTGGGCTTTCAAAACTCATTATGTTTGTGGCCTATAGCTTTGTTGCCATCATTTTTGAAGAGCTCACAAGCTCGAAACTCTATATTTTCCTGGTATTTGCTTCTAGACTCGAAACCCCAAGTGGGTTTGCTTGGAAAAGAAGGAATACACCTTCTCAAGCCATGGCCATGAGAGTATGCATTAGGTTTTTCATCCACTATTTTGAGCTTGATTTATTCTTTCATCTTTGTATCCTAGAAATATACTCAAAATCTCGAAATGGGCTCCAAGGTTGGCATGAGCTCGAGCCATGGTGATTTTCCTTTCCTATTTTGCATTTAGAGTTTAATACCCTAAATGGGTATCATCATTTGTTACAAGAAACTCTTTCACTTTCATTATCTTTGTGTAAAAATAATAGCTCCATTCGAGCTCAAATCATGAAATTAATCACAAAGACCTAGTATATTTGTAACTTTGAACAGAAACCCTATTGTAACTTATTATTTTATAAAGAAAATGCACCTTAGGTTGTGGCCATTGAAACCTAGAACTGAGTATTTCTAAAACAAGTTGATATAATTGGAAATTTATGTTCATTCTTGCTTTTCTATAGCTCACCTATAGCCATTTTTAACTCTTCTCTTGATGGAAACAACCTTACTTTGGCACTCTTCATCTAGTTTTTATTTTCTAAACAGCAAATGTTGACATGGAACTCTAATTTGTGCATAGAAGACTTTGAGATGCAATATCATGATGAAATTTTTCTAAAACTACTCAAATTGCTTCAGTTGTAATTGATGACTTGCAAACAAAGCATTATGTATGCCTATTCACTATCACATTTCATGACATTGCACTTGAGCAACTGATCACCTGTGATTTTCAATTCATTGCACATTGACTTGATTATCCTAGATGATCAATTGTTTGAGATCTTATGATATTTGAATTCACTCCTTCAGATGTATATCTCCTTGAGCAACATTTAATTGTTCCTTTTTTGGAAACCCCTTTATGGAATGTTGAGGGGAAGCATTTCGGGTCTCAAACCTTGTGGGAGCCCATTTTACACAACATGCTTTATGATATTCAAAACAAAACGACAGGATGACTTGTCCTATACCTGCACAGGAAACAAACAATGTTAGATTAAAAAAATAATTACAATACTTCTTATGATGTTTCCTCCTTTGGATCACTTGCACTCATCTTTTACCCAGTTGATTTCAATGCATCATAAGCAGTATTCTACATTATTGTTGATAGATCATGTAGGGAGGTGCATAGTATGAGATCTAAAAAAAAATTCATCACTTGCAGGTTCAATTGGAGCATGGAAGCAAGGAAGGGTGCACCACTCCGAACGCAACTCAAAACCACCATCAGGCAATGACAATTATGTTCATTCTTACATGTTCTTTTCTTCCTTCTGTCTTATGTAGTGTAGCATACTCCTTTTGATTCATTGTTTCAGCTACTCCCATGGCTTGTGTGGGACACTTGGTTCTTCTTTTTGTCCAATGAATACAAAAACTACATTTTTGAAATACTTGTTCAATTATGTATTTTTCTTTTTTGTTAACAATGTATAAAACATTATGAATGAATATCAAAATGAAAGCATTTATTTTTTACATTTCAAATAGTACTTAATGTTGTAGATGATAATCATCAAACTAAAACACATTGCACTTAAACGACTAAACATTTAAATGTATGCAATGGTTAAATAATTTTCCGAAATAAAATGAAAATCTTCACCTTAGGATGAACTTTAATCAATCAACACTGTCAATTTGGGTTGTGGTGAAAATTTGATAATAGTAACCAGGGTAACCTATCGGGAGTTGATAATCTAGTGAAAACCTTAATTCAATGTACTAGGGGTTGGGTAATGTTCATTATTAATTCAGATAATTGATTGCCTCGCCTTATACCTTAGTGCTTGTATAGATTAAGGGTAGGTTGAGATGGCCTGGAATGGCATGATCGTCTACTTTGTCTTCTCGAAAGGTAGTTCGATTCTACATGAGTTTGTTTAGTGGCTAGGAATTGGTAGAGATTACCAGGGTAACTTGGTATGAGGTTCGGTAATCTAGGAAGATTCACCAAGGTAACCTAAATAAAACTATGTGATGGCACTCTTATCTTGATACATGTTATGTGGTCTCTTGTGTAGAGTTACTGTTTGTTATGATGTTGCCTCTAGGAGCTTGTTTGTAATATAAGTGGTTTAGATATCATTATGTCATTATGTGTATGTCAAGCCATTTGATGTTATGTTTTGTCTTCATGTTGTTTATCTCTATGGACCTGATATTATCTCCTAGCATGTGAGGTGGACTTACGAGTACCACATGGTTGGGAGGAACATGCATTATCCTCCATTGGGTCCCCTTGCAGGTGATGCAGTATGTGATGATATTGTTCTTATGAGAAGTTCCTGATTTTACTTTATTTGTGATGATGGACGTTGAGCATGCTCATGGACAGGGTTGATAGATGTTTTGTGATCCTCATCTTTATTGTTAACATTCTTGATGGTTATGAGAGACCTTATTGTAATATTACTATGATGTAATGAGATTTGTCATAATATCACTTGATGTAACCTATATTTGTAACTTAACTTCTTTATGAGAATGTAATTGGATTTTTCATTATTAATATGATCTATCTTTATGTTATGTCTATGGTTTTACAATGTAATTTTCTTCTTGTGTATATTTATGTAGCGTTGTCATGGAACCATGAGAACATATGTGTAGATGTTTACTTTGTACGCATGTTGTAATCAAATGAATTTTTAAAAAAATTATTCAGTTATTTTGTTACTTTGTGTGTTTTTCTCTGGGTTTCATGGTGGGGCGTTACATTTCTTATCTTGCAGGGCCCGTACACCCTTTTTTGGCCCATGGTTTCATCTCCCACCAGCATTTATTGTTCCGGCCTCTACAAATTTGGTGACATTCCCTATCGACTTCCATCATTGTCACCATCGATTGTTTGTAGGTTTGGTCGGTCCTTGTCAGCCACTTAACCACCAAGCCTTGGTCACCTTGCAATCCATGGGCTAAAGATCCTAGATGGTAAGTAGTTCCATCATCGACCACACCAGCAATTCTCAGCCACACCACCACCCACCTGGCAATGGGCTATTTTTTTTCACTCAGCCCCGCCTGCGATCATATGCTACGACCAGGAGCTAAAATCTTGCGCCTATTTAGTACTTAACTTTTTATGCCTATTTAGCCTTTGCAGTACCCTGATTTTCCATAATATAGTTATTTTTTCATTTTTCCATAACTTTTCACCATGATATCAAAATTTTGCAAATGATATATCGACGAAAAGTTGGTTCCACATACTTCACAGTGGTGCAGGACATTTTCCAAATTTTTCTACAGGTACAAATTATAGCCAACTGAAGTCATATCTCCCCTTTAAACCTTTGATCTCATAACTTTCTACCAGTTTCTTCGATTTTGGTGATTCAAGTTGTTTTTGGAAGGTATTCAGAATATCTTTCATTGTGCACATGCACTTTTTCCAGATTCAGTCCCAAGTATTATTTATTCAGTATTTTGTATATTTGGAATTAAGATTGATTACTTGGACATCCTCACTCTTGGAGAGGTTCTATCAATTTGGGAAGACTTCATTTGTAATATACATAATTTTTGGGAGCTTCTAATTCATATTGAAGGTTAATGTCTTTGTAATTATGGAGATCAATCATAGTTCATTATGGGGTTTTCATTTCATCCTTTTGTGATTATGTTGAAAAGGGGAACTATAAAAAATGGAGATATGGTATCATCAAAAATCTCAAATGGCTTCATTCATTGCCCCATTTGTATAATCTTGTTCCCCCTCCCAGTATTGATAGTCAAAAAATTTCATGGAATTACAAAAGGGATCATATCTTTGGAGTCATTGCAATGCATATTGATGTTGCCACTTTGAATGCTATTGATCATTGTGAGTGTATACATACTCTTTGGACTAAAATTTGAGAGATATATGGAGATCTTGATACTCAACGATTTCCAGATGATCTTGTCTTAGATTGTCTTGTGCCTCTTCATTTTTTAGACAAGATACCCTATGAACATGCTACTATGCAAGAGTTTGAATATTTGGAATACTTTGAGTCTTCAGATGAGGTTGACAAGGTTTCTTCAGATGCTCCTTCTTCTCCATCAAAGATAGCTGATGTACCTTCACCTTCAATGATTCATTGTGCAAATTCATTGATTGAGGCTTCCATAATTCTTGTTCAACAATACCATTCATCTTATGGTGATGATTCATTGAGCACATCTAGTGATTCATTACAACAAGTATCTTATTGTCTTCCTGATTTCCCAATTCCTATCTATCAAACATTGCATCCTTGTTTGTGGAGTCTCACATTTCAGATTTGGAGGACACATTTGAGGGGTTATCTCTCCTATTTTATGACAATCATTGCACAACTATTGTCAAAGGATCCTAGTCTTTGGATATCATTCAAAATTAGTTTCCACATAGTCTTGAATTCTCACCTTCTTCATTGATTGGGCATTTACTTGATTTGATTGTGGCATCTTCATCTATCTTGGGAAAGGAGACACATGAGCAAATTTCAAAGAACTCATCATCATCATCATACATGTTTATGCTTCTTTCTTTCAATTATTAGCCGAAATGGGAAGAATTCCTACATTTGTACTTAGTTTTGTTTCTTCCAAAAGGAAGACAAGTTGTTTGTCAACATTGGATCATGTTTTGTCTTCGGGAACTTACCATTTTTGCAGAAAACTACACATTATGGGGGCCTATATAGTCTATTTCTTTCCCTTTTATGGGAAGGCTATTGATTTTTAAGTATATGTGATAGATGGTGTACTTGGGGGTATCATGGAGTCCTCCATCCTTCCTCACTTGATTTTATTTTTTCTCTCTTTTGGTGAGGATTTTTCTCCTAGTAGGCTTTCTCCTTTTCTCTATTTGTGAGAGATTTCATTTGATTTCATTTTCTTTTGTACATGGGTACCTAAAATGGCCATGTAGTTGGGACCCATCATTGCATCATTGCATCTTCATTTGCATCATTTGCATTATAATTTCCTCCCTAAGTTGCACTTATGGGGGGTGTTGGTGTAATTAATTATTTAATTACACTTACATAATTTTACTTAGGTATTTAATTATGTTCCTAGGTATCATTTACTAGGTGAAGGTTATAATGGAGCCTTGATCCTTATTCGCATGTTTGCTTAAGATATAAGATTCCTTCTAGAAGCCTTATCTAGACTTCACATTATCCTAGGTAGGTAGTTAGTTAGTTATCACATGTCATAGGATTACGACACATGTCAACATCATGTTCAATCCTAAATCTCAACCTTTCCTATATAAGGAAGTTCATTATACTCATTTTTATCATACTTCATACCTCATCATTTGATAGGTCTTAATATCAAGAAAGCTCATATTCTTGCATACTCTCTTGTAGAAGGTTTTCATTGTTTTTGCAGGTGGTCTTGGGCATTGAGCTAAACTTCAGTTCTTATAGAGTAATTTGAGGCTCTTGCACTATACACAAAAATCAGCAACTAAAGGCTAGAATTAGGGCATGAGGATTGACACTTCGCAGCTCAAATGATTCGACTCAACAAGGTAAACAAAAGGTGGTAGCTAAAATTGATGGCAGTGAACACATACATAGCCATGGTGAATGAGTCACACTTCTCAAATGAACATCAAGAAAGATAATCATAAATTTAAGGTATTTGTCTTCTATAGGTTGACTTACATAGACAACTACACTATTGACCATTTCCATATATTTCAAATGCTTCACATTTTGGAAATTCATACTGAGAAATAGACTTCTAATTGATTCATCTCTTTCCTAGTTGGCACCACATTATGCCATTTGTGCCACTTAACATGGTCAATGTTTACTATTTTGACTTGGTTGAATTATTTCCTATGCATAAGCTTTTTCTATTTTTTTGCTTTGACAAAGTCTTGGCAGCGACATATACACATTGGAATGCATTGGTTTATAAGCGCTTTATATGGCGATGTCCATAATCTTATTACTTTGCACTTTATATGTTTTAAACACCATTCAAATATATATTTGTTGCTCTTTTAATTTCTATTTCCATTGTTTAATATATTGTGCACTATTCTTAGCATGAGCTATGTTTAGAATGATATGTGCTATATTGATAAATCAATGCTTTATAAAACATTATAAAATTTATATATAATATACATATAATATATATATATATATATATAAATAATTCACAAGTTAATAGAATTGTATCATTTGATATATGGATACTCATATGTATCATTATATTTCATATGTAATAATGTATGTGTATATATATATTTATATATATATTAATATACTTGTATGGACATTTCCATTATGTCAATACATACATGTATGTTAGTATATATATATGTAAATACTCATATACTATATATATCATACTTTGGTATTTAAGCACATATTAACACAATCATATTGATTGACATATATACATGGTATGTATATATATGTATATATATGTCATCTTATCTGATTGATATTCCCATGCACATGGGTAATCCGTCCATGAGCATGCATAGATGCATCTGTCTATGTATACTCATGCATCGAATTGCTCATGTGTATTATTTTATTGTTGATACATACATATATATACATTTTAGGTATATATATCATATTGATTAAATAGAAACACATAAAGAAGAACTCACTCATCACAAAGAGACTCAACATTGTAAACCTCTAAACAAGAACAATCACAAATTAACCACAAGCAAGACTAATGGTAACTTATTGTTTCCTAACTATCATCTCGACTTGACCAAACTAGAATTGTGTGTGTGTGAAAGCTCAGTTTAGGTATTTTATTGAAGGTTACCAGACCAAGTTCTTCTCCCTGAGTGATACTTCCCTTCTCTTCACGAGGCTTGAATCAATTCGTGCATCCAACTTATTACATTGCAATAGTAGACAGCTAAAAATAATACATTCATTTACATCAAATACTTCACAATTAGAATCATTTCATAACATCAAGTTGAATCGACATTTATTCTTCATATTTCCAAAAACACATAAAACATAAATACACTCATTTTAAGCATTTTCACCCAACTAGATAAAAGAAAATGAGTAGTAGTACAATGGAGTGTAACACTTTATAGACATATAAAAAAGAAATAAATAAACTTCCTTTCATATTTAACTTCACTTTGTTGGTTTTTTAAGATATAAGTTACAATGATAAGAAGTTTTTAATTAAAAAGTTATAAACCTTTATAAGTATTTTCTTAATAAATAACTTTTATTTTGGCTAGTTTTATAACATTAGATTTATTTTTTTAAGATATAATCTTGAAAAATAATTTGGTATATTTGTCTCTTTTTAATTATAAGTGAATTAGTTTCTTATTAAGAACCTTTGTATTTAATTATAGAGAAAGATATTGTATCCTTATCTTATTTATCCTTTAAAAAATATATAAAGCAATCCTTATGATATGTCTTTGATTAAGTTATAAATATATTATTATATTTGATTGTTAAGAAAATAAAATAATAATAAATAAATATCTAAGTTTAATTATTTAAAATTTATAAATAAATAGATAAGTTAGTGCAAAATACTTTAAAAATTTATCAATGGGGTTCACCCCACAATGTAACGGTAGTTGCAACAACGTGTTGATACAATGGTCAGGAGTTTGAGTCAGGAACTTGGCACACAGTCGGCTCACCCATCGAAGACTACTATTGACGGTTGTTGGAGAACTTTCGTGCACAGACTCTTGGTGTGGAGGAAACAACTGATGCAAGTGAAGAGGATGCAGCTGCAACTAACAGAGGAGAACAACATCATTGCTCGAGGCTCTGTGGGATGTTGTGGGGTGATAAGAAGAGGATCAAAGTGTTAAGGAGGCTGCGAAGAGACAAAGGAGGCTGCGGGGAGATAAGAAGAGGAGTGATTGGTGGAGTTAATAGACGGAGGAAGGACCGAGAGATTAGGAGACCAGCAAAGAAAAGGTGTGGGCTCGGAGAGACAAGGAGGTGCAATAAGGGGATGGAAAGTTGTAGCAAGACGAGAGGGTGACAGAAGGCCCGAGAAGGAAGAAACGAAGTGGAGTGATAAAGGGTGTCAAGAGTAATAAGGGGTTAGAGAGATAAGGAAGAGATAAGGTGAGCTTGCTCAATGTTGTGGAGATATAAGGAGATGGAGGGATAATGAGATCATTTCCAACTGATAAGGTGGTGGAGGCTTAGTGCTCTAGAGAGATAAGGAGATCGATTTGGAGTGACAAGGTGGGGGTGTTGGAGCTTGGAGTGATAAGGAGAGTAAGGAATGAAGTAGAGAGACAGAAGGAAAGGAAGAAGGAGACAACAACAGGAGACAAAACAAGGAGGAGAGATGATGGGGATGAGGCCCCTCGAATGTGACCTCACTGGTTCATAGCTCCAGTCAAAAGTGCTTACGGATCAAACATAAAAATTAAAAATTTATCAATAAATATAAGAATTAAAACCATAAATTGTAAATATTTAAGAAATAAATAAGAAGAAAGAAAATTTGTAAATATAAAAAAAAAAAATTATTAAATTCAACTAACAACTAAAACAAAAAAAAGAGGAAGAATGTAATTAGTTACCTAAATCTTATTTTCTTAAATTTTTATCTGCACGTATCTTTATACCTTATTTATATAAATATTTACTAAATATATTTTTATCCTTTTGTAAATATAAATATATCTTACCTCTTTGTAAAGATATATAAAGATATCTTATTATAATTTTCAAGATTCTTTTCATATATATAAATACTTTTTTTATAACTTATATTTGTTTTATTTTTCTAATCATTTAAATTTTCATAATTAAATTTTAAATCTCTATATAGATACCTTAATTTTTTTTATAAAGTTAGATTTTTTTTTCATAAAAGGCATAAATCTTATATAGATTATTTTGATTTTAAAGGAAGATTACAACAGGGTGATCCCACAATGCTGGTTTACAATTTCCAAGAGATTCTATTTTTTGTTGAAATTACATATTTTTAGAAAATATAATGATTTAAGCCTTAAAAATTTCCATTTTAAGGATTCCAATTGAAGAGGGTTTGTTCAAACCACCTTAGATCAAACCCCCTTGGATATAACACTGCTTGTTTTAAACCATACCTATAACAGAGTCTCCTTTACACCTATAAAAATGTTGATAAAAAACCACTTTTTATTTACCTTTTGGGGGATCAAATGAATTCATTTAAAATTTATTTTTTGTAAGTATGTATTAATTATTATAAGCTTCCCAAAAAGTATAATTTTAAATAAATTTAATTTAATTATTATATTTTTTTTTATTTTTTGTGAATGTAGGTTTTTCACCAAAAATCAAGCTCTTTGTTCTGCACATGTGGAAAAATAGTAGATTATAAAAAATAAAATTTGAAAAATATCAGTGCACTAGATATTGAAATCCTTGATCCAACAAAAAAAATAAAATTGAATTTTGATACATACAAAAAAAGTTATTTTGTATATAGTCTGCCTATGTCTGAACTATAATTGATTTGACTTTGAAACTTGATTGAGGAAAAAATGTTCAATAAAACACTATGAAACCAAATGAAAGTGCTAGATATCATAGTTACAAATCTAAATTCAAAAAAATAGGATTCTATCATTCATGGAAAAAAAATTATGTTGTATACGGTGAGTATCACTCCTTAAAAATGGTGTTTACTGGAAAAAAAAAAAACTAGTTTTCGAAGGAGATGAAAAAAGAAGTGCAATTTGATTCCAATTTTTTTTTAAATTATATATTTAGAATCTACAGACAAATTTTCACAAATCACTAGTTTGCATCATCTTCAAATTCATCATGGTTTAGCCGTTGTAGGTGCTCGAAAGTGAAGATTTAGTTAGAAAAAATTAGTTCAGTGTCCAATTTGGCCAAAAATTGTAAACCAGTATTGTGGGATCACCCACCGTATTACTGTCTTTTTAGGGGTTGGTAGTTTGATGATTAGGAAAAAATTGGAACCTATTGCCTGCCAATAGGACTTCTTTGGCTGAGGCAAGCTAGATTTAACAATACATTTTTAACTTCTGCTTTTATCAAAGAATTTCCCAAAATGATATCCCCCAACCAGTCCAATTTACATATACATTGCATTTGCATTTGAGACTTGTTTTATCAAAAAACTTGTATCACCCGACATACATGATAACTATCAAGATGTATATCATATAATCATGACACGAAGATTTTATGGGAACAAAGATATCGAGTGTGGAAAAAGGAAAAAATTTCAAACTCGGACCATTACTTACTCCTCCATTTGCTCAATGCCAATAGAGTTTTCACCCTAGCCTTCCTCAACCTCCCTAGCTTATGTCGCCTTTGTATCAGCTTGTTCTCTGGAAATGTTCAAGTTTGGAACTGTCGAAGGAGACACATTTTCCTAAGAAGAACTGCCTTGAAATCCATGGACTAGAGGGTGGTGTGAGTGTGCTCTGAGAAAGGCCACTGCCTAGTATTTTTCTTTTATGTTCATGTCCATGTTTGTGTAGAGATAGTTGGAATTTGATGCATGGCTCATAGGATAATTTGGTCACATTTATGTTTGAGTGCCTACTTGATGGCCATATAGATTTCTGCAAACCCTTGTCACTATTTCAGGTACTTCCTTGGGAATAATCTACCAACCAACCCTTTTCCCTTCTAGAGGTCATATTCTTTGACCCCCTTTAGAAGCACATTATCTATCAAGAATATCTCCATGAATTTTTCTATGATTTCTTCCAAATTGCTAAGTGATTGAAGCAAATCATATAGATTTGAGAAAAAATATGGAGAGGACTTGTGAGGGAAGCAAAGCTCTTCCTACTAGTGGATTGGTTATTTCTATTCCCAGAACCGTGTGAATGCAGTCCTCCACTCTTCAACAATCCAAGTCAAAAACAATATCCAGGTATTCATGAAATAGGAACCCTTTGAATGGAATTTCCCATGCTTTCACTTTCATGGGTACCCAAAGATTCTAGGGCTTGTATTCCATCTTCTCTCCTTGTCTTCCTCTTTTTTGCAGACTTAACTCAATTTTTCTTGCTCACAATTCTCCACACTACCCATAATTTGGCTAGAGCTAATAGAAAATTCTAAAATTGTGAAATGAAGTAGCATGAGAGGATTTTTAATCTTGAGCCAGCAGAGATGGAAAATGACTGTGCACTAGGTGTCAAGTTGTGGCAACCCTTGTCACATCCCTGTGTACCATTAATTTTCCACAATTAGGAGAAAATATTAGGAATCATTCTTTGTCATAATGTGCCTTCGGTACCTGCAAGAGACACGTTAGGAGAAAACAAAATGATTATTTTATTGAATGGCTTCATTTAAATGGGTCTTAGGATGCATGAACAATTTTGTGAAGGGTGATTTGGTTTTCAAATGTTGACTCGGCTTAGTGGACTAGGCTTCTAGGAAGTTCGCCTGAAGTTTGTGTGGCTTGTTGGCACACGAGATTACTTGGGCCAACCATCACCTTGGTACCTTCTCCTTTTATGAAATTGTATTTGAAAGAATCCATTATATTTGATTGTATTCATCCTTGCTATGCACTACAAGTGCAGAAATTATTATATGATAACCCTTCTTGAATATGAAAGTAGTTTTTCAACTAGAAGGAGTGCCTTCAATTGTTCATTGTTATTAATGTTTGCATTGTCAAAAATGATTGTTTCATCACTTTGTTCGTAGGCCATGTTGGCCAAGAGGTCACCTAATTTATTTCCTTCCCTATAGGTGTGCATAATATGAATACTTTCAAATTTGGTGAGTAGAACCCATACCTGTTGAAGGATGTAATGCAACTTCTATTTCTACATTCTCCTTTCTTTAGCTACAATTATAATTAGTAGGGAATCTCCTTCTACTTGAAGTTTTGAAATTTTTAGGTCTATTTCCATTTTGAGCCCAAAGAGTAGGCCTTGTGCCTTTGACACATTATTTTTTCCTTGAGGTATATTGATTGATTGAGCACCTATCAAATCACCCTTCCAATCCCTGATGATTATCCCTAATTCTGACTTGTTTGGGTTTCCTTTAAAGGCTCCATCAAAATTTAATTTACTGAAACTTCATGTGGGGGTATCCATGAGATTAAATTAATGTCAATGCTCTTCTTTTGTTATTGGTGGAGACTGCCTTTGAATGGTAATGATAACGACTTCCACCCTTTGAGTAGGGTTGCATCCCAATCCGTGAATATGGATGATACTATTTTGGTTTTGAGGACGTATGCATTTATAGCTTCTACAATTGAATTCTCCGTAGACCTTAAGACCTGATCTTCCCTTGTTATTTGTTTTTTAAATATCTGTTTGTTTCTCTCCCACTAGAAACACGAAATGACAATTGTAGGTACCACTCTCCAAATGTAGGAAAACAATGAGTTCTTGTATAGTACCGACCAACTAGTGAATGTTGCCTAGAGTGAGTCTTATAAAGGGGAGTACCAGTTCACCTTGTTCTGGATGAAAGACCAGCATTTTTGGGAAACATTTCATTGTATAAAAAAGTGGTTATCATCTTCCAAAGCTTCCTACCATAGTACACATTGAAAGGGGGTAGATATTCCCAATTTTGATAGTTTCTTACTAGTTAAAATCCTATTTTTTAGTGAACCCCAAGCAAAGCAACCTTCTTTTGGGAGGGTCATTACATTCCAATAGAAGGAGAAGGATCTTTGTGATTGCAAGTTTACCCTATTATATGAGGCCACCTTATAGCCTTGGCTTACTAGATATTCTCCTATTTTTGAGGGGGGCCATATCAGTTTATCTAGGCTATGTGATTTGTATATTATCCTTTCCTGTAAAAGCTTCTCTAGTGCAAATATTTGATCAAAAGGTATTTGCAATATGGTAAAAAATTCCATGTGAATTTACCTACTATTTCATCCACCCTCCCAAAGTAGTCCTTCACTTTTCTACCTCAGTAGCTATGAAGAACTTGTGCTATTTGTAGATTTGGTGGTGCTTCTAAAGGGGGGAATTCATTCCACAAGCCTTCCCAAAATAGAGCTTCTTCACCCCTATTTATTTCCCATGTTAACTATGGGGTAATCACTTTTCTACATTCTATCAGGAAGCTCCACATTGTGGATTCCATTGGGGGATCTGAGATGGTGAATATCCTGCTAGATGAGTCAGTGTCCAAGTATTTTTCCTACATTATTCTACACCACTTTAAGTGGGGTTTGGAGTACATGATCCATACTAGCTTTGCCCCTAAAGACAGGTTCCTAGTAGATAGATTATGGATCCCTACCCCAGCTTTGTACTTATCTACATGCAGATTTTGTCTAGTGCCACCAATGGTATTTTCATCTTGTTGTCCATGTTTCCTTTCCATAGGAAACCTTTGATTATTTTTTCTATTTCTGATATCATTGACTTTGGAGCTTTCAATACTGCCATGTAGTAGTTGGGGATTGTTGAGAGGACTATTTTTATCATTAATATTCTCCCTATGAGATATAACCATCGGCCTTTCAATGAAGAAATTTTGGATTGGATGTTGTGAATGACCTTATTCCACTATGATACCTTGTTTTTTCTCGAGAAGAAGGGTATTCCCAAGTAGGAACTGTTGTGCATATTTTGCACACATGCCCTGCCGTAAGCAGGGACCCTCTTTTTTCGCTCCCGACGGGCTTCTTTACTCCCATCTCATTTTGCATGCCCCTCATTTTGCTATCCTAGTTGGTCAATGTGCCCTTCAAAGTCTCATTTTTTGTTGACCATATTTTTCCCCCTAATTAAAAAATGGCTAAGTCTTGGGTTTTCCGGGCGTCCCCCCCGCTCGCTCGCTCGATTTGCTTTTTCCTTCATTCTTTCACTTTGGGGATAAATTTCCTATGGATTTTGGATCTTTTTGTGGTGCCTAGGTGAACTGACAAGGTTTCGTTAAGTTTCAGGAAGTTTTGAAAAATCCAAAGTGGCTTTCCTGTAGCGGCTTTCCTACAGCGGCTTCCTTGCAGTGACTTCCCCGTAGCGGCTTCCCTGCAGCGGCTTTCCCGCAACAGCTTCCCTGCAGCGGCTTCCCCTCAATAGCTTTCCTGCAACGGCTTTCCTGCAGTGACTTCCCTTCAGCGGCTTCCCTGCAGCGGCTTCCTCACAACGGCTTTCCTGTAGCAGCTTCCCTTCAACGACTTCCCTGCAGTAGCTTCCCCGCAATGGCCTCTTTGCAGTGGCTTCCCCACAATGGCTTCCCTGCAGCGGCTTCCCCTCAGCGGCTTTCCTGTAACAGCATTCCTACAGTAGCCTTTCGGGCTCATGTTTCTGAAACGTACTAGCGTACCTCAAAATAAAAAATGGACTTCGATCCAGATGCTAAAATGGGGTCTTATCCTCCCTTGGATTTTCAAATTCAAAATTTGCATCCGAGAAGTACCATCCAGAGTTCCGTGCTCTCATGGTCATTTCAAAACAGCATTCCTACAGCGGCATTCCGGGTTCATGTTTCTGGAACATACTAGCGCACCTCAAAATAAAAAATGGACTTCGACCCAGATGTTAAAATGGGGTCTTATCCTCACTTGGCTTTTCAAATTCCAAATTTTCATCCGAGAAGTACCATCCGGAGTTCCGTGCTCTCGCGGCCGTTTCAAAATAGCATTCCTACAACGGCATTTCGGGCTCATGTTTTCGGAACGTACTAGCGCACCTCAAAATCAAAAACGGACTTCGACCCAGATGTTAAAATGGGGTTTTATCCTCCCCTGGCTTTTCAAATTCCAAATTTGCATCCGGGAAGTACCATCCAGAGTTTCGTGCTCTCGCGGCCATTTCAAAACAACATTCCTACAATGGCAATCCGGGCTCATATTTCTGGAACGTACTAGCGTACCTCAAAATCAAAAATAGACTTTGATCCAGATACTAAAATGGGGTCTTATCCTCCCTTAAATTTTCAAATTCCAAATTTGCATCCAGGAAGTACCATCCGGAGTTTCATGCTCTCGCAGCCGTTTCAAAACAGCATTCCTACAATGGCATTCTGGGCTCATGTTTCCGGAACGTACTAGCACACCTCAAAATAAAAAATGGACTTTGACCCAGATGCTAATATGGGGTCTTATCCTCACCTAGCTTTTCAAATTCAAAATTTTAATGCGGGAAGTACCATCCGAAGTTTTGTGCTCTTGTGGCCATTTCAAAACAGCATTCCTACAGCGGCATTCCGGGCTCATGTTTCCGAAACATACAAGTGCACCTCCAAATCAGAAACGGACTTCGACCCAGATGCTAAAATGGGGTCTTATCCTCCCCTGGCTTTTCAAATTCCAAATTTGCATGCGAAAAGTACCATCCAGAGTTCTGTGCTCTCGCGGCCGTTTTAAAACAGCATTCCTACAACGGCATTCCGGGCTCATGTTTTCGGAACGTACAAGTGCACCTCCAAATCAGAAACGGACATCGATCCAGATGCTAAAATGGGGTCTTATCCTCCCCTGGCTTTTCAAATTCCAAATTTTCATGCGAGAAATACCATCCGGAGTTCCGTGCTCCATCGACCGTTCCAAAACAACATTTTCAGAACAGCATTTCGACCTCTCATTTTCGGTTTCAAGAAGCCTACCATGGGTCCATTGACAAAACCATTTCATGTAATAAAGAATTTTGAAAGTCCATTGGGAAGAAGGTAGCTTTCAGGTAGTTTCAACTACAGTAAAAGGGAAATTAGCTAGGAGACAAAACTGCTACAGTGACTGACCACTATAGGACAAAATAGGAAAAAGACAGAGATGTATTTTAAATTGTTGAATATTGTGGGGTAGGTGAAGCCCTCATGTAAATTGAATCTGGACCACACAATTTAACTCAATCCTGGCCATTCATTCGAGCTTTGCAAAACTATATATAGGGGTCTCCCCCTCATTTGTAATTGTTGGAGAGCTGTTGTAAAAATATTTTGCAGCAATAGAAAGTAGCATTGCATGATCTATGGGTGTTACATTTTGATTTTGTTCATTATGTGTGCATGGTTCTACATTCCAAGTCAGTTTTAGTTGTAGTTTCTTGAATGGAAGTGGTAATGGTGATTTTTGTTACAGTATTTGATGAATTTTCAGCCCATACTTTTGGCACTTGTTGATGGCAAGCTGCTGTGCAAAGTTAGCCTGGGCTTATTTATTTGATTGTTGCAACCTAGTTCACTTGCATGTTCATGATGTGTGTATGCAAACTGAAAATTTGTAGTCCTTAGAAGATTGCACTGGTTTTGTGTAACTGTAGGATCCTCTTGGCCAAGCAAAACCCAGTTTAGGGAGTTTGTCTACTGTAGCAACCTCCATGATCACTGTTCATTCGTAGTTTTAGATTTAGGAACCTTTTCTCTTCCCTACCCCTTTTTCTTTTTTTTTAATAAGTAACCTTAGGCAAGGTTCATTGCACATTATAAAGCTAAATCTGATGTTGAAATGGAGTTTCAGACTGTTGTTTGAACCTGCAGCAAACACTCAGCAACTTTCCCATCTTAAGAACTCCATTTGCAGATCCACCTTCCCTGCTTTGTAACTCATCCGTAAGTTTGCCTTGTGATTCCAACAAATCACATAAATCAACTAAAATATTCCAAGCACTGTCAAGACCTGACATCCGAGAGACCTTGGGATAGTGTTCTGCAATTTGATTGTGGAAGAATGTCTTTCAAGAGAGGTGATGCACCTATGTATTACCTATGTTGTGAAGTGCATGAAAACACCATCAACAAAACTAGTGCTAGAAGGAGGGCAGCATGACATGTTGAGGCTACAAAGTTGAATGTTGGATGTTAATAAGATCACTTTCAAAGAAGAAATCTAAGATAGAGAGATCTCTTTTAATGCTGAAACATAAAATCAGCAAAATTTGAAGCCAAAAGAATTTGAGTCGAAATGGAGCAACAATTACAAATCAGCATCATTCAGCTACATGCATATTTAAATAGGAGATTGAAGAGACCATTGCAGCAATTTGCATTGGTGGATAAGTGTAGGATCCATTGCACTTGCAGACACAATGAATTGGAATGTCTAACCTTCTTGAGCAGAATTGAAAGAGTCTTGCAAGGAGAGATTCCCTTTGGGGAAATATATCAGCCTTTGGCCCTTGCAAACCCAGAGGAGGAATTGATGACCATGGAAGCCAAGGCATTTGAAGAGCTAATCCAAGAATGTTTGTGCAGCAAAGATAGACCAATATTGGAGGAAGCACTAATGTCAAGTTGGTGCAGATTTCACAATGCACCACATTCAGAATTTACTTGTCTATCATGTGCAAGCATCATCACTCAAGTCAAAGGCAATTTGAAAAAGTTGGAGTAGCCAACTGTCAAGGAGAATGAGTCATCCCACATGGTACAAAATCTATCAGCATCTAGAGGACAACACCTTCAAGATAAACTAGGAAATCTGCCACAAACTAGTGCTGGGATAGCAAACACTGAAGCTAAAAAATCAAGAAGGAGAAGTTGATTTTCAGGGGATAGCAAAAATATTTGGTGAAGGTTCACTAAAAATGGAGTTGGAAAGCCTCTCCTTTGCCAGTAAGGGGCAGTCCTCCACTCAAGAAGAGGAGCCATTGGC